>JAVIAB010000125.1:67743635-67799781 GCA_032433765.1 Megaustenia siamemsis | reverse complement strand
TCACCACACAGTTTAGCCTATGTAACGCGTTTGTTCTCACCACACAGTTTAGCCTATGTAACGCGTTTGTTCTCACCACACAGTTTAGCCTATGTAACGCGTTTGTTTCACCACACAGTTTAGCCTATGTAACGCGTTTGTTCTCACCACACAGTTTAGCCTATGTACACGTTTGTTCTCACCACACAGTTTAGCCTATGTAACGCGTTTGTCTCACCACACAGTTTAGCCATGTAACGCGTTTGTTCTCACCACACAGTTTAGCCTATGTAACGCGTTTGTTCTCACCACACAGTTTAGCCTATGTAACGCGTTTGTTCTCACCACACAGTTTAGCCTATGTAACGCGTTTATTCTCACCACACAGTTTAGCCTATGTAACGTTTTTTCTCACCACACAGTTTAGCCTATGTAAACACGTTTGTTCTCACCACACAGTTTAGCCTATGTAACCGTTTGTTCTCACCACACAGTTTAGCCTATGTAACGCGTTTTGTTTCACCACACAGTTTAGCCTATGTAACGCGTTTGTTTCACCACACAGTTTAGCCTATGTAACCCGTTTGTTCTCACCACACAGTTTAGCCTATGTAACACGTTTGTTCTCACCACACAGTTTAGCCTATGTAACACGTTTGTTCTCACCACACAGTTTAGCCTATGTAACACGTTTGTTCTCACCACACAGTTTAGCCTATGTAACACGTTTGTTTCACCACACAGTTTAGCCTATGTAACGCGTTTGTTTTCACCACACAGTTTAGCCTATGTAACGCGTTTGTTTTCACCACGCAGCCGAGCCCATGCAACACGTTTCTTCTCACCACAATACACCATAATATATATATTAGTGTATATACACACACGGGAACAGTTCAAAAAGTCACCCGCGAAAAAAAAAGATAACTAAAAACGATACTGAAAAACTTTTTTTTGCACCTATATTAACCTGTGTTATTTATATTATTACCACCGATTGTTATTACAGGCATGGCTCTTATGATCTTAAAATAATCTCACTATAAATATTAAACAAATCTGGTGACAGCACACAACCTTGTCTAACACCCTGTTTTATTTGTTGAAACATTCCCAATTGGTTTCCAGTTCTTATGGCCGCTTTGTTGCCAGTACATGTTCTTTATAATTCTTAGATCGTTGCTGTCTACGTTTATGCTTTCACAAATTTTGATTATTCCTTGGTGCTTTACTTTGTCAAATGCTTGGTATAATCTATGAAACATAGGTATAGATCTGTTTTCACCTCTATGGCTTATTCTACAAAGATCTTATCATATACATGGCATTGCTCGTTCCTTTACCTCCAACAAAACCATACTCTTCATCACTAATTTCAGGACTGATTTTGTTTCGCACTCTTCGCATGATGATTCTTAGTAATATCTTAGTCATATGACTCATAAGGCTTATTTGTGCTATGATCATCGCATTCAATAGCACAAGATTTCTTTGGTAGGGCTATGAATATTGATTTGAGCATGTCGTCTGGTATATCCACTGTTGTAGATATCATCCAATATTTTTGTTATTATTTCTATTCCAAATCACCCGTGGCTTCAATCTCTTCTTTAGTTATATTATCTGGTCCAGGAGCTTTTCCTGCTTTCATATTGCGCAAGGCTCTTCCACTTCTTCTTTGAGTATTTCTGTTCTTGTCCATTATCATATATTTTACTTCTGTTTGGTCATCATTATAAAGATCTTTAATGTATTCTGTCCATCGTTCCCTTATGCTTTCTTTCAATCAACAGTTCTCCTTTCTTTGATCTTAAACACTCAGTTTTTGATTGCGTTTTTCTTCCTGTTAATTCTTCAGTTTGTTTGTATATAGCTTTGGCATCTCCTTTTTGTCGCATTTCAATCTCTTTGCATCTCTGTTTTAGCCATGCTTCTTTGCTTCATTGCATTTTGGTACAATTTTTTTATTAATGTCTTATAGTCGTCTTTATTTTCTTATTTCTTCTTCTTGTATCCATTAGCTCTGCAAAATGTCATATATCATCCATTTCTTTCTTGAATTTTCCTCACTGGTGTTATGAACTCCTTTTAGTTTGTTGCATTGATTCCTTTAGCATTTCCCACTGTTCATCAATGCTTTGTATCTTCTCTATTGCATTGTATCGGTTCTGAATTAGATTTTATATTTGTCTTGCAACTTCTTGTCTGATTTGAGTAATTCTAAATTTAACTTAATGTTAACTGAGGCTCGTTTTGTTGTTTTTAATTTTACTCAAAGCTTTCCCACAACTGATACATGATCACTATTGCAATCTGTCCCTGGTCTAGTTTTCACATACACCAGACTGTTTCTAAATCTATTGTTTATCATTATGTAATCAATTTGATTACGTGCGTTGTCTCCTGGTTTTCCCATGTCCACGGACGTCTTGGATGTTGCTTAAGCCAGGTGTTTCCTATCATCATGTTGTTTGTTCTTGCCCAGTTAATAAGTTTGCCACCTCTTTCATTCCTCTCGCCTAAGCCATAATGACCAACTACTTCCTCAACTCTTTCCTTTCCTACTTTTGCGTTAAGATCCCTAGAACTATGGTGTTTTCATGTGGTTTGCACATAAATAGAAAATCGGTGTATCATATTGACAAAATCATTTAGGAAAACGGCCAAACATCTCTACACTCCCTCCATATTATACGTACCTCAGTTCATTAGAGCTTATGTGGGCTAAAGTCAAATGACAAGTTGCAGAACAGAACAGGACGTTTAAAATGTGTGATGTTGAAGTTCTGACACGTGAGTCCCTCTCAAGAATAGACATTCACTTCTGAAGAAGTGTTTTGTACATGTACTCCGGGTGGAAGACGAGTGTTGTACATGTACTCCGGGTGGAAGACGAGTGTTGTACATGTACTCCGGGTGAAGACGAGTACTGGCAGCGAGATGGATTACAATTTGTCCAGCCATTAACCAATATCAACTTCTTGGAATCAGCAGCTTGAATCATCATGATGAAGACCATACTTTGTTGACAGACTGAGTAACATTCAGGTATGATTAAGCGTATGTTGAGGCAAATGGTTAAGTGTATGTACAAGGACAACAAATATATTTCCGTATCAATATGCGTCCACCAATATTCAATTTGGGATGCAATTGGTAACTTTTGTAAAATGCCATTGTTTAAATGTTATATTAGAGGCTGTGTTGGTAATATCCAGGACTTCCGTTTCGGTGCGTTGATTTAGAGGCCTATGGATCAGAAATATTGTGGAGTCATTCTATCTTTTTTGAGTATCATCGTTTGTGGAGCTCCAAAGTGCCAAGTCTTCTACAAATTCCAGATCTTCAAGAAATATATTCTCAATTCACTTAATGTCTAACTGTCTGTCTTCTATTTATTTTCGCGTGACCCAGTCAACTGCAATTCCAAATAAAAGTAGTGACATGACACATCCTTGTTTCACACTTGTTTCTACCGTGAACTAGTCAGTGTTGCCAGTTTATGTCCTTACACAGCAACTAAATCTGAAAAAACAACTTTTATAATATTCACATTTTTTGTCGGAAATTCATAGATATTGAAGAATTGGTTGTCCACATTGTAGGCTGGTGTAAAATATCGATTGCCTTTTGGAAATGTACAAAGTTAATAATGAGCAAAGATTGGAATTCTAATGATTCCTCAAAGATGATTCTGAGAGTGAAATATCATCAATAGATGACCAATGTTGTCAGAATTCGGCTTGTTCTTCTCTAAGTTTTTGTTTCTATTGACTTCTTCAATCTTTCATTATCAGTTTCATGCTGCTGTAGAGTTTGCCTGGTATATTAAAATACAGATATCCTGAGTTGTCGTTTAGTTGCACCTTTCGGCCCAAGAAATCCGACTTCAGCATGTTATTTCGGCCTACCTTCCTTCTCAATTACTACTCACTTGGCCAGTCAGGTTATCTGTTGCTAAAGACACCTCCAAGATCTAAAGTAGGATTTCGATACTTCTGGTTCACCGATCGTGGCACAAACAGTCAGCTGTCAATCGTTGACTGTATTCAGCAATGCTCGATAATCTATATCCAATTCCGTTAATCTGTCATAGTCTATATATATATAACAGTCATTATTTATTTATTTAAAATCTTCATACCGTCAATGATTTGTTGTTGCCTCTATGACAAGACATGATATGGTGTTATAGAATCTTGTATGTTACCGTATTATGCTTACACAGTTTACGGAAAGAAAACAATATTTGCGCATAAGTCGCAGATACTTCAAGGTCTACGTAAACGAGAACTACACCATTGGATAATCCTTAAATAAAAACAAATCTACTTGTGCCGTGAACGATATGCAAAAGGGATACAAATTTTAAAACTTTCCAATGAAAATTAGTTTCTTCTTTCTTATTATGCGTATACATTTAGACAACAATTTTAATAATTCAGAAAAAAGCAGGTCAAATCAAAGTTGGTAACATCTCCATACAGCTTGTCTTGTTATAGTTTTAGTGATGGCCACAACAGTCGTCCCTGTTAATCAGTTGTTGGGCAACTTTATGTCTGTCCTGGACATTTCTGCGATTCCAGCCTTATGTGAAGTCATTTCTGAAATAGAACCCGTTCTACTAAAATCTACTCGGGACCAACATTATATTCTAAACAAATAAACTATTCTAAACCATTGACCTGGTATAAACCAATAATCTATTCTAACCATTGACCTGGGATAAACCAATAATCTATTCTAAACCATTGACCTGGGATAAACCAATAATCTATTCTAAACCATTGACCTGGAATAAACATAATCAATTCTAAACCATTGGCACTTGATAAAACAATAATCTTTTCTAAATCATTGACCTAAGATAAAACAATAATCTATTCTAATCATTGACCTGGGATAAACAATAATCTATTCTAATCATTAACCTGGGATAAAAAATAATCTATTCTAAACCCGTAATCTATTCTAACCATTGACCTGGATAAAACATAATCTATTCTAAACAATTGACCTGGGATAAAACAATAATCTATTCTAAACCATTGACCTGGGATAAAACAATAATCTATTCTAAACCATTGACCTGGATAAAACAATAATCTATTCTAAACCATTGACCTGGGATAAACCAATAATCTATTCTAAATCATTAACCTGGTTAAAACAATAATCTATTCTAAATCATTAACCTGGGATAAAACAATAATCTATTCTAAACCATTGACCTGGGATAAAACAATAATCTATTCTAAACCATTGACCTGGGTAAAAACAATAATCTATTCCAACCAATGATAAGTTATAAACCAATAATCTATACTAACCAATTATATGATCTAAACCAATAATCTGGTATACACAAGGAACTAATATTCTAAACTAATAATCCAGTCTAACCAATAATCTATTCTAAAACAATAATCTTTTTTTTAAACCAATGATCTATTCTAAACCATAATCTATTCTAAACCAATGGTCTGTTCTAATCTAATATTCTGTTCTAAACCAATAAACTTTTCTAAACCAATGATCTCTTCTAAATCAATGATCTATTTTAAACCAATAATCTGTTCTAAACCAATATATGTTCATATAATGATCTTTTCTAAACCAATGATCTTTTATTATCCAATAATCTATTGTAATCAATAATCAATTCTAAACCAATAATCTATTATAACCAATAATCTATTCTAAAAAATGACCTGCTCTAATCCAATAATCTGTTCTAAACAAATAATCTGTTCAAACCAATAATCTGTTCCAATCCAATAATCTGTTCTAACCAATAATCCATTCTAACCAATAATCTGTTCTAACCAATGATCTGTTCTAACCAATAATCTGTTCTAACACCATAATTTATTCTAAACCAATAATCCATTCTAACCAATAATCTGTTCCAAACCAATAATCTGTTATTTATTTGGTTATTTGGTTATGGAAGGCCCTGGTATCACTGCAAACGAATTAAAATCCATAATTGTTCAACCGCCCGTGCCAGTGGAATCATCCGAATCACTAACTCATCTCCCAAACAAGAAAGGCAGCTGTAGTCCCATCATAGCAGTCTCAGCACACGCCAAAAGACATAAGGCGAAACCGCACAGAAAGTTACACAGCCAACTGTTCCCTGTCATACGATATCAGCATTCATCGCAAGCAATTGGAATATCGGAACTTGATCAAAACAGATGAAACACACAGCTCACGGTGTGCACGGAGCACTTAACTCAGTAGCTCCTGCAACAAGTCCGGACTTGGAATATAGGAAACTGCAACAAGGAACACTTTTCAGACACAGCCTTCACTGGTTCCTGCCGCCTATCCACCACATTGCCCGGAAGATCACGTCCTCCTGAAATGATGATCGTCATAGTATTTAAATGTATGGCGTTTGATGATGTTAGGACATCATGTTTGACTCCAACTCCGAACATACAAAACACAGTTCGTCGTCAGATTATCCCGGTTGCACACCAAACAACAGATCGCAAGATTAGTCGGTCTTGACACACGATGAAACAATATGATGACGTAGCACGCACAATATGGCTGCGCCCATGTATTCATGATAACTCTAGTGAATGCAGTCTACAACGAACGAAGCTTGGTGCAAACTTCCCAAAGAGATAAAACTTTGGCTGATTTGACGAAGCCCACCACATTAATGCGTTGGAAATTGTAAATAACTTGCGGCAAGCATCTCCATCAACCGGTCATTGAACAGCACTCAGTGTGACGTAAAACGCAGATCAACATTAGACGGTGTAAGGCGCATTCACAACACTTGATTTGTCAAAACGGAGTATTGCCGTGCGTGCAACGCCAATTCAATGGCGCAGATATGACAAGTAGAACATCATTTCGACTGGAATGCAGACAATTGTAAACGGAAACCCGAAATTGATAAGGTTCCAAAGCAATTTCTGCAGCGATAGAGAGAACGTGACTTAGTTCCGCCATATTGGAAACGGAAGTCCAATAATCTGTACTAACCAATAAACTTTTTCTAACCAATAAACAATAGAACAATAATCTGTTCTAACCAATATCTGTTCTACCCAATGATTTGTTCTAAACCAATAATTATTTTAACCAAATCATCATTATTCATCATGTGCCATACCGGTTGTCGTAGACGATCATGTCCTTCCACAATCTTCTATCCACAGTGCATCGTATCAGTTCTGTTGTTGACTGTTTTCCATGCCATTACACTAAGCTATCCAGTATTTTCTCTCTTTGTCGTCCGCGATCTCTCTTTCCTTTTATGTTGCCAGTTGTAACCAAGTATTCCAACTTTCCTCTTCTCATGATGTGCCCGAAAAATGTTGATTGCTTCTTTCTGATGTTTTTTAAGAGCTCCCTTTTTGTGTTGGCCTCTTTGAGAGGTCTTCCTCATTGGTCCTTTTAGCTGTCCAGGGAACTTTCAACGTTCTTCTGAGAAATCCCATCTCTGTGGCCTCTAATCGTCTTTTCATTTATTTGTCTACTGTCCATGATTCGCTTTCATGGGTCAGAATTGGCTCTATATAGCACCGATGAACTCTCTTTCTCATTTCTATTGACATAGATGTGTTGCATAAGATTTTTTCATTTCTGAAATGCTATTTTGGCCTAAGCTATTCTGCTTTTTATTTATGTGGTGCATCTCCCATCTGATGTTATTATTGTGCTCAAGTATTTGAAACGTTGCACTTGTTTCAGATTTGTCTCCTTTATTTTTTATGCTGCATGATGGTGATGATTGTTTCTTCGATATAACCATTACTTCTGTTTTCTTACTATTCAGACTGAGACCTTTCTTGTTGCTTTCTTCTACTATTATGCCTATCATTTCTTGTAGTTCATTCTCTGTCTCTGCTATTAAGACCGTGTCATCCGCACATCGCAAATTATTTATATTGTGACCGTTGACTTCAATTCCTTTTTTGTCTACTATTGATCTCATAATATATTCGCTGTAATATGAAAACAAATCCGGTGACAGAACACAGCCTTGTCTGACTCCTTGTTTTATATATTGGAATTGTCCTGTTTGGTTGTTAATTCGTATAACTGCTGTTTGTTGCAAGTACATGTTTTTTTATGATTCGCAGATCATTGCCATCAATATTTAATTTCTCCAGCATTTTGATTATTTATTGTAACCAATGATCTGTTCTAAACCAATGATCTGTTCTAAACCAATGATCTGTTCTAAACCAATAATCTGTTCTAAACCAATGATCTGTTCTAAACCAATGATCTGTTCTAAACCAATGATCTGTTCTAAACCAATATCTGTTCTAAATCAATGATCTGTTCTAAACCAATAATCTGTTCTAATCGATAATCTGTTCTAAACCAAGGATCTGTTCTAAAGCAGTGATCTGAATCCATTCTAAACCAATGGCCTATTCTTAACCAAAAATCTATTCTTAACCAATGATCTATTTTAAAGCAATGACCTATTCTTAACCAATAATGTATTATAAATCAATAATCTGTTCTAAAACAATGGTCTGTTATAAGTCACTGATCTATTCTAATCCAATGATCTGCTATAACCAATAATCTATTATAAATCAATGATCTGTTATAATAATATGACCTATTATAAATCAATGATCTGTTACAATAAAATGATCTGTTATAAACCAATGATCTGTTACAATAAAATGATCTGTTATAAACCAATGATCTGTTACAATAAAATGATCTGTTATAAACCAATGATCTGTTACAATAAAATGATCTGTTATAAACCAATGATCTGTTATAATAAAAGGATCTGTTATAAACCAATGATCTGTTACAATAAAATGATCTGTTATAAACCAATGATCTGTTACAATAAAATGATCTGTTATAAACCAATGATCTGTTACAATAAAATGATCTGTTATAACCAATGATCTGTTATAAACCAATGATCTGTTCCTTATGTTGACTCCTCAAACTTGCGATCATCACAAGCGAACATGATGATATTGTCTCACCTATACGAAGGGAGAAAACTCCATTAATACAAACATGGAGAACGAAAGAAATGAAAGATCCCCATCATACTTGAAATATGGTGTATAAGAGTTAATGTTAACGACATTATGTCTTTTACCATCGACATGTTTTGTTAGTTAAAGCGGTCAGCACTACGTAAGTCCGGTCTTTCTTCCTTGAAAGAACCTTAACCATTTAAGACTGTTGCAGCAGACCATTTCAATGACACTTGTTTAACAGTGGCTTGAAAAACTCAAAACAGAATCTGCGAAGGAGGAGTTGAATTCATCCAGACTAGACGGGAGGCCAGTGTTCGTATTTCCCATGCGCTGTGTGTGAAGATCTGGAAAAATGGAGACAGACTGATCATGAGAGAATGAAAGTTAGAACAGCATGTAGTTCAAGCATGTTTCAGACATAATAGAGGCACCAAAAACCATATCTTTAACATAAGAAACATCTTTGAGAAGTGTAAGGAATACAATATAGACCTGCATACATGCTTCATAGATTACAGCAAGGTCTTCGGCTGTGTACAACAGCAGAAACTGTGGAACGTCATGAGATATGGACTTTCCAACACACCTAATACAACTCGAACCACTATATTACAAACACAAGCAGCTATCAGAAAAAGCGGGCAAAATATCCAATAGGTTTGAAATACAAAAATGAGTGAAGCAGGGATGTATCCTCTGTCCATTATTGTTCAACACCTACGCTGAGAATATCATGAGACATGTCAGAAACGATGAGAGATTTCTGAAGTTCGACCCTTCACAATAATGGCAACATAAGTCCAGAACTCAGATACGCTTATGATACAGTTTCCCTCTCAAACAGTGCAACAAGAATAATGTGATAATAGATTGTGTCAAGACACATAAAAAGATCAAAATATCGGCCTAAATATACAGACAACCAAGATAATGTTCATTGATAAGCAAAAAGACATCCACAATCATCATCAACAATGAAGAACTTGAAAGTGCAACAAACTTTGAATATTTGTGATCTATAGTAACAAACAATTGATACTTTATAAAGACATCAAAAGCATACTATCTATATCAACACACAAATTAATAGCCATCAAGAGCATGTAGTTTAATACTTGCAAGGCAGTAAAACTAAAATTACTGAGGGTCTGTATCTTCTCGGTAGCAAAATATGATTGCGCTTCACGGACAATCTCTCAAACAGCAAGGAAAATATTGAATCTATTCATTTGAAACAAAATGCTACAGAAAAACCCTTCAGATACCTTGGACAATGAAAACGAGCAATGAACCATATTATAAACTTTAAACATTAAACAAGAACTGGCTTATAAACACTGTCTACAGAGGAAATTACAAGACCATGGTAACGTCAAAAGACAGAGCGACCTCGGAAGAATAATAATGGAAGGCATGGTTCCTGACGGGGCATCAAAGGAAGACCAAGATTGTGGTTTCAAGACGTCAAAGAGACCCTTAGACATGAAAACAAAGAAGTGGGAGATCTGGCTAGAGACAAAGAGTCTTTCAGACGGGCTATTGGGAATGTAACCCTCTGCAAAAGACATGCAACCTGATGATGATGATGAATATGCTCATGGAGGATTATGTTGATGTTTCCTGGATTAACTGTGGTAATCATTCGCTGAGATCCCAAGCCGGAACTACACTGTGTAAATGTACCTGCCCTTTTCTCCACATCTGTGGTTAGTTGAGCTAACCGGGAACCTCATTTATAGTAGCTAAGCTAACCGATAACCTCATTTATAGCAGCTAAGCTTACCGATAACCTCATTTATAGCAGCTAAGCTAACCGCCCATCTCATTTACAGTAGCTAAGCTAACCGCCAACCTCATTTATAGTAGCTAAGCTAACCGCCAACCTCATTTATAGTAGCTAAGCTAACCGATAACCTCATTTATAGTAGCTAAGCTAACCGATAACCTCATTTATAGCAGCTAAGCTAACCGCCAACCTCATTTATAGTAGCTAAGCTAACCGATAACCTCATTTATAGTAGCTAAGCTAACCGATAACCTCATTTATAGCAGCTAAGCTAACCGATAACCTCATTTATAGTAGCTAAGCTAAGCTAACCGATACCCATTTATAGCAGCTAAGCTAACCGATAACCTCATGTATAGCAGCTAAGCTAAACGCCAACCTCATTTATAGTAGCTAAGCTAACCGATAACCTCATTTATAGTAGCTAAGCTAACCGATAACCTCATGTATAGCAGCTAAGCTAAACGTCAACCTCATTTATAGTAGCTAAGTTGAGTTGAGTTGAGTTATTTGCGGGTCATCATGATTGCACTCCGAACATGTCCATAGGTGCTCAGATCCCCTCCTCAGCAATTCCCTGTGTCCAGCGACTGACGACTCCAGTTCTATGTTGGTTGATAAGTAAGGTGACCATATTTTTGAAATTCCATTCCATGACGGAATAATTTTACTTCAATTTTTCACCAATAAAATTACATTTCTTCTTGCTGTCATTTTCAAGTTAATAATACATACATTTTAAAACATCTAATAATATAGACCTACAATACGCTATCAGGATAATTAGGAGATAAAAAAAACAGTGATACTCACTTAAATTGAAGGTGAAACAGAGATGCTGTACTTTTCAGATGAGTGAATTTTCTGTAAAATGTCCTTCTTTGTATGCAGCATCTTATAAAATTCGACACATGTTCCCTCATAGTTCACTTTGGTGATCAACATGGCTTTTAAAGTTTCAACACCTAGTTGTGTTTTATCATTTGTCCACAAACTGTTCATCAGAGAAAACACTCGTTCTGTTGCAGAATTTGTTCCAGGTAGACACAAAAAGAACTCTGCCAACTTCAGAATATATGAAACGGGCACATGATTGTTTCTGAAGTGGGAAGCTAGTTCAACCCAACGCTGCCCAGGTAATGTTTTATTAAGACTCCACTCACTAATTTTTTTGAAGTAACGAACTGTTTCATGTAGACATATTCGTCATACATTTCATTTTCTGGAAAGTCGACTGAAGGCACTGTTTGACTCACTAATGATGAAGACTTCTCAATATCTTCCCAATTTGGTGTTCTGTTCAGCATTACCCAGCTGTAAGACTCTAGGTTTTGAAAATTATTTGCAGCCCATTTCTTCAAATAACTTAAAGCTGTTTCATAAAATGAAGAAACACTGGCGTTAAACCTTTTCAAATCATCACGTGGAAATCCTTCATTTCCAGCTTTTTAAGGATTATCTGAACTCTTGATGGCAAGAAGCCGTCTTCCAGCTTGGACTCCAAGGTAGCTTTCAACCTATTGATGTTGTCAATGACTTCAAATACAGTGACCATCTGTCCCTTTACTTTCTGCACTGCTTCGTGCAAAGAGGATGCCTGACTGTGAACCAAAATAAGCCATGCCTCAGACAGTGGTTTTCAAAGAATTCCTGTATAAAAACTGGGCATCTGTCTTGAGATTGAAAATATGATTTTAGAGGCAGGAACATGTAAAGAACCCTTTCAACAGCAGGCAAGAGCGCAAGCCACCTAGTTTGTGCATACCTAATATCATCTGGAAGTCTGTGTCGACAAACTGACAAAACTCCTTGAGACTTTCAACTCTAACTGTGTATGATTTGAAGTACAGATAAATTTTTGCAATAGTCATTTCAACATCAACAGGCAATACGTCTGCAGCTGCTCGAACAGTGTTGTGGAAAATATGGCAAGCACACCCAACACCTATCAAACTATGTCCAAGGTTTTCTTTCAGTTTTGTGAAAACATTGTTCTGTCCTTTTCTTTCAGCGCCCCCAAAATTAGAAGTTGTGTTGTCCTGCACATAATCCAACTACTTTCAGTTCTAAACCATTTTCAGTTAGACAGTCAATACGAAAACTGCTTACTATATCAGATGTTTCACCCGACAATGACTTCAACTCTAATATTTTAACTTTCAGTCCCTTATTGCGATCAAAGTATCTGACAAGCAAAGGAAAAATCTTGATTTCTTTGTGGTTGGAGGCATCTGTCAGTATGGAGATAAATGTTACGTTTTCTAGGTCACATCTCAACTCGTTTAGAGCATGGGGTGTGAACACATTCTGAATAATAGCTTCTGTTTTCGTACGTGCACAAGCAAATTTTGGTTCTAAAAGTTACCTGAATCAATTTTGATGTGCAGTCCATAGATCTAAACGTGTGATTGTGCATCACTGTATGATATGCAAAGGCACCTTCTGTAGCAGCTAACTGTTCTTCTTTGTCACCAGCCTGTTCAGCTCGAAAAAATTTGTCAACGACGAGCTTGATGCAGCAGTAGCGACGGCTCTCTTATGTTTATCACTATTTATGTGGCTCTTAATATCACCACGTCCACTATGGTTAATAGTAAACCCGGATGAACATATATTACATCTTACAGTGAAGTCTGATGACGATGTAGACTTTTTTTATAAAGGGTATTCCTTTTGTAAATCTTGATTAAAACTACAATTACGCTTCGGTGCCATTTTTTGCGACGAAAGTGAAAGTGAAAGTTAGTAACACAACGAATATATACGAGATTTAAAACTAGGAGCGTATTCTACTGTTTTGATATTAAACAAAATTGTCTACACAGCAACGGAATAATATTTTTTTTTTATTGAAGAAATGTACGCCGTATACCAAAATGGCAAAATTGGTAAACGTTTGTGTCCCACATTATTTTTTATCAAATCCGGGACAAAAGCTAAAAAATGCCAAAATCGGGACAAAACTGGTACGGCAGCTAATCCGGGACAAAAGTTCAAAAAATGTCAAATTCCGGGACTGTCCCGGACAATCAGGACGAATGGTCACCTTATTGATAAGTCTTCTTACACGGCCACCAAGTGTCTCATTTCTGGCTGTGCCCATCTTAACTCCCATTTCCATCATCCGAAGAAGTGACGTTGATCTGTGTTTGTCGAAGTCCCGTGCTCTTCCCACATCTCGAGGCATTGATGATGTCCGCCCGATCCATCGTTTGCCCGTCCAACGACAACGCAGCTAGTCAACCTGTCCGCTCTTTCCTTTCCCCGTACGCCCGCATGTCCAGGGACATAGACAAATGTGACCTTACGTATTTTGATTTTTGCAACGACTCTACCCATTGCATGCGTACAAAGCCCGCCTCCACTTTTTTTATCATGCTCATCGAATCACTCAGTATACATTCGTGGATGTAGTCTTGTGACTCTAACCATTTGAATGCCTTGGTCACTGCCATCACCTCCATTGTCATGCTACTCATGGTCATGGTGTATGCACCACTGTCTTTTATAGTAGCTAAGCTAACCGTTAACCTCATTTATAGCAGCTAAGCTAACTGCCAACCTCATTTATAGTAGCTAAGCTAACCGTTAACCTCATTTATAGTTGCTAAGCTAACCGTCAACCTCATTTATAGTTGCTAAGCTAACCGCCAACCCCATTTATAGTGTTTAAGCTAACCGCAAACCTCATTTATAGTAGCTAAGCTAATATCCAACTTAATTTATAGTAGCTAAGCTAACCGTCAACCTCATTTATATTAGCTTAGCTAACCACCAACCTCATTTATAGTAGCAAACCTAACAGCCAACCTCATTTAAAGTAGCTAAGCTAACCGCAGCTATTTTTTTTTATTATAGCCAATATATCCGCAACCCTCTTTTATAGTAAACAAGGTACCCCCGACCCACCAGCTTGGGAACTACTGCTCCAGAGTTAATGGCATCGCAGAGCAAGTGATGGAGTTTGAGATATCAATCGATCTCTATTTGTTGTCTTTCATCGGGAGTTTACTTCATAACAACTTCTGTGATAGTTTCTGGGTTTATTCTTGTGTTAAAGTATCAAACCCTTGTGATAGTTTCTGGGTTTATTCTTGTGAATAAAGTATCAAACTCTTGTGATAGTTTCTGGGTTTATTCTTGTGTATAAAGTATCAAACCCTTGTGATAGTTTCCGGATTTATTCTGGATGTATAAAGTATCAAACTCCTGTGATAGTTTCTGGGTTTATTCTGTGTATAATGTATCAATCTTTTGTGATAGTTTCTGGGTTTATTCTTGTGTATAAAGTATCAGACTCCTGTGATAGTTTCCGGATTTATTCTGGGTGTATAAAGTATCAAACTCCTGTGATAGTTTCCGGATTTATTCTGGGTGTATAAAGTATCAAACTCCTGTGATAGTTTCCGGATTTATTCTGGTGTATAATGTATCAAACTCCTGTGATATTTTCCGGGTTTATCCTGGATGTATAAAGCCTCAAAGTCTTGTGATAGTTTCTGCTGAGTGTTTCACGTATCAAATTCCTGTGTGTCTCTGCTTCCCCTGATTATATTCCCTAATCATTACCTGTTTAACAGTTTTTATTTTAATTTTTTTTTTTTAATTAGACTGTTGATTGAACAGGTTACGTGAAATAATAGTCTCTGTGGCTGAGTGGTTAGTGTGCTCGCTATTTTATCATGAAGGTCCGGGTTCAGCTCATAACAGTGTGCTCCGAACAATTTGTCGGATGGACGAGGCTTCAGGGATTCACCAAGCCTCTAAAAATGGGTACCAGAGTTTTTTTTCTGGAAAGAAAATATGGTTTTGCCATAAAACCGACCACATTGCCCAAATTTATCTTTGGTCTTGGGAAAAATGTAGTCGGTAACACCATGTACCTCATACACTTAGCAAGGCGAGGAGGGAGGCTTTGTTTAAGTTATGTGTAATGTTGACAGTGTTGATATGTTAAACGTGTAAAGTGACCATACATCTCTCAGCTACGTAATTAGCTATTGGTGAGTTCACCTGCAACACAGACCTCGGTGACACGAGTTCGTTGTCTGCCCTTGTTTATTTGTCTCCGGATGAACTTGAAATCCAGACAAGAAACGGCGACACGTGTGACGCATTCATTACTTGGATGTAGCCAATGCTGTCGCTTCCATGCGCGTGACTCATTTCGATTGGCTTTAAATCTAAGCAGAACATTTTTTTCTCAGCCATTACGCTAATGATAAAGAATCAAATAAGCAATTCTTGAACATGCAACAATTCGAACGTCCTATAGTTCTCATGATATGGATGATTGCACTTGTGTTCTATTACACAGTATCTTGGGTTGACTGTGAAAATAGTAAGTCAAAGTCATTTTATAATAGAATGAATATCTATATCTAAATATCTACTGTTGATGATTATTACTCACTTCGATTGCTGTTGACATTTAGTGCCACGTCAAGTTCTCGTTTGTAAACATTTCTAAGATAGGGGTCTGTTTATATACGTAGACAAGACCGGAGCATAAACCTTAAGCGCATAAGTAAAGGTTTCCTCCCCTGCCTTTCTAGGCACACTGGGAATCTCTGTCTATAAGATTCAGCTTAGTGCACAAGAAATAAGGTTTTTGTGACCATATTTCATTAACATCATCGAAATCTGTGTGGTATGTAATCATCGAAATCTGTGTGGTATGTAGTCATCGAAATCTGTGTGGTATGTAATCAGCGAAATCTGTGTGGTATGTAATCAGCGAAATCTGTGTGGTTTGTAATCAGCGAAATCTGTGTGGTTTGTAATCATCGAAATCTGTGTGGTATGTAATCAGTGAGATCTGTGTGGTATGTAATCAGCGAAATCTGTGTGGTATGTAATCATCGAAATCTGTGTGGTATGGGATCAGTGAAATATGTGTTTTTTATGTAATCAGCGAAATCTGTGTGGTATGTAATCAGGAAAATCTGTGTGGTATGTAATCAGTGAAATCTGTGTGGTATGTAATTAGCAAAATCTGTGTGGTATGTAATAAGCAAAATCTGTGTATTATGTAATCAGCGAAATCTGTGTGGTATGTAATCAGCGAAATCTGTGTGGCATGTAATCAGCGAAATCTGTGTGGTATGTAATCAGCAAAATCTGTGTGGTATAATCAGCGAAATCTGTCTGGTATGTAATCAGCGAAATCTGTGTGGTATGTAATCATCGAAATCTGTGTGGTATGTAATCAACAAAATTTATTTTGTACGTAATCAGTATAATCATTGTGGTATGTAATCTGCAAAAACTGTGTGGTATGTAATCAGCGAAATATGTGTGGTATGTAATCAGCAAAATCTGTGTGGTATGTAATCAGCAAAATCTGTGTGGTATGTAATCATCGAAATCTGTGTGGTATGTAATCATCAAAATCTGTGTGGTATGTAATCATCAAAATCTGTGTGGTATGTAATCAGTAAAATCTGTGTGGTATGTAATCATCGAAATCTGTGTGGTATGTAATCAGCAATATCTGTGTGGTATGTATTCATCGAAATCTTTGTGCTATGTAATCAGGAAAATTTGTGTGGTATGTAATCATCGAAATCTGTGTATTACGTAATCAGTGAAATCTGTGTGGTATGTAATCAGGAAAATCTGTGTGGTATGTAATCAGTGAAATCTGTGTGGTATGTAATTAGCAAAATCTGTGTGGTATGTAATCAGCAAAATCTGTGTATTATGTAATCAGCGAAATCTGTCTGGTATGTAATCAGCGAAATCTGTGTGGTATGTAATCAGCGAAATATGTGTGGTATGTAATCAGCGAAATCTGTCTGGTATGTATCAGCGAAATCTGTGTGGTATGTAATCAGCAAAATCTGTGTGTATGTAATCAGCGAAATCTGTCTGGTATGTAATCATCGAAATCTGTGTGGTATGTAATCAGCAAAATCTATTTTGTACGTAATCAGTGAAATCATTGTGGTATGTAATCTGCAAAATCTGTGTGGTATGTAATCAGCGATATATGTGTGGTATGTATCAGCATTACTCCTGTAGTTGGTCTTTCGCGACACGACGGATGGTAGCAAGCAGTCACTGAGTTTTTTTTTTTTATAATTTGTAATAAGTAGGTTAAAGGTTAGCACCACGCCTTTTTAGGCTGAAGGAGAACAAGATGATAGTGAGCTTATTTTCTATGACTACGAAACATTTTTTGAATGATGATCGGTAAAACCATAAAGCCTCTATGAATGTATTACGTTTGTATATAAAGCATATATGAATGTATTAAGTTTGTATATAAAGCATATATGAATGTATTAGGTTTGTATATCAAGCCTATATGAATGTATTAGGTTTGTATATAACCCCTCTATAAATGTATTAGGTGTGTATATAAAGCCTATATGAATGTATTACGTGTGTGTATAAACCCTCTATGAATGTATTACGTTTGTATGTAAAGCCTCTATGAATATTTTACGTTTGTATGTAAAGCCTCTATGAATGTTTTACGTTTGTATATAAAGCCTATATGAATGTATTAGGTTTGTATATAAAGCCTATATGAATGTATTAGGTGTGTGTATAAAGCCTATATGAATGTATTACGTTTGTATATAAAGCCTCTATAAATGTATTAGGTTTGTATATAAAGCCTATATGAATGTATTACGTTTGTATGTGTCTCAATCCTTTTCTCTTGCGCCCTCTATCTTGCTAACTTTAATGTCACCTTATCTTCGAATGTTACTATGTCATTTCTTATTTTGCTTTCACTGATAGAGAAGTCTCAGGTAAGTCATACAAACTTCTAGCATCGATCTACTCTTAGTTTCCTATTTGTAACCAAGTTTCTCAAACGATAATTTGGAATACAATCTTGTCCATTATGTCTAGCGACCCAACTACTTTAGTCGATTACTTTGTTCTGCCATTGTGATGTTTATAATTTTGCAGAGTCAATGCACATGAAAGCTGTGTCACCGTTTCCTGGATGTCCTTCCTAATTAATCCAAGTTATGGACTCGAATCGACGTGTGCTAGACACACAGTTTTCAACTATGACAATACTCTCCTTTTTCCATTTTCAGAAAAAAATCCATAAAATACATCGGTAGCAATTAAAGGCCTAGTGAACTTTGAACTCAGTGGATGAGTTGAGTGAGCCAAATCTCTTGTTCCCCAGTGGGCTTTTAACTAATCTCTGAATATTGATCAATTCATATTTACATAATATCGATCATTACAGTTCAGTTATAAGAATGATGTTCCAAACATAAAAAGGCGTGGTCGAGTAGAGAAGTCTCCGTACACGCCAAACATTTTAGAGGCAAATGGATCATTGTTAGTTTCTGTTCAAACATTTCTCAGGATCAGTAAGTATCCATTCTTTTTCTCTTTCGTGGGATTGAACGAGAAGTGACAAGTTGAATAACAAATTACACTACCATTTATCATATGTAAAGTCAAATGATGCAGTCAAATAATAACAATTACATTCCTGTGTTGACAATTACTATATAGCATGTCTGTCTTATGAGAATCATGAAAAGAAGACACAATCATTTATCTTCTTTCTTTAATCAGTTGACGCATAACATCGAGTGAGGCGCACATGTTGTGGTAATTTGCCCTTTCATTGACTTCTTCTGATGTTACATATTAGAGTGTTTCTAGTACTTTTTCTAATCATCTCCCCTTGTGGCATTGTGGTTTAATGAGAACTCTCTGATAGAACTGGGGATTCTGCTCGTTTCTTTTTTGTTTGTCACGTGATCAAATTATTTAATTTTATGTTTCTAATTTTCAAAATCACTGCTATTTGTAATAGAAGAAGAGCTAAGTTTCTTTATTTCTTTGATGTGCTTCAGGTTACTACATTTGAGTTAAAATAAGGCTCAAAATAGATATCTATAAGATTATGGGTCGTGTGAGAGGAACGGGTTTATTTCTGAGTCTTTTATTTTTTAAACAGATTTTCAAAAACATTTAAGTTTTTAAAGTCAATGCTCCATTTTTGCAGTCGATTCTAAATTGTTAAGTTAAACTGTGATTATCCAATGTTAACACCGGCACCCCTAAGCGAGGTCGTTCCATTTGAAGTGGGTCAGTCCACGCTCAGAAGTGGCTGAAAGTAAAGATAGTTTGGCTGAGTTGTTTTCATTTACACATCCATCTTTCTTTGTTCTTGGACACTACTGATGGGTTTGATATCCAGGATTATATGAACATGACTTTCCGATTCTATCTCACCGTTTCAAGAAACACTCTTTCTGACATGGACGATCTCGATGGGTAGTAACGATATTTTTCTGTGACTTGACATCAGCTGTCTCTAGTGCAGAGGTTCCATTAAGTTTTCAAATCGCGACCTCTAATAATAGCCACGGTACTCGCGTCCTCATTTAATAATAGCCACTGTACTCACGACCTCATTTCATAATAGCCACTGTACTCGCGACCTCATTTCATAATAGCCATGGTACTCGCGACCTCATTTCATAAAAGCCACGGTTCTCGCTTCCTCATTTAATAATAGCCACGGTTTTCGCTTCCTCATTTAATAATAGCCACGTTACTCGCGTCCTCATTTAATAATAGCCACGGTACTCGCGACCTCATTTCATAATAGCCAAGGTAGGTAAAGTAATTGTCAACCTCATTTATAGTAGCTAAGCTAACCAGAACTATTATTTTCTTTATCACAGCCAATGTACCCAATCCCCTTTTATATGAAACAAGGTACCTGCGACCCACCAGGTTGGGAACTACTGCTCCAGAGTTAATGGCTTTGCAGAGCAAGGGATGGAGTTTGAAACATGCGATCAGAGCAACTATTTTTATAAAGAAATTTTTGGTTAACAATTTAAGGTGCAAAGCAGCTTATCACTGCTATCTTAGCTGTGTTTATTTCCTCATCTTAGGAATAATATTTATATATGAATACTCTATTTCATACTTAAATTGATTACAAGAAAGAACTCAGAATCATTCATTGTGAAACATTGAATAATTTACACTAGAATGTGTCCAATGATTCTGTAGTTGAACTCTTTTACATTAGAATCATTAATCTTCTCTTCTTTTCTTAGCGTTCACCTGGAAAGTGGGCGGAGATGTGTCGATAGTTTACAACAAAGAAGCGATAACTGCGCTTTTCGACCCATCATCCCTCTTCGGTATAGACAGGTTGGCTTAACAGTTTTCCTCGGACAACTACCAGTTTTCGTCTACTATTTTCGACTTTTAACTGCCAAGGGTTTTTTAACGTGCGCGAGTGTACACGGGATCTCCGATTTTCTCTAATCTCTGAGAGGGTTTCCCATCGGATTCCGCTACCCAGAGACCAAGGCAAGATAAACCCACGAACAAATCACGTATTCGAAGAGAAAAATTCCCACTGCCCATGGCGGCATTCGAATCTAGTACCTCTCTGTCCACAGATCGATATCTCACTTCTAGACCAAACGAGGCCCCATTAATCTATCAAATTCTTCCTAACACAAGAATGAACGAAGCTAGAACATTTGCTTTTGTGTGTGATATAATAGACCGTAGCCACTCTTGTTAAACATCATTGAAATGTTTATTTAAATGAGCGAATGTAATAAGCTCGAGTTATCTGACCCATAAATGCTGCAAAACTGATCCGTCAGTAGTCAATTGTGGCTTTGTAGTTAAAACAACTAACTGTGGCAATAGTTTATATGACAAGTGTTCTGCGCCCGTGTGGGCTTTGACTACAGTCAGGAGATGAGAGAAGAGACTCACTGTCAGCTGCCATGCATGGCGTTGGAGGCGACTAAGGAGGTTGGCGAAAGGCAAACTACGTCACCTATTAAAAAAAAAAAGAAGAAATCAACAGGTTACAAAAACACAGACATTGTGGCCCAGTCATGCAACAGATTATGAACAGAACGCGAAGATGGTTTAGCACACTAAGAAACCTGAAGCCAGCATAACAAGATAGTCACTGTCATGGAATCAATGTGGAATGAGAAAACAGGAAATAAGCCTACCCAGAAATACGTGGAGAGGAAAAATCATAGAAACCCATAATAGCAGTGGCCTAGACTTGGAGAGAAGTAGAGAAAATGTCCGAGAATAGGGACGGTTGGAGAGAAGTAGAGACAATGTCCGAGAACAGTGACGGTTGGAGAGAAGTAGAGACAATGTCCGAGAACAGTGACGGTTGGAGAGAAGTAGAAAAAATGTCCGAGAACAGGGACGGTTGGAGAGAAGTAGAAAAATGTCCGAGAACAGGGACGGTTGGAGAGAAGTAGAGAAAATGTCCGAGAACAAAAACTGTAGGAGAGAAGTAGAGACAATGTCCGAGAACAGTGACGGCTGAGAGAAGTAGAGAAATGTCCGAGAACAAAAACTGTAGGAGAGAAGTAGAGAAAATGTCCGAGAACAGTGACGGCTGGAGAGAAGTAGAGAAAATGTCCGAGAACAGGGACGTGGAGAGAAGTAGAGAAAATGTCCGAGAACAGGACGGTTGGAGAGAAGTAGAGAAAATGTCCGAGAACAGGGACGGTGGAGAGATGTAGAGAATATGTCCGAGAACAGAGACGGTTGGAGAGAAGTAGAGAAAATGTCCGAGAACAGTGGCGGTTGGAGAGAAGTAGAGAAAATGTCCGAGAACAGTGGCGGTTGGAGAGAAGTTGATAAAATGTCCGAGAACAGGGACGATTGGAGAGAAGTGGAGAAAATGTCCGAGAACAGGGACGATTGGAGAGAAGTGGAGAAAATGTCCGAGAACAGTGGCGGTTGGAGAGACCTCGTGCGTGGCCTTTGCTGCAAAAACGAGTCGAAACGGCTTTGCTGGATTGATTTGATTGATTGAAGGGTAGGTTGATTAGTTGTTATTGATTGTTCGGGTAGCATTTTCTCAGGAAAGAACTATTCTAAAAGCATGTTTTTAGAGACACTGAAACAAGATGCCAACACAGTAGCCCACCAAATGATGCCATTATATAAACATTTACACAAATATAAATCAACAGTTGTAAACTATGATAGTGGTAAAATATAACAATGGTAAGCTGTGACAGTGGTAAGCTATAACAGTGGTAACTATAACAGTGGTAAACTGTGACAGTGGTAAACTATGACGGTGGTAAAATATAACAATGGTAAACTGTGACAGTAGTAAGCTATAACAGTGGTAAACTATGACAGTGGTAAACTATGACAGTGGTAAACTGTGACAGTGGTAAACTATGACAGTGGTAAACTATGACAGTGGTAAACTGTGACAGTGGTAAACTGTAACAGTTTGATCGAAGTTTGACGAGTCCAGGAGTTTGTGAAAGTGAACAATTAGATCACATGATCTTGAGTTGCTAAAACATGATATTTCGAACCAGCTCATCAAAAGCAGAACAATTTGTACGCTCTTACCAGGTTACGCGTGTTGAATATTTTAACACCATAAATATAGGAACCTGACAAGCAAAATGATAACCGATGTCTGCTATAGAGATACTCGTCATATGATAAATATTGATGGCTACTGCGACCGTGACCAGTGACACGGACAAGCCGTTAGGAATTGTCACGAAACTTGCGGTGACCAGTGCTCCCTTTTAACTTATTTATGCGTACACAAGATTGTACACAGCAGAACAAGAGGGTTGATGAGCAATATTATATGATGGGATGGTTGGTCTTGGACAGGGACACGTCACTTAAAGCACTTTTGATAAAAGGAACATATAACTTTCAGCAAAGCATTTGGGAATAGGGACACATAACTTAAAGCGCGACATTTGGAAGGACATATCACTTATAGCACGACATTTGGTAACAGGGACACATCACTTACAGCACAATATTTGGTAACAGGGACACATCGCTAACAGCACAACATTTGGTAACAGGGACACATCACTTACAGCACAACATTTGTAACAGGGACACCTCACTTACAGCACAACATTTGGTAACAGGGACACCTCACTTACAGCACAACATTTGGTAACAGGGACACCTCACTTACAGCACAACATTTGGTAACAGGGACACATCACTTACACAGCACAACATTTGGTAACAAGGACACCTCACTTACAGCACAACATTTGGTAACAGGGACACATCACTTACAGCACAACATTTGGTAACAGGGACACATCACTTAAAGCGCGACATTTGGAAGGATATATCACTTATAGCACGACATTTGGTAACAGGGACACATCACTTACAGCACAACATTTGGTGACAGGGACGCATCACTTACAGCAAAACATTTGGTAACAGGGACACATCGCTTACAGCACAACATTTGGCAACAGGGACACATTACTTACAGCAAAACATTTGTAACAGGGACACATCACTTACAGCACAACATTGGTAACAGGGACACCTCACTTACAGCACAACATTTGGTAACAGGGACACCTCACTTACAGCACAACATTTGGTAACAGGGACACCTCACTTACAGCACAACATTTGGTAACAGAGACACATCATTTACAGCACAACATTTGGTAACAGGGACACATCACTTACAGCAAACATTTGGTAACAGGGACACATCACTTAAAGCGCGACATTTGGAAGGATATATCACTTATAGCACGACATTTGGTAACAGGGACGCATCACTTGCAGCAAAACATTTGGTAACAGGGACACATCACTTAAAGCGCGACATTTGGAAGGATATATCACTTATAGCACGACATTTGGTAACAGGGACGCATCACTTACAGCAAAACATTTGGTAACAGGGACACATTACTTACAGCACAACATTTGGTAACAGGGACACCTCACTTACAGCACAACATTTGGTAACAGGGACACATCACTTACAGCACAACATTTGGTAACAGGGACACCTCACTTACAGCACAACATTTGGTAACAGGGACACATCACTTACAGCACAACATTTGGTAACAGGGACACATCACTTAAAGCGCGACATTGGAAGGATATATCACTTATAGCACGACATTTGGTAACAGGGACACATCACTTACAGCACAACATTTGGTGACAGGGACGCATCACTTACAGCAAAACATTTGGTAACAGGGACACATCGCTTACAGCACAACATTTGGCAACAGGGACACATTACTTACAGCAAAACTTTTGGTAACAGGGACACATCACTTACAGCACAACATTTGGTAACAGGGACACCTCACTTACAGCACAACATTTGGTAACAGGGACACCTCACTTACAGCACAACATTTGGTAACAGGGACACCTCACTTACAGCACAACATTTGGTAACAGAGACACATCATTTACAGCACAACATTTGGTAACAGAGACACATCATTTACAGCACAACATTTGGTAACAGGGACACATCACTTACAGCACAACAATTGGTAACAGGGACACATCTCTTATAGCACAACATTTGATAACAGGGACACATCACTTAAAGCGCGCATTTGGAAGGATATATCACTTATAGCACGACATTTGGTAACAGGGACGCATCACTTACAGCAAAACATTTGGTAACAGGGACACATCACTTACAGCACAACATTTGGCAACAGGGACGCATCACTTACAGCAAAACATTTGGTAACTGGGACGCATCACTTACAGCACAACATTTGGCAAAGGGACGCATCACTTACAGCACAACAATTGGCAACAGAGACACATCACTTACAGCACAACATTTCGCAACAGGGACACATCACTTACAGCACAGCATATCACTTATAGCACAACATTTGGAAAGACATATCACTTATAGCACGACATTTGGAAGGACATATCACTTATAGCACGACATTTGGAAGGACATATCACTTATAGCACATTTGGAAGGACATATCACTTATAGCGCGACATTTGGAAGAACATATCACTTAAAGCGCGACATTTGGAAGGACATATCACTTATAGCACGACATTTGGAAGGACATATCATTTATAGCGCGACATTTGGAAGGACATATCACTTATAGTGCGACATTTGGAAGGGCATATCACTTATAACACGACATTTGGAAGGACATATCACTTATAGCACGACATTTGGAAGGACTTATAGCGCGACATTTGGAAGGACATATCACATATAGCACGGCATTTGGAAGGACATATCACTTATAGCACGACATTTGGAAGGACATATCACTTATAGTGCGACATTTGGAATTAAGACATTTCACTCATAGCGCGACATTTGGAAAGACATATCACTTATGGCACGACATTTGGAAGGACATATCACTTAAAGCACGATATTTGGAGGGACATTCCACCTATAGCGCGACATTTGGAATGAAGACATTTCACTTACAGCACGACATTGGGAAGGTCATATTACTTATAGAACAACATTTGCAAGGACATATCACTTATAACGCGACATTTGGAAGGACATATCACTTATAGCGCGACATTTGAAATGAAGACATTTCACTTATAGTGCGACATTTGGAATGAAGACATTTCACTTATAGCTCGACATTTGGATGATTTAGAGTACACAGTTTCGTAAAAATTGAAGAACCTAACAACATTCTTGTGTGAAAATCATTCTCTGCCCTTTTTATCTTACCAGTTAGTAATGAAGACGTTTAAATACGTCAAAACTCACAACACCACGTTCCAGCAATGAAGACCTACCTATATAACATGTATTGTTTGTGAAATACACAAGCCGTCTCATTATATGAACAGAATAGGTTCATTCTGGCAACCAAATTTGTGACATGAGTGTAGAAATGGGTATAAATTATATTCATGTCACTTTCTAACTTGTACCTTCAAGTGACGTCTGGAGGTGTAATGGTAAGAATTGTATCTAATTGTGATTTCAGTTTATCCAGAAATGATTACAGACAATTATTTTTATTATAATTATAGTTAAGAAATTGTTCCAGTAAGAACGGTAATAAGTGTGTGCACGCGCTATAACTTATTTCACAATTCTCTAAATTTAAAGACTGTTTGTGATAAACTTTATATAAATGTATGAAGGGCTATAGGTTTTTGATCTTCAATTATGTCTTGATGTCGGCGACAACAAAATAGCCTTACCTTGATAAAAGTAAATAAAAAGTTAAGAGCCTCTGATATAGGATATTAGTTTCACGTTTGCCTTGTCGTGCGATATTATTGAGACAACCTTACAGTGTTTATTGTAACATTTTGATGACATTTTCTTTCCATAGAGACTGAAGTCAGACTACGCAGAAAAAATACTTTCGACCCGGCTACCGTCTGCTATAGAGATGTGAACGAAACCACGATGCTTGTTGTCACTCATACTATGGAGAATTGGCTTGTGATACAGTAACAGAAAATGGCGGTTGGATCATTATAATGCGACGTACCATAGGCTTTCAAAGTTTTAAAACAGGATGGAAAGGTACGAACTTGGTTTTGGGGACCTTTTGGGTGATTTCTGGATAGGAAACTTGTACTTATTTCGTTGGACAGCCAGATTTACTTTTGATTTAAGGATCGATATGATATATGGAGGCAAGAGATATTATGCGAAATATACAGACTTTCGAATATCTTCAGAAAGTACATTACACAGTCTTTATTTTGAAGAATATTGGGAAGGAAGCGCTGGGGATAGCTTGTCCTACCATAAGAACATGATGTTTAGGACACTCGACCATGACCCCAATTTCAATAGATATATAGCCAATTGTTTACCTTACGGTCAGTGTGGCTGGTGGTGGAACGAATGTCAAACGAGCTTGCTTTTCGGTAGGTGGGGATCTACACATCATGGCAAAGGCGTTAACTGGTTTACATTGACTGCGTACAACAGCTCTCTGCAGTTTGTGGAAATGAAGATCAGATACACAAACTATATGATGACTTCCGCTGGAAGAATTAGCTGAGTGTGAGTAATTATAATATAAGATCTTTCATCAGTAACACTTATTGTTTATTCGTAGATATGATGGTTACTTCTGTACTGATCGTTTGACCTTGTATACTTAGTTAATGTTTAATTTGCTGTTCTGTTCTCAATTCTCTTTAATATAACATAATTCAATGCTGCATTTCTTGTGGCAATTACTTTTGTGCTAATTCATACAATTGTAAGACTTTGTATCCCAATTTTAAGCTGCTCTCAGTTGTAAATGTCTGTTTTTGTTAAATGTTACTTGCTTGTAATTATATAATATGTCAAACCCATTCAATTTGTGTGTTTTCTGGATCTAGAAACAGTTTGTAACTACTTTAAAGACTGATGAAAAGGAAGTTCTCTACTTAACAGCAACGCATCAATCTTTTTATTATCCTGCAGCTATTCAAGACAATCATCGCTGTTTACTGATGCGAAACCTGGATTTAGACAGCTGAAAAAACGATATTAATCATTGACATTAAATCCTCACAAAATTATCCTTAATATCCTATGTAGACAAATAAATTTGTAAATAAATATGTCACAGTACGAAAAGATATAACCCTTTCACGCTGCGTGAAGTATAATAAATACGTTATAATTTTTCTTTTTATTAGGTTGTTTCGAGATGTGAAGATTTAGAGAAGACTAAGGATTAAACACTGAGCGGACTTTATTGAGGGTAAAGACAAACACAATGGATAAATCTTTAAAGTAGTCAAAGTGAGCGGGATAAAACTGGACGAATATAACACCATAGAAATATACTCAGAATGCAACGTCACAGAGCAACATGTGATACAAAAGAAAAGCGGTTCTAAAACTGGACTAATAGAAAACATCACATGTGTAAGTGAAACGCTAATATATACGATCATTAAATAACAATTGTGAAAAAAAAATTATAATAGTTAATCCAGCTCGGGGTTAAAGAACCAAAGCTGGCTGTGATACGGTTCTCACGAGCACAGCGACTGCGTTCACCCGAGAGGCATGACATAATGGCAGTAACTCCGGTGCCTTCAAGGCCTGTATGGTCAGGAGAATTGAGATGGAATCCTCCACAGGGTACCAGAAGCACGAGAGATGTCACGGAGATGCACACCAAAACTATTACACAATCGTCTACCTCTGTCGCTAATGCAGGTCAAAATGGCAGAAACAACCGGCTTCCGGTACAAAATGGCTGACAGGCTGGTTTTGTGTTTTTCGACCGCCACAATCTAGTTACTCATGACCGGGTAATTTATCCCTTTTATAACATGTGGCGGCTGTGGTATTACCGGAGTCCGACATCTTAAGTCTTCACCGATACGACGGAGTTCGTGCATCAGTGTTGAAGTCTTCGTGAGGTTTTCATTCAACGGGTAAAGGAGTCATGTAACTCTTGTGTTATTTCTTCCAGTTGGTGTGGGCGGGTCATGATGGCCACCTAGTAAAATCAAGTTCACATTTGGTGGTATTTGTACTGCAATGTGCTTTCAAGAAATTCCTTCTGGTTTGGATTTTCGTTTTACAAAGATAGAGGTAGTTCGGTGGCATTTACCTGACAGCGGCGACCGTCGATTGAAATATAACAGTACCAGGCCCTAGTTTTACACCGGAAAAAGATAAGCAATCTGTGTTCTGCTGCAAATTCATCACTGGCTGGACAGCGGGCGAATCAGGTTTTTTTCATCCAGGTGGAGGTTGGACTTCAATCGTAGGGATAGCGCTTCTTTGGGCAACCTTACTGACCATGAAGGTTTCGGCAATGGTGAACAGAGCAATGGTTGACTTTGACAACGATCGCCACAGCGACCTGCAAGTGTGCATCATGAGCTACGCGCCCTTTTTGACGCGCAACGCTTTGAGGAGACCAGTATGAGCGATCAGGGAGAATATTTTGTTGGTAACTGGAACGGGGGTGTAACAGAAATGGAATGTCCCGCCTGCTGTGAGACCAATCCGTTCTAAAGTGTAAAGTCCTGTATAACATTGCACTATGGGAGGTTACCGTTCTAGAAATGTGTTTGCCTAATAGAAGTACTCCCGAGCAATGCGGGGTAGCGGGAACTTTGGCCGGAGAGATTGCGGGATTCAATTGCATACGTCTTCGCCTAAATATCTCCGGATTATACCGGATGTTTATAAAGTCACTGCGCAGTGGAAATATTGTTGTCATGACGTAAATTTCATCAATCGGTGACGTAATGTAAAAAAATTTTTCTTGTCACTCCACAGCGACTTATAGATACCCTGTATATTGAAACTGTGCCAGTGCCAGGCACCATGGACCAGTACTTGAATGTCTCGTTTACATCACCGATGTCATTTGCCTAAAACAAACACGTGTGCACGATAGTGGTCAGTAAGATCCAGTTCAAGAAACCTTTAGTGCAACACAATGTCTACGCATGCAATGCAAAATGGATTCACAGAGAAGACACTGTTTGGGTGAATTTACATTTTATGGGAGTAATGTCCATTCTCTGTGGTGACTTCAATGGAAAAGGCAAATCCTGTGTTGTAACGTTCTCCCAGTAGAGAAGGAGTGAGCTTGAAGATATAGATGTAGTCTTCATCAATGGCGGTTGTGACATCAGAATGGTAAGCCAACCTGGGAGTGGAGACAATGTCATTGATCTAACTCTGGTATTCCCTCACTAGAATATGCAAATGGAGCGTTCTAGAACATCATGGAAGTGGACATAACTCTTGCAGCATGTAAGATGAGAAAGGTAGATCCAGAAAGCTAGAGAAAGCACAACATTCACAACATCACCATTCACAACTGTAGAATGAAACATTGGAATCAGTCCCCGTGGTGGACCGAGGAGGTGGAGAGGGCTGGGCGGATAAACGGCGAGACCTGATTGGATAGTCGCGAGCAGATGGGGAATGGCAAGATGAAAGGCAGCATTGCCAACTTGTCTACATCCTTCTGTAGAAACTGGTAAAGATCATGGAAGTACATTTTTTTTGTAACTTTAGAATAGCAAATCAAAAGTAAGAATAGAATAATTCTGTGAGAGGGTGAACAAGAAAAATTATTCAAGTTATATTCTGCGGGCTTTACAGAAATATGAATAGCGCAGTGATAATTATGACTGTGACGTCAGAGCTTAGATCTTACCCGAAATAAAACGACGAAAACAAGGGTAACGCGCTGTTCTCCTCGCTATCTTGAGCTAGAATAGTCAAAGTATATGATAGGTCGTCGTTGCGCTGACAAATGTGATCTGTGTTCAGAGGTTAAGAAGAGAACTCAAGCGATGAGATACCTGGCAATGTAGTTTGTTGTTGTTGTTGCATTCGCCAGCTATCAACTCTGACGAAGTGTCTAGAGAATATGAACTGAATTTTGCGTGTTAATCCATTTTTCCCTGGCAGCCGTGTGCACAGGGGTCCCTCGCCGCACAGGCAGATAACTTCGACTACGGAGGTACTCATGTTTTTTTTTCCGTCGATGAGTAACTGACGTTTCAAGCCGGGCATCGCTGCTGGGACCAGGGGTGGTTGCCGCAGAGAGAAATCATAAATAAAAATCCCAATCGGTGTAGTCGATTTTTTGAACCCACAACCTCTCTGTCCCGAGGGTGGCGTCTTACCTCGAGACCAACCAGTACCCGTGGACTTAGAATATGAAAAAACTGCAACAAGGAACACTTTTCATGCATAGCCTTCAATGGTTACTGCCGCCTATTCACCATATACCGGAAGTTCACGTCCTCCTGAAATGATGATCGTCATATTTGTTTTTAAATGTGTAGCGCTTGATGATGTTAGGCCATCGTTGTTGACTCCAATTCCGAACATATAAACACACAGTTAGTCGTCAGATTATCCTCGTCGCACATCAAACAACAGACCGTAAGATTAGCGTACGGCCGGTCTAGGGATTTACGATAAGGCATTGCAATGACGTAGCACACAACAATGTCGCACGCACAGCAATGACACGCCCTTTAGATTCCTGATTACTCTAGTGAAAGCAGCCTACGACGAACAAAACACGGTGCAAACTCCCTAAAGAGATAAAACTGCGGCTGACGAAGCATTTCCATTAATGAGTAACATGGAAATAACTTGCGTCAGCAAATCCAACAACGTCATGAACAGCACCAATGTGACGTAAAGCGCAGAACAAGTCTAGGTTTGATCAGAGCATTACCTGTAACAAGCACGTATATCAGGAGACAGTGAAAGCCAGAAAGGGCCTGTCTGCTAATTGCAGCATCTCATATTGAGCATCATCTTGTTCTCTATACCAGGGGCTAGTCATGTCTGTGATTGAGTATGCACTGGCGTTCTTGACTCTCATGAATACGTAATGGATCGACTGGAAAACTACAGAATAAATCAATGCACATACTCCTTGGGTATACCGAGTGTAGGGCGATGTTACCTCCACGATTTATTCCACCATGAAACACAGATTAAGATGTTGTCGATATCGTGTCTACATATTTAAATCAGTACAGACCCACATCGTCGACTATACCGTCGATTTATGAGAACAAAAGCTAGCAGGCTAGAAAGAGAAAAATCATGAATGGGATGTAACAGTATACTTATAGCTGAAGGAATGTTGAGGAATATATAAGTGAGACATAAGATATGATAGAGAGTAGAAACTCACTCACTGACCAAATAGCCAAAAGTAAACGCTGAACAAGATATTTACGTAGTTGAGATGTCGCACAGAGGTAAGACTCATTTGACAAACAAGACTATAACAAGATATTTACATAGTTGAGATGTCGCACAGAGGTAAGACTCATTTGACAAACAAGACTATAACAAGATATTTACATAGTTGAGATGTCGCACAGAGGTAAGACTCATTTGACAAACAAGACAATAACAAGATATTTACATAGTTGAGATGTCGCACAGAGGTAAGACTCATTTGACAAACAAGACTATAACAAGATATTTACATAGTTGAGATGTCGCACAGAGATAAGACTCATTTGACAAACAAGACAATAACAAGATATTTAAATAGTTGAGATGTCGCACAGAGGTAAGACTCATTTGACAAACAAGACAATAACAAGATATTTACATAGATGAGATGTCGCACTGAGGTAGGACTCATTTGACAAACAAGACAATAACAAGATATTTACATAGTTGAGAATTCGCACAGAGGTAAGACTCATTTGACAAACAAGACAATAACCAGATATCTGCGTCTTAATTGATAGTGTGATACAATAGGGAAATATGAAGAAGGTTATCCTTCAATGTCCTGCACATGGCCATGAACAAACACCAGAAACTCACGAACTGTGATTGGTTGACTGTGACATGCGATCATAACTACCAGCAGCGTAGTACAGAGGGAGAGCAATAATTTCTCCACAACGATTTCTCCCGGATGATTCAAAAGATGATTCTTTGTCGTGGTGTGTGTATCTGTGTACACTTTTAGACGTCAATATTAAAAGTTTGAAGAAAACACTGGTCAGCTCAAAGCTGATGACGTCATTTTGTACATACAAATTCTACTATTACATGGAATCCAATTAATCAAAAAGGCAATCGTTTTATGTTAAAGTGTCATAGACAGATGGAATCCAATTAATCAAAAAGGCAATCGTTTTATGTTAAAGTGTCATAGACAGATATAATCCAATTAATCAAAAAGGCAATCGTTTTATGTTAAAGTGTCATAGACAGATATAATCCAATTAATCAAGGTTAGAGTTAAATAGTCCAGAGAATTGGCACAGAATGCGTAGTAACCAATACTCCAGAAGAAATAGTCCAGAGAATTGGCACAGAAGTGCGTAGTAACCAATATTCCAGAAGAAATAGTCCAGAGAATTGGCACAGAAGTGCGTAGTAACCAATATTCCAGAAGAAATAGTCCAGAGAATTGGCACAGAAGTGCGTAGTAACCAATATTCCAGAAGAAATAGTCCAGAGAATTGGCACAGAAGTGCGTAGTAACCAATATTCCAGAAGAAATAGTCCAGATGTAGACAGATAAAGAAATGAGTGAAGTACTACTCAAGAAAGTTGTTGCACAGAGATAATTGTTTATATTCGGTGTTAATCTAGTTCATATCTATATTAATATCTACGATATATCTGTTCATCAGAGTAAGTTGGATATATATAACTGATTACCTTATATACCTTGAACAATCTTGCTGATTACTAATTCATCAAATGATAATAATGTGAAGCTAGATGATATGACGAATAAACAAGATTTAAAATTATGGCCTTAATTATTTACTTGTCATGTGATGAATACTGTGACGTCCTGATCGCTATACAGCTGACTTGTCTTGCTCATCCTCTCAATTTCTACATTATGACTATGATTTCAGGCTAACACAACAAATCAGATAAGAAAGAGCAAGTGCAGCTAGATCATACGAATGATATAGTTATGGGGTTGTAACATGGACATCAATCAAGTCTGTAATCACATTATAAAAACATAACCACAATGAAAACTTGGATTTCAACAATATCTCATCTCTAGCAAAGTTTAGGTGGATATCAAAAGTAAGAGGTGCATTCGTTGCACTGGAAACATGGAAGTCCAAGAAATTAGGTAAAATCATCATCATCATCAAGTACCGGGCCTGCTGGCGTAGGTGATCATGTCTCTCCACAACTTTCGATCTCAGCAGCTATTTATCAATTCTGTTGTTTACCTTCTGCCAAGCCATTCTCTTAAGCTGTCTGTTAATTTTTATCTTTGCTTCCCTCTATCTCTTCGTCCCTCAATTTTTCCAGTTGTTACAATATATTCCAGTTGTTCTCTTCTCATTACATGGCCAAAAAATGATGATTGTTTCTTCCTAATATTGGAAATAAGCTCTCTTTTTGCTTTGACCTCTCTCAGAACATCTTCATTACTCTTCTTAGCTGTCCATGGTATTTTCAACATTCTTCTGTAAAACCACATTTCTACAGACTCCAGTGATTTTCTTGTCTGTTGTCCTGTTATCCATGATTCGCATCCATATGTTAAGACTGGCTCTACGCAACATTTAAGAACTCTTTTTCTTATTTCTATTGTCAAAAATAGATTGCATGGTATCTTCCTCATTTTTTGGAAATCTGCTTTTGCCTGAGCCTGTCTGCATCTCACCTCTTTTGTACATCTTCCGTCTGAGGTTAACAAAGTTTCCAAATATTTAAATTCATTTACCTGTTTTAATATTGTTCCACTTGTCTTTATTTTGCACTGAGGTGATGTCTTTTTCTTTATTGTTACCATTACCTCTGTCTTTTTGCTATTAAGGCTGAGTCCTTTATTTTTGCTTTCCTTCACTATAATGTCCAACATTTCTTGTAACTCATTTTCACCCTCAGCGATTAAGACTGTATCATCAGCATACTTTAGATTATTTATATTATGACTCCAATTGTTATTCCAGGCATGCCCCTTATGGATCTTAAAATAATCTCACTATAAATATTAAACAAATCTGGGGACAGCACACAACCTTGTCTAACAACCTGTTTTATTTGTTGAAACATTCCCAATTGGTTTCAAGTTCTTATGGCCGCTGTTTGTTGCCAGTGCATGTTCTTTATTATTCTTAGATCTTTGCTGTCTACGTTTATGCTTTCTAAAATTTTGCTTATTTCTTGGTGCCTTACTTTGTCAAATGCCTCGGTGAATCTATGAAACATAGGTATAGATCTGTTGAGGTTAAAAACAAAAATTTTAATGTTCAACTCCAATGTTAATTCAGTCTTGTAAAATGGCATTGGAAATTGGAGAACAACAAAAATTACAATCATGAAGATACAGACCTTCATTAATGGATGCTTACGAAGAATAAAAGGATTGAAATGGCAGGACAAAATTACTAACATAGAATTATGGAAAAGTACAGGTCAAATACCATTGGATATAGAGATAGTCTAGACGACGATGGCGCTGGATAGGACACACACTACGGAAGTCAACTGAGAGTATTACACAACAGGCTCTTTATTTTGAAATCTCAAGGAAAAGAGGAATACCAAAATATTCTTGGAGAAGACAGATGGAAGAAGAGATGAAGGTGATGGGAAAGACATGGAATGATCTTGCAAGAATGGCAAGAAACAGAACGTGTTGGAAAGTGTTTGTGAAGACCGTGCTTCGCAGGGAGCTGGAAGTTAGCAGAAGGAGACAGTTTAGGTTATATGCTCTCTCATCTAGATTCTATGATGTACCTCTAATTGAGGCCGATTGACTCATAGGCGACTGCCGTAACGAAATGGTAACAGTTCGTAGAATGTTATCTTTCTTATGTAAACTAGAATCTAACTCTAAGCTAGAGCTTAGTGATGGCAAAAAATCTAGAGATTTAGACCAAAATTTAGGTATAGAAATGTTTGTAGACCATCCATGAGGGTATTTCTTCTTAGGTGAAAAAAGGCTAGACGAATCCAGCAATAAATCTTGTCGCCTAGAAAGATGGGCGAAGGTGGTAGCAGTTTTACCAATGCGGATGTCAATTTCTGTATCTGAAGATAGTTTGTCGTTGATAATGGACCCCATGTGGTTATACTGCTTTACGACATCGAGTTGATAGTTGTCGATAAAGATTGCAAGTGCTGCTTCGACGTCCTAACCGAGAACATTAGTTTTCTGCAAATTTTTTGTTTGACTGAAGACTCTGCTGGCATGACAGAAGCGATATACCATGCCCTGGAGTTCTTCCTGACTTTGCGTGACAAGTGCAGCGTCGTCAGCAAATAACAAGTCTCTAATAGTGATGTGTCTGATTTTGGACCTTGCCTTTAGTCTTGCAAGATTGAACAACCGACCATCAGATCTAGTATGAAGATACACTCCTTCGTTCGCATTTGTGAATGCAAGTTTTAATAGAACAGCGAAGAAGATTCCAAATAGGGTTCGAGCAAGAACGCATCACTGTTTGACACAACTGCGTATGTTGAAGGGTTGTAATGTGCTGCAGTCGTATTGAATGGTACCCTTCATATCCTCATGGAGGCGAAGGCGCGCCCCACCCAGCACCAGAGCTGGAAGTCGTCAGTGACTCATAACTGATGGCTTGCGCCAGGATCGGTGAACCAGAACCATCCAGACCCTGCTACACCTCTCCGCGGTGCCTCCAGAAACAGACTAACCTGTCTAGTCTGGCCAAGCGAGTAGGGATCGAAGAGGGAAGACAAACCCGGTACTCAAAAATGTCGGCTGAAGTCGGATGTGTTGGGCCGAAAGGCGCAAATATCACAGTGTTACACTGCAAACTTCAACACAACGTAACTACGTCCACTTAACGTCCTTTTAAGGGCGGATGACGAGGAGGAAGTCTACGGTTCGTATCCGCTAGAATACCTCAAATCATCGGGCGACCGCATCATCATCATCATCATATCCTCATGAAACGATGGTTTTCTCTTTCCAGCATTGATGTAATACTTCAAGCATGGAATGCAACAAAGCACTTTTGCAGAATTGATCAGATTAGGAGGGATCCCATCCTCTCCTGGCGCCTTGCTGGATGTCAAGCTATATATGGCCTTGCTAAGTTCTTCTACAACTGGTTCAATGTCTAACTATTCCATACATGGGAGACATTGGTTGGCTTAAAGGGCGTTTGGTGTAACAGTATTTTCTATTGAATAAAACATGTTGAATAATGTTCCACCCATCTTTCCATCTGTTTGTCTCTGTCTATTATTTTCTTCCCAATGAATGACTTTAGTGTGGTACTAGAGTATTTTGTTTCTCCGAAAGCTTTCTATATGTCATCATACATTACTTTTAAGTTCATAGTTTGATATGCAGTTTAGATGCAGTCGCTACGCAGGAGCCAATACCCTTTAGCGCAGCGTCGAGTTGTCTGCTGGACTTTGTTTCTGGCCATTTAAGATCCTGCAGAGTATTCGTGCTTGTGATCTATGAAGGCGGCAGGTTTAGCTTCGATTACGGGTGTCATAACATGGGAGTTAGCTGTAGATGTTGTAGTTTGTCTTTATTTCCTTGTCCGTTTGTGTTGTTCTCGTTTTCTGAAGAAGGCCGCATATAAGCCGAAACGTCAATATTTTGTTGTGTTCCTTTTTGTAGAGCTGTCACGACACTTTACTACATAAGTTGTTCCGATCCTGTCACTCATTTATTTCTGTTGTGGGCTATTTTAATAGCATTCCAAAGACACGTCATTAGATTCGCTTTAAAACATTTAGCTCGCGATCCTACATCACGTGACTTGTCAACATGATAATGGATTAACATGTGGCTAATTAATTACACGTTAATTATCCGACAGAAAAACTTAACACTGCTTTCTATGCAAACACGTCACTGCTACGTTTATTTCAACAGATTGCACAATTTACACATTCCTTCTTGTTGGTCTCACCTAATTCATTAACGTGTCAAACTTTAATTAAATTATTTCTTTTTAATATCGTGACAGAGTAGATCATCTCTCCACAGTAACTTCAAAAGATTCCAGAAAATATGCTGAAAAATATTTTTTTTGTTAAAGAAAATGCTAGGAATATTTTCAAAAACAAAACCAATTAACTAACAACTTAGGCCTGCTGAAAAAGTTCAGCCAAGATGAGATGAACACAAAGGGTAATGTTTGGACATTACAGCTGGAGGGCTCGGATAATCAAACAAGACTGGTATTATCATCACCATCAGCAAGAACCATGCCTGTTGACGTAGGTGATCATGTCCCTCCTCAACCTTCTATCTCGACAGTTATTTATCATTTATGTTTTTGACCTGCTGCCAAGCTATTCTCTTAAGTTGTCTGGTATCTTTTTTCTTTGCTTCCCTCTATCTCTTCGTCCCTCTACTTTCGCAGCTGTCACCGTATATTCCAGCTGTTCTCTTCTAATTACATGACCAACAAATGATGATTGTTTCTTCCTAATATTGGAAATTAGCTCTCTTTTTGATTTCACCTCTTTCATAACGTTTTCATTACTCTTGTTAGCTGTCCATGGTATTCTCAATTTCTTCTGTAAATAGAAAAAAAGAGAGCATAGGTAAAATAAATACATATATTTAATCATGCAGGAGCGGTGAGAAGTTAGGAAAATTGAGCAACATAAATGGTATTTCTACTGATATAAAGACAGGAATAAAATGCAAACGTTTTAGCTCACAAAGTCTTGTTTCACTATATAATGTCTTGACAACGATTTATATATGTGATTCTTCTTCTTCTGTTTTAGGCATTCAACAAACATTTTCAAAGTTGCCCTGTTTCTTTCTATTCTCCTAAGATCACTCAAGATGTCTTCCCCATCCTCTTCATCTCAGCTTCCACCTGTCTTCTCAAAGTATAATTTGACCTTCACCTTAGTTTCTTTCACTAAGGATTACAAAAATGGGGGGCTTGTGTCATCATCATCATCATCATCAAGTACCGGGCCTGCTGGCGTAGGTGATCATGTTTCTCCACAACTTTCGATCCAGACAGTTATTTATCATTTCTGTTGTTGACCTTCTGCCAAAGCCATTTTCTTAAGCTGTCTGGTATTTTTTCTCTTTGCTTCCCTCTATATCTTCGTCCCTCAATTTTTCCAGTTGTTACAATATATTCCAATTGTTGTCTTCTCATTACATGGCCAAAAAATGTATGATTGTTTCTTCCTAATATTGGAAATTAGCTCTCTTTTTGCTTTGACCTCCTTCAGAACATTTTTTTCATTACTCTTCTTAGCTGTCCATGGTATTCTCAATATTCTTCTGTAAAACCACTTTGTTTAATGTAGTCGAATACACTCTTTTCATTTCCGCAGTGTGCCCTGCCTAGCTCGATTGTTTTTGTAAATGTGTTTAGTCTATGCAATTATGTTCCCTTAATCAGGCCACATTTAGAAAAAAAATCACAAGCTAAAGAGAGAAGAACCAAAGGCAAACGTGACGTGTACAGCGAAGATAGCCGAACATATTTTAGATAATACCTGAATAATGATCACAAACCGAAAGAGATTTTGTTGTTGGACGCCATACAGATGTCTGGTACTAGCTGTATTGCCAAACCGTATCCAAGAACATGAGAAAGAGTTTAATTGCAGAACAATCATTTATGATTATCGGTTAAAGATAGACTTCACGACACCTCTGTATAGACTTCACAACATGACAAAATAGACTTCACTGTATCAAAACATAAACTTCACAACACCACAAAATGAAATTCACGGCATCCAAGCATAAACTTCACAACACCACAAAATGAAATTCACGGCATCCAAACATAGACTTCACAACACCACAAAATGAACTTCATGAAATAGCACCATAAACTTCACAACACCACAAAATGAACTTCATGAAATAGCACCATAGACTTCACAACACCACAAAATGAACTTCATGAAATAGCACCATAGACTTCACAACACCACAAAATGAACTTCATGAAATAGCACCATAAACTTCACAACACCACAAAATGAACTTCATGAAATAGCACCATAGACTTCACAACACCACAAAATGAACTTCATGAAATAGCACCATAGACTTCACAACACCACAAAATGAACTTCATGAAATAGCACCATAGACTTCACAACATCACAAAATGAACTTCATGAAATAGCACCATAGACTTCACAACACCACAAAATGAACTTCATGAAATAGCACCATAGACTTCACAACATCACAAAATGAACTTCATGAAATAGCACCATAGACTTCACAACATCACAAAATAGACGTCACGGCATCCAAACATAGACTTCATGAACACAGCTACAAACTTAAAGACACTCCCAGGCATACTTCATGAATCCCCGCTATAAACTTCACGGATAGGGAAGCCATCACAGATATCAAGAAAATAATAAATGGTCTCAACACTGTTTTCAACTTCAACAATGTAGGGCGACTTACGCACTCATCATCTAGATTATTTGTAATAAAGCTATGCTTCCATGACAGCGATTGTCAAGCTTACACTGCTCTGCGTTAGATGTCCGGCATAAGTCTTGAGTTAAACTGTAATATCATGAACCACCATTTTATTCCATTTTCCTTTTTCTCGACGACATGGTACCAAAGCCCACCATCTTCTCTATGTCGTCAAATCTTTGTAAACGACTAAAACATGTTTCTTCATATGTTCACATGTTCTTCATTAACCACTTTTCTGCAATATTAAGTTGTTGCAAAATGAACATCTATGTTCTTTACCTTATCTTCTGAATATTGTTCTGTAACACTTGCATTGGGATGCAATGATATTGTTTTCAGCAGATCAATCGATGATCCACATTTAGTATGGTATGGTACTATGGTGAAAATAAGAGCCTCATAAAGACGTTAGTGATGTTGCTATATCAATTTCTTCCCATATGTTGCGGTATTGTTTTCTACAACATACAGGAAGCAATTTTTATCAATTTTATCACTACGTTTAGATTAATCAAGAAATCATCTTCATTTCACAACGGACAAATCCATAATGCTCGAATCCACTTCTCGGTACTTTCCCCGGTATAGAATCATAGCCGTCACACATTAGTGGAAGCACTGAAGATGGTTTCATATCAGACACACGACCTTTCTAGCAGCGGCGAAGACCTTGTCCCCCACCTTCTTAGTAGAATGTGTTTCCGAAAATAGCGGTCCTCAGCTAATTCTCCCTAAGCTGCAGGATTTTTGCTTATAGTGTCCTCTCCAGTGGGCGAGCTTGAGCAGAAGAAAATAAGAGACAAGTTGTTGCCCATGCAACATATTTGTTCTCACCACACAGCCGAGTTCATGCAACACGTTTGACTTACCACACAGCCTAGCCCACACAACACGTTTCTTCTCACCACACAGCCTAGCTCACACAACACGTTTCTTCTCACCACACAGCCTAGCTCACACAACACGTTTCTTCTCACCACACAGCCGAGTTCATGCAACACGTTTCTTCTCACCACACAGCCTTGCCCACGCAACACGTTTTTTTTTTTTTTCACCACGCAATTCCTGAGACATAGGATTATTTGGTCTACTTTCTAAGCCAGAATTTTACTTCACATCCAACCTCTTCGTCGTTCGAGAAACTTCTCCCGCCAAGGTGGGTAGGTGTTCGTTCAGTGGACCAAACAGGTGGAAATCGCTTGGAACCTAAGTAGGGACTAAAGGTGGATTTTTAAAAAGTCACCTTCCCATTTGGTAAATCTTCTCCAGTGTTAATCGAGCCGTATGTGGTCTGGCATTGTCATCATGGAGCAGTTCTCCTTTACTCAGAAGGCATGTACGTTTTCTTCGAATTGCATCCGGAGGCATCAGCAGCTTCGGCTTAATTAAGCAAGTTAAGCAATTGCACTATCTATCGTTACTAGCCTATCACCTCTAATCAACTCCCGCACCCGCAGCATAAACGCAACAGGACATCAATTTTAGACTCATCAACCCCCAACAAGGCCAGCTCCTTGTCGTGGGGATGGGGCTCAACAGTCACCAGGGACTGAAAACCAAGACTGGCCAGGCATTCCTACACCCGAGCAAGACCACAGTCTGCTCTTGGAAGTTTAAGTGCTGAAGTCGGAGGCAACCAGCCAAAAGGCGCACTACAACAATCAGGATGCCACGCACTCACGCCAAGGGGAAGTATGTCTATAACAACAAATCGATATGGCACTCGCCCTGTGATGGACACTCAGGCAGGTGCAGCGCCGGGCCCTCAGGCTCGAAAGGGCCTAACCTCTATTACTGGATGTCCTTCTCAACCGATCTGTGGAGTCAGGGGGGAGAGAATAGAGCTACTGGCCAATCCAAAATAAGACCACTCAAAATAATGCTCTGGAATGCTGAAGGCATCAACAGCAAAATAGTTGATGAATTCAGTAGACTATACAAGCTGTCAGTGAAATAATACCTAGTGGGGCACGGAAACACTACAAACCATACTGGAGTAGTGAACTAGAATAACTGCACAATGACATGGAAATATCTCGAAAGCAAGCAGAAAATAACCCTACCCAGGGTTATCAAACATTTACTACATAAATACCACATTAGCTACATATATGGCCCTTTTCGTCTTGTCAGACGATCTAGCGGAGGCTATTGTGCATTTTTTGAGGTTTTGTTTTTTGTCGAGCAGCTTCTCTCGTGGCTAATTCTACAAATGTTTGACAAACACACGCGGTCACATAATGAACAAGTCAGGCTCACTGATCCACAGGGTTTTCCATCCTTTTTCATGAGTCTTTTCTCCTCTAAGTTTTGCCTTAGCACAGTCTCAAATGATGTTATACTGTTCCTTATAACACAATAACTATCAGCGTGCTAAAGCCAAATTTCAACGGGCTAAACTACAAGCCAGACAGAGAAGCTGGAAAGAGAAAACTGAGTCCTTGAATCTTGAACGAGACACAAGAAAAGTGTGGAAGCTGCATGTAAAACAGCCGAATGATGAGGGTACAGAAAGGAACACCAAAATTACACTGAAAAAGGATGGAAACATCTTAACAGGTAAGCATGCAGCAAATCACTTCGCAGATTCCTTTGCAAATGACAATAATATTGAAATTAGCCTAGAGAAACGACAAGAGACCCGTTTAAAACAACAAAATGCAAGACAAGAAGAGACCACACATGAAGTCATGAAAATATCCATTACACAAAGAGAGCTAGAGCTGGCATTATCCAAATTAAAAATAAAAAAGTCACCAGGCAGTGGTGGAGTGTCCTATGAAATGATTAAGAACTTGGGAACTGCAGCTAAAGCAAAACTACTGCAGATCTACAACATTTGCAGGATCACAAGTAGAGTGCCACAGGCATGGAGAGAAGCAATTATGATACCATTACTAAAGCCAGGAAAAGATGGTTCAACGACATCCAGCTATAGACCAATCAGCCTTACAAGCTGTGTGTGTAAAACAATGGAACGTATAATCAATCTCAGACTGCAGTGGTACCTGGAAAGTGAAAATCTCCTTTCCCACAACAAGCAGGCTTTAGACAGTGTTACTCTACCGAAGATCAGGCAACCTATCTTTCCCAAGAAAATGAGGATGCGTTTCAAGAAAAGAAACTAGTACTAGCAGCATGGATAGACCTAAAGAAAACATTTGATAAGGTATGGAAGGAAGGGCTTTTGAAGAAACTGAGAAATTATGGAGTAAATGGCAAAAGATGTACAAATGGGTCAAAGCATACCTGCATAACAGGAGAGCCAGAGTGCAACTGGATGGCCTTAAGAGTAAGAATGTCTTACTGCACCAGGGCGTCCCACAGGGAGAGGTACTAACTCCAACACTTTTTCTAGTCTACATCAATGACCTAGTTACTGAACTACCACATGGTATCAAAGTGACAATATATGCAGATGACTTGGTAATGTAGTGCACAGAGGAGTATGCAACAATAGCCTCCAAATTGCTGCAAAGAGCTATGAATGCACTGAATTCATGGACAAATAGATGGTACTACACTTTTCACTCTCTCCCCAAAACAAAAAGCAGGAGCCATCTACATAAACAATGAGCCTGTGAAAGAAGGCATACAAGCTACATATCTCGGAGTAACATTTGATAACAAACTATCTTGGAAACAGCATATAAATAAGGCAACCCAAAAATCAAGGAGGAAATTGGCTATTCTAAGAAAGCTGTGTGGAACCACGTGGGGTGCGAGTGGGAAAATACTCAGTAAAGTTTACCAACAGAGTATACGCCCACATTTAGAACATGGATCATCCACATGGTGCTCAGCATCAAACACCACACTGCAAGAACTGGACAAAGTACAAAACCAGGCACTTAGGGTCATCACAGGAGCAATGAAATCAACACCAATATAGGAGATGGAGAAATTGTGGAGGATACCAGCACTGAGAGAACGGAGGGACACAAAGGTGCTGATACAGGCAGAAAAATGTGCATGCATTCCGAGACATCCAATGAAGGACCGATTCCAAAATCTTGCATTGGGACGACTTAAGAGAAGCAGTTGTATCCACCAAGCCAAGCGTATTTGTAGACAAACACCAGACATGCCAAGAGTTGTTAACCCCCTACTGCCCATACCAGAACAGACTCCCTGGACAGAGGAATCAGGATTATCAATATAAATGCGGACAGAAGTGAATGGAATAGTTGACAAAGAGGAACAGATTAGTCTGCAGCGAAAAACAATAACTCTGTTTCCTGGATGAAGAATACCCACAAGACCTATGGATTCGTGTGTACACAGATTGATCAGCACAGAATGCAGTAAAGAATGGGGGAGCAGGTGCATACATAGAGTACCCAAATAACACTAGGGATATGAATAAAATAGCAACATGGAAATAGTGTCACAATTATGATGCAGAAATCCAAGCAATAAAGTTGGCAATAGAAAAACTGCTGAACAGTAAACTTAGCCCACAGCCTGTAGTGTTTTTGACAGATGCAAGATTAATACTCCAGGCACTACAATCCGGAAAATTACATCTGCAGACCTTATTGACTGAACTCTGCAAGCACCACAGGGTTGTCCTGCAGTGGATCCCATCTCACTGTGGAATACCAGGAAATGAGAAAGCAGATCAGTTGGCAAAGGAAGGTTCAACAGGCACACAATTAGATGTACCGGTTACATACCATCATAAGAAGCAGATAATCAAATCAATCAGAGGACCACAAGCCCCAAATCAGGATGCCTTTCATAATATGAAAAGAGTTGATGAGGACCTTCCTAGTAATTGATAATGCATCTTGTCGCTATGATGCGCCAGCGGGAAGCAAGGTACCAACTGCACGAAATACTAAAGATCAAATTAAGACATGGCTTGCTACGGAAAATGACAAATTGACAACACATTTAAAACCCGAGTTGTTGCAGCTTGTGAGGAAATGAATTCTTTTCAGGTCATCATCGTTGCACTCCGAACATGTCCATAGGTGCTCAGATCCCCTCTTCAGCAAGAGCCGCAATGTCCAGCGACTGACGACTCCAGTTCTATGTTAATTAATAAGTCTTCTTACACGCCCACTAAGTTTCTCGTTTCTGGCTGTGCCCATCTTAACTCCCATTTCTTTCTTTAAAAGGAGTGATGTGGACTCATGGTTATTAAAGTCATGTGCTCTTCCCACATCTCAGGAGGACATTGATGATGTCCACCCGATCCATTGGTTGTACATTCTTGTCTTCACTCAGTATGCAGGTATGGGTGTAGTCTTGTGACTCTAACCAGATGAATTCCTTGGTCACTGCCATCAACTCCGACGTCATGCTACTCGTGATCACAGCGTATGCACCACTGTCTTATTTGACTATTATGCCTGCCTAACGTGCCTATGCACTCCTTTGGTGTCGTATTACAGATCCGTCTGTATAGATGAATGCATCTTTCTCATTGGTGTTATCCCAGATGAGACCGTTGACCTCCGCATTGACCACGACTGTGTTCTGTTCCTACATTTCCTGTCGAGTGTGACAATACACAAGATTGTCCCCTTGAATGACATAGGCACCGGTCTCCACTCCTCGCCAGCGTTGATATTGGTAAACGCACAGACCTGTTTGATGCCATCTTCTGCTTGGTCCACCCATGATTGGCCTCTTCTTAGCAGCTCGTGGTGCAATAGATGGTCTTATATTGATTGTACTGGGGAAGTCATTCCAGTCAAAGAACATTTTTTTTCTTTCTGCACTGTACTTGATTCAACGAGAGAACGGCTGGCTACTTCTAGACGAGATTGATAATCGCAGAATTAATGTGAACAACTTTAGAAGGTAATTATATATCAATAGTGCTAACATGGCTGGAAAGAAGAAAGACTTACAAAATAGAATATTAGATATGTATCCCAGAGCATTCTTCAATTCGTGTGGGTTTTTTTTTCGCTTCATTTAGTTCATTCTTGGTGTTTCCGTCTCGTAAGTGACATACATATTTTTGGTTAGTGTATTGCAAAGTTTTTTGTCTTCTATTTTTCAACAAAAATGTAGATTATCCGGATTATAACATACTCTAACTCGTAAAGAGGTTTGTGGAGCAACGTAAGGTGGACAGTTTAAAATCGGTTACCATGGCAGAAATATGTGATGCTCTAACTTGTATTCAAGAAGAAACGGACGACCCAGGAACCACATCGAAAGAACAATCTCTGGAAGCACATCTCACATACCAAATTAATCGTGTTAGTTTTAGTATGTAAATAATGAACGTGGGTTAACCTGCTATCATTCGTCATCATCATCGAGTGCCTTCTCCGCAATGAAGGCTGGTTACCATGAATCGCCATTCCACTCTGTTTCTTGCTTTGATGGTGCAGGCTGTCATAGATTGACTTGTCCATCTTTCGATGTTACTCGTCCATGTTAGTCTTGGTCTGCCTCTTTTACCTTGTATTTTCCCTTCCAATATTACTTTTAGTTGGCTGTTGTGTCTTTTAACATGCCCCAAAAATGTCATTTGTCTTGTCTTAATTGCATTTAGTAGTTCTCTTTTTATTTTCAGTTGTTTTAAAACTTCATCGTTTGTTTTCTTTTCTTTCCATCCAATTCTACCTATTCTCCTATAAATCCACATTTCAAAGGCTTCAATTTTCTATTCTGTTTTCTTGTCTAATGTCCATGTTTCTGCACCATACAGGAATATTGAGAAGATGTAACATTTTGCCATTTTTAGTTTCAGCCCTGCTGATATTTGTTTTGTTGTTAGTATATTTTTCATGGCATTAAAATTACTTTTTGCCATACCTATTCTTTTGTTTATTTCAATTTTACATTTTCTATCATTGGTTATAGTATGTCCCAGGTAGTTGTAGCTCTGGACTGTCTTCCGATGTGGGAATGTATTCCCTCAACTGTTATATTTAATTGTAGGTCTTGAGAATTTTCTTTGTTTATGATCATAGTTTTAGTCTTTTTGATATTCATTTCTAGTCCATATTTTTTGCTTGTTATGTTTATCACATTAAGCAATTGTTGTATTATTACATAGCTATATTATCATTGATGAAGAAATGTGAAGAATTTTTAAAAGATTAACGGGAATATGTTTATGTCACAGCTATAAACAGAGCCAAATTTGAAGGGGGAAAAACATGTGAAAAGGGAACAGCCAGAGTAAAATGTTTGGGAACCAATGATATTATGACCTCTGACGTCTAACAGACGATTGGTAGCAATCAATCATGATAACTCAGTAGGTTGGTAAAAATATGAGTGTCTTATGCTGGATGCTGGTTTGCTGAACAGCTTCTCTCGTGGCTGAATCTGCCAATATTGGACAGACAGATCCAACCAATGCTATAATATCGCACTAAATGTGACTAAAGTCGATGGCGTAAGAATTGTCATTAAGTTTCTTCAGATTAATAATTACATTACATTTTAATATTATAAAACATGCAGTATTCAGTTTTAGAAATAACTGTCAATAATTTGTATGATAAAATCTGTTATTAGAAAAATAAACTGTTATTTACACTCCGACCTTACATTTGATCGCGAGCACGGAATTGTTTGACGTGACAACCAATAAAATGATGAGAAACCATTGAGTCCTGTGCATAACGACGAGTGTATACACATGACAACCGATTGGAGGTCGGCATTCACTCACTACAAGTGACTAGTCGACTACTAGTTGACCACAGGTTTAATCAAACTATCAGCATTTTAACTTTTAAAGGCAATCTAACGGCCTAAAAATGTATAAACTTGATTTACCTGTCGATTATAAACAAGCAGCGGCGATAGAACGTCGTCGCGCTATGGAGGAGGAGAGAAAAACTAGAATATTCAATGCAAAAGTCAGGCAAATTGGGGTAAGTTGTAAGTTGTAAGTTACTGCTGGCAGTGTTGGAGTTACTAGTTAGTTAGTGTTACTGAAGTGGTTTACACTTACTTGTCTTACTTAGTTCCTACACTAAGTTTTACTAATCTTCAACTGACTCAGTGACGTATACTACAGACTAGACACAGTACACAGGTCGATCATCCTTTAACTTTAATCTGTTTCCTTCTAATTATAATAATTAGTAATTTAGTTCGTAAAGATAATCATAAATAAAGTGTGTAGTGAAGCGTGACTTCTCTTGATGGGTCTATCATAGTCTATGAGCCTGAGACGTCATGACATCAGAAAATAAGAGTGATGATGTTGTCTAAATTATGTAATAATAAAATGTAAACTAGTTAAATCTGTTATATGACTTCAGTGGTTAATTATTTATGAAACCACTCCACAGCTTTTGACCTTTCAACATTTCAGTCTATTTAAGCTGAAAAGATTATCTATCATAACCAGCTTTTGGCCAAAAGCTAAGGCTTCAGGGATTGTTACTGACAGCCACAGTTGCTTGAGTGAAATGAGTGACTTCATGCAACAGAATTAGCGAACCAATGAGCTAATCCAGACCCTACTTTACCCCCCACTGTTGCTCCAGGAAACAGACCAGTATAACTAAGTTAGTAGGGAGCAAAGAGGGCAGACAATTTGCTAAAAAATGCCATGTCCGAATTGATGTGTCTAGTTGACAAAGCCATGCTGTGATATTATAACTATGTATTCTTATATTGCTGACTGCATAAACTAGAGATTTCATAATCATAATGCTTCTCTACACCCACCGACATACATTTATCACATTCCGTACAACGAGCAGCAAATTGTGGCTTTCGTAGCCGTTGCACCAAGCACAAAAGTCACAAGTAATTTATCAATGTTATTACAAGTAAAAAAATCTTGTAATTCTCTTATTGCACGCATTTCTGACTTTTTTAATAAATTGTCCCAACAAAATGCGCATTTTAGATCAATTTTAATTAATTTTATCTCTGTTATTTCAAATTTGGAAAAAAAATTTGAAAAACGGTGCAGCCACAGCATGTTAAACACCTTGGTAGGGAATGTGGTAAGGGCAGACAATAAAGAGGATTAATCTTAGTGGGTGAAAAAAGAAGAGAAGAACATTTCAGCAGCAAGGCTATCCGCCCTTTATTACTGAAATAATCTGGTAAAAGTCTAATTTCCATGGTACCAATAGCCAGGTATTCCTATATCAAATAAACATAAAATGGTCTGAAGCAGGTAAACCTAAAGAAAGACACGACAAACTCTGACGTTTCTGCAAAATTCTTAATTGAGTACAAAATAACAAATATTAATACAAGAAAATACACAAAAGACAAATACTTATCTATCTCAAAAAGGCCATGTGATGCGTTGTCTCATGGTTGTCCATGTACCATTTGCTGCAGTTCTACTCATGACCCAGCATGATATTTAATGTGTTGTGTATTTGTGCCTATTCTCCAGGTATTCCTACATAGATTATATACATTATTTTTTAATTTTGTTTTCTGCACATTCTATTACTTAGTTTATTGAAACTCTGCTAATATTTAAGTCTATCCATGACTCAATGTTGTTATGAAGAAAGAAGTAATTTTTTGTTATTTAACTGAAGTAGAGAAGATTTTCAGCATATAAAACAATCTGATCTGTTATATTCTCTGTCATCTTGTGTTGTTCAGCAATAAAATTTAGTTTCAACATCATATCACCATGAAGATAACATTAAAAACAGAAATAATGTCAATAATTACACAAAGTCAACCCCTTTTGTATTACTAACAATGGAAAGACAGTAAACTAAGTAAGAGAGCTCAAATATCAAGGCTTCAATGTTGTTGACAAATTAGACAAAGAAATTGAAATCAGAATCCAAAAGCAAACAACATTAACTACCTAATAACTTAATGCTGAAACATCAAAATAGTACTATGTAAGCAAACATGACACTGATTTATGCACAATTTATATCAGCGTCCATATTCGTATATGCAGCAGAAACATGAAGATGGTTTTCCATCTCTGGCTTGCTGCAGTAGCTACTGAGTTAGTGCTCTGTGCACACCTTGAGCTGTGTTTTTCATCCGGATCATGTTTTGATTTTCCAATTGCTTATGATGAATGATGATATTGTGTGACAAAGAACAGTTCAGCTGCGTTCACTTTCAGTGTTGCTTGGTCTTATGTTTTTTGGCATGTGCTGTAACTGCTATGATGAGGACTGCTGCTGCCTTTCTTTGTTTTTAATCCTTCAATGAGATGAGTATTCATTTGGATGATTCTAGTGGCATGGGCGGTTGAGCAATTATGGATTTGAACTCTTTTGCAGTGATACGGGGGCCTTCGACTAACCATAACCATTATATCAGCATTTTGCTCACATTTCTTTCTCTTGTCACTGTTTTTTGGCCTTGACATGTATTAAAAAGATCTCTTCCTGTTTTTCCCATTTCTTTACCATTACAATTTTTTTTAAGACTTAGTATTAACATTGCACAACCTAACCTCACTTCTTTTGTTATTTCAAGTGCATCATATAATCCATCCTTTGTTTTAACCACACTGGTTTGTTTACAGTTAACAAAATATTGTTATCTTATGTTTGATAATAGATTGATAAGCAAGCCATTGATCAACAAGTTGTTGATAAGAAACAGATGGAAGAATATGAAAGAAAAAGACATGAAGCTTTTGGTAAGTTTGTAACTCTTTTCTTATCTCATTGAATACAAAATTTAAAATCAAACTTACATTTTCCATTAAAAAGCAAATGTCATGCACTCATCCAGGACCATACAATAAAAATATCAAAATTATACTTTGGCTCTTTCAGTTTTGTACTTCTTCTTTCTTCCTTTTATCTAGCTGCCTGTAAGCATCACAGAGAAAGGAGGTTGTTTTCATTACACTATGGTATCTCTAGATATTTCGTTAGTTGCTGTTTGATTCTCTCTTTTCATAAATGGAACATATTTTCTTTGGCTTATCTGATTGCTGTTAAAGAGGAAATGTTTTGGACATCATCTTTTATTTCATCTATCCATCTTTCCTTGGTCTTCCTCTTACCCTCTGTTTTGATGTTCCTTGATAGAATGTTCTTGGTGACATTTGGTCTGGTTTAATTCAAAGTGCCCATACCATTTTATCTATAATTCGTATATATATTCCAGACACGGTTTAATTCTGATTCTAGTTTTGCACAGCCAGATTAAAGCATGAACTCCTTTCCCACCCAAATTGTACTGTTAGCTGTAGCCAAGTAAAGTAAAAGAATTAGGAAAAAAACATATTGCAGTAATTAAAAATTATAATAATAATTTGATATGTTTTAATGGAAATTATCTGGATCCAAGCTCATGGTGCACTTATGAAGAAATGCTACTGATGGCTGGATACGTGAAGACAGCCTATCTGTGTATATAATATGCTATCATAAATAACGAATGGCAGAAAAATTAAGTGTCCTAATATTTTACAGAATGTTTATTTATAGTCACAAATTGTACTTATTGTTTTTGTAAATAAACAGAAACAAACTGTGCTCATTGAACTTAAAATATCACATAAATAAAATGTAAGAAGTTTTTATGGTAAATAATACTTAACATTTTACAATGTCTAAATAAACATTAATTAATAACATACAGCTGTGACCTATCACAAGAGTTAAAAATTGCAAGACTGAAATGAATACCTTGAGAAAAACAGATAGAGTCCCCATCATAGCAGCTACAGCACACGCCAAAAGACATACAGCAAAGTGGCAACAAAAGTGAACTTAGCTGGATTGTACTTCGTTATAAAGAACTTCAGGTCTAGAGAAATTTGTTTGAAAACCAAATTCACTGAGATTTTTGTATTTTACAATTTAATTTAAGAATATATTTTTTGTCTTTTTTGTTTAAATTCATGGATATTTTTAATATCATTATTTTTTGTCCCTTTTTCTTATCTTCTTTTTATTTATTTATTATTTTTTTTTTTTTGCTTTACAAATATAAGAAGAACAAAAATTTTTGAATAAAAATCTTTGTGATATAAAGAAAGAATTTAATGAAGTCTCAAAGATGATCTGAAGAAGTCAGTGCAGAATAGAATTCAATAGAAGATGATTAATGTAATTTCATGCTCTTCTTGGAATATAAATAAAGTAAATAAAATATATTAATAGTGGTGAAATAACTAGTCTGTTATCGAAGTGTCAGAGGTTTCATTTCAAACTGCAGCAAGGTCTATTCCAACCGATACAGTTTCACCACAAAAAATGATGATCAAAGTTTTTCTCTTTGGAATGGGATAAGGCTGACCACTTTGATGATTGTTGTGTTTGTGTTAGGATCATCATCACTGCCCATGTTTGTGTTTGTGTTAGGATCATCATCACTGCCCATGTTTGTGTTTGTGTTAGGATCATCATCACTGCATACCAGACAAACCCATAGGTGCTCTGATATCTCCTTAAAAAATCTTGAGAAAATTCTAGGAGAATCTTGGCCCATATTATACCATCATAAGCTAGCGGTCTTTAGAACATAGCTAGCATAAGACTTCTCATATGATAATGATGTGATTGGAAACTTTTTACATACTTTGTCCTTAAATTGCAGTGTGTCATGTATGTTTTGCACAGTGGCGTATACTGGTGATATGTTTCCGGTTGTTTCCAAAATGGAGGAATTATTTTTCTCCGGCTTGGTATAGAACCGTTGATCAGAGGTTTAACAAGCCGCTATCGTAAAAACGATGTTGTTAATGAAACGTAGACCTGATACAGAATGTGTAAATTAGCAGTAGATAGTAGTGATAGTTTTTTCGGCCCTAAAACAACAACAAAAATAGGATTCTGGAATGTGCGAACAATGGCCGCTCCGACGAAACATGCACAGGTCGCGAGCGAGATGGACAGATACGATCTAGATATTTTAGGATTAAGCGAAATGCGCTGGCCTGGAACAGGTAGGAGATCTATTGATAATAAAATAGTAGTTTTTTCTGGAAGGGAAGATGGAAAACACCGTGAAGGAGTAGGCATAATGATGACAGACAAAGCTGCAAGAAGTTTATTAGAATGGGAACCGGTAAATAGCCGTCTGATACGAACACGATACAAAACAAAACATGGAAGACTTTCAATTATTCAATGTTATGCGCCTACTAACGAAGCTGATGATGAAGTTAAGGATGATTTTTATAACCAACTGCAACAACTTATAAACAAAATACCAAAACACGATCTTTTAATTGTAATGGGAGACTTCAACGCCAAAGTAGGACAAGATAACGCAGGAGTGGAACATGTGATGGGGAGAGAAGGCTGTAATACAACAAGTCAGAATGGAGAAAGATTAATAGAATTATGTTTAATAGAAAATTTAGTTATAGGTGGGACATTATTTCCACATAAAAATATCCACAAAACAACATGGATATCTCCTGATGATAGAACATCAAATCAAATTGACCACCTATGTATTAAACAACAATTCAGATCATCATTAATAGATGTAAGAGCATACAGAGGTGCTGATGTTAATAGTGACCACAACCTGTGCATTGGGAAAATAAGATTAAAATTTAGAAACCAACAGAAGAGGTCAATTACACATAAAATTGATAGTCATAAACTGAAAGATGAAGCAATAAAGGAAAAGTTTAACATAGAGCTAAGTAATTGTTATTCAGCACTTGGTGAAATAGACTTAGATATCAATGAAATGTGGGACTCACAGAGCAAAATACTAATGACAGCAGCAGAAGCAAGTGCTGGACTGAAGAAAATGGAAAAACGAGCTTGGATCTCAGACACCACATGGAAATACATCAAAGAAAGAAGAGAAGCGAAGAGAGCCATGACTAATGTAAAGACAGATCTTGGAAAGGTTTGGCAAAAGCAACATACAAAGAATTAGACAACAAAGTGAAAAGTTCGGCAAGAAGAGATACAAGAGCTTATATAGACAACTTGGCAGAGAAAGCAGAGACAGCTGCAATTACAGGAGACAGCAGAACTCTTTATACTGTACAAAAGATGCTGACAAACACCTATACATCCAGTGGAACACCAATTCTAGACAAATCTGGATTAATGCTAACAACAAGCGCAGACATAAAAGCCCGTTGGGCGGAACACTTCAAAGAAATTCTTAACCGTCCACTACCTCACAGTTTAATAGATTTTGAAGCTGAAACACCAGCAGCAGAATTAGATGTAAATTTAGATGACTTCACCTTGAGTGAAATAGAAACCACCTTAAAGCTAATGACCAATAACAAGGCTGCTGGAGAGGATAAGTTAACAGCTGAGATCCTCAAGGCAATTGATAGCCATAATTTAATACATCTCCAAAAAATGTTCAACATCATTTGGAAAACAGAGAAGACGCCTCATAAATGGAAAAAAGGAATCATTGTTAAGATCCCAAAAAAGGGCAATCTTAGAGATTGTAACAATTGGAGAGGCGTGACACTTTTGTCAGTTGCCTCAAAATTATTCTGTAAAATCATCCTAAATAGAATAAAGGATTCAATAGATACAGTAATGCGTGAAGAACAGGCTGGGTTTAGAAAAGGGAGAAGCTGTCTTGACCACATTTTCACTCTACGACTTATATTGGAGGAACACATTGAAAAGCAAAAACCTTTTGTACTTAACTTCATCGACTTCAAAAAAGCATTTGATAGTATTCATAGAGATTCTTTGTGGAAAATTCTGAAGCAATATGGCTTACCATCAAAAATCATAAATATTATCAAAGACATGTATGATGGTTACACATGTGCAGTTCGAACAGAGGAAGGACTGAGCGAATGTTTCCCAATAGAAACTGGGGTTAAACAAGGATGTATTTTATCGCCCTTGTTATTTGGAATTGTTATGGACTTCATAATGAAGAAATGCTGCACTGGTAATAAAGGCATCGAATGGATACAAGGAGACCATTTGGAGGACCTGGACTTTGCTGATGACATAGTTCTCATCAGCAATCAGATAAAAACGATGCAGGAAAACACAAATGAACTATCATCAATAGCCAGCAAAATTGGGCTTGAGGTCAATCATGAAAAGACTAAAGTCATGAAAAGTTTAATTCCAACAAGTGACAAAATATACATGGAAAACAAACCAGTAGAAGAGATCGATCACTTCATCTATCTTGGAAGTCACATTGATCGAGAAGGGGATACGAGCAAAGAAATTAGAATCAGACTGGCTAAAGCAGCAATGTCTTTCAGAAGCCTTGAAAAGTTGTGGAAATCAAAACTCATTAGCACAAACACAAAACTTAGGCTATTCAAATCAAATGTACTATCAACCCTTACGTATGCGTGTGAAAGCTGGAAAACAACAAGAGATATAGAAACAAAGTTGAACGCATTCGAAAATAAATGTCTAAGGAAAATACTTGGTATAGAATGGAACGAATTCAAAACAAACGAGGAAATTAGAGAAATCGCCAATCAACCACTAATATCTTCAGTAATAAAGAAAAGACGATGGTCATACGTTGGACATGTGATGAGAAGAGATAATAATCGAATAGCAAAGCAAGCCCTCATATGGGAAACAACAGGTAAAAGAAAAAGAGGAAGACCCAGGGAGACACTGAGAAGAACATTGATGAGAGAGGCAAGAGCAGCAGGAATCGGCTCCCTCAATGAGATAGAACTGCTTGCACAGAACAGAGACAGATGGCGAGATTTGATAAAATATCTTTAAAAGAAAACTGCTAGAACAAAAATTCATATAGGAGAAGGTGTATCTTGGTCTACGCCCTATGGGCCGGTTACGGCTCGAAAGGTCAATAGA
>JAVIAB010000125.1:67626407-67743535 GCA_032433765.1 Megaustenia siamemsis | reverse complement strand
GACAGACAGACAGACAGACAGACAGACAGACAGACAGACAGACAGACAGACAGACAGACAGACAGACAGAAGACAGACCCAGACAGACAGACAGACAAGACAGACAGACAGACAGACAGACAGACAGACAGACAGACAGACAGACAGACAGACAGACAGACAGACAGACAGACAGACAGACAGACAGACAGACAGACAGACAGACAGACAGACAGACAGACAGACAGACAGACAGCCAGACAGACAGACAGCAGACAGACAGACAGACAGACAGACAGACAGACAGACAGACAGACAGACAGACAGACAGACAGACAGGACAGACAGACAGACAGACAGACAGACAGAAGACAGACAGACAGACAGACAGACAGACAGACAGACAGACAGACAGACAGACAGACAGACAGACAGACAGACAGACAGACAGACAGACAGACAGGACAGACAGGACAGACAGCCAGACAGGACAGACAGACAGACAGACAGACAGACAGACAGACAGACAGACAGAAGACAGACAGACAGACAGACAGACAGACAGACAGACAGACAGACGACAGACAGACAGACGACAGACAGACAGACAGACAGACAGACAAACAGACAGACAGACCAGACAGACAGACAGACAGACAGACAGACAGACAGACAGACAGACAGACAGACAGACAGACAGACAGACAGACAGAACAGACAGACAGACAGACAGACAGACAGACAGACAGACAGACAGACAGACAGACAGAACAGACAACAGACAGACAGACAGACAGACAGACAGACAGACAGACAGACAGACAGAAGACAGACAGACAGACAGACAGACAGACAGACAGACAGACCGACAGACAGACAGACAGACAGACAGACAGACGGACAGACAGACAGACAGACAGACAGACGACAGACAGACAGACAGACAGACAGACAGAAGACAGACAGCACAGATAGATAGATAGTTAGCTTTACCAATAATCTAAGATTCGCTGGCTATAAACCCATCTATACTCTGTGCACCTCAGATCCATGATAATATTGTAAAACATATTCTACATAAATTGATAATCGTCCAAGTGTTTAATTAGCATTCATCAGTGCTGTCAACCTACAGTACATATATCCAATAGTCAACAGTATTCTTCTTCTACCTTTCAGCACCCTGTGGAGCATAGGTTCAACATTTCCATGAGTGGTTTGCCAACAAAGTCAACAGTATGATATGACATTATTATGATGTAAACAGCTGACTTCTAGCAGTTCTTGTTAAGTGTCTGTTTCACAACGCCACTGTGTGCCTGCTCACAGGAGCCGTCTTATAAAAGGTGTCTAGGCAGTTCTTGTAAGTGTCTGTTTCACAACGCCACTGTGTGCCTGCTCACAGGAGCCGTCTTATAAAGGTTGGCTCAATCGCCAGGAACTGATTTTATTTAAAAAGTTTTACCACAAACAGGGAATCTGTAAAGACAATTGAAGCGGACTTACTTAATTTTGTAAGAAATGTGACGACATCGGAGCATACATAGAAGGGCCCCCATTTGTGCATATAGGATTCTAATTATTGAGGATATGCGGGTTCTTAGCGAGTGAGACACTGAGGAACAATGTAGTTATTATTATACTCTTGGATATGCAATATTGTTTAATATTACCTAGAACATCAAACTAGAACATCTAAACCTAGAACATCTAAACCTAGAACATCTAAACCTAGAACATCTAAACCAGAATATTTAAGTCTAGAACATTTAAAACTAGAACATCTAAAGCTAAACATCTAAACCTAGAATATTAAGTCTAGAACATCTAACCCTAGAACATCTAAGCTGTGGTTGAAATGATAGTGAAATAAAATGAAATCTCCCCACAAAATGACATCATGGATTTGACTTTCAAAAATAAAATGATTTACTTCCAATCAAAGAAACAGATTTACACGATCTGTGATTGTGTACTTAACCATAGACTAATAACATAAGTGTTAATCTTCACGATCTGCACATTTAAGCAAAACTTTCATAAAATGGAGAAGTCTTATTTTTGTGTACCCGAGAGTGTTATTTCCGCAAACATGTTTTCATAATGTTGCCCTGACTGAAAAAAACAAATCTCCATGCTTTAATTGTGTCCATTATTCTCAACTCTAGATAAGCGAATTAACGTCTTCATTGTTACAAGCCAGACGAATTAGAAAGCGGTAAATGATGTCATTGTAATTCAGCAGGGAGAGTGATAGGCATAACGATCAAATGGAAAAACAGTCAGTTAAATATAAGAGGATTACGTCAAGTTGTGGCGATGGGGTGTTAGAGATATGCAGTTTGATAATTGCAGCCCTGAAGGTAAATTACATTGATGAGAGGAAAAAAACATTTTGATAGAAAGAAAAGATAGAAAGAGAAGTAGACAGATGGTTAGAAATGAGATATATTTAGATATAAAGAAAGAGAGAGAGAGAGAGAGGAAGTAAGCTAACAAAAAAATAAGGATAAACTTACTGGTCGATAAAAGATAAAGTTGAAAGAAAAATAAATTTTCATTATGATGGTTTAATGATGATTATAATGTTGATTACAATGTTGATTATAATGATTATCGCTTATGGCAAAGCCCGTTACCTGCTCCAAGTTGCACGAGATTTATAAGGCACAAAAATACATGTCTTTAAAAAATTAAAAATGGATCAAGGCCATTGTGATTAGAAAATTAGGCATGTCCGATGAGCTGCATAGGGTTCCATATTTGTGAAGTAATTGGTTTCTCAGTCGAGATCGTGTTGTACATGCTGTACTAGTAGAGAAGAGGAGAAAATAGCTCGAGTGTAAGATAGCAACGACACGGAGGCTCACATATTGGGAACTTGGTGGTCTAGAGGTAAGACTTCGGTCTCTGAACAGAAAGATCGCGAGTTCGAATCCCGCCGGAGGCAGTGGGAATTTCTCACTTTGATTTTATTGTGTAAAAACACATAGCAAATATAACATACACAACATACACATAGCAAATATAACATACACAACATACACAAACAAATACACATAGCAAATAAACATACATAACATACACATAGCAAATATAACATACACAACATACACATAGCAAATATAACATACACAACATACACATAGCAAATATAACATACACAACATACACATAGCAAATATAACATACACAACATACACATAGCAAATAAACATACACAACATACACATAGCAAATATAACATACACATACACATAGCAAATATAACATACACAACATACACATAGCAAATATAACATACACAACATACACATAGCAAATATAACATACACAACATACACATAGCAAATATAACATACACAAACATACACATAGCAAATATAAATACACAACATACACATAGCAAATATAACATACACAACATACACATAGCAAATATAACATACACAACATACACATAGCAAATATAACATACACAACATACACATAGCAAATATAACATACACAACATACACATAGCAAATATAACATACACAACATACACATAGCAAATATAACATACACAACATACACATAGCAAATATAACATACACAACATACACATAGCAAATATAACATACACAACATACACATAGCAAATATAACATACACAACATACACATAGCAAATATAACATACACAACATACACAAACAAAAACACATAGAAAATATAACATACATAACATACACAAACAAATGCACATAGCAAATACAACATACACAACATACACAAACAAATACACATAGCAAATATTACATACACAACATACACAAACAAATACACATAGCAAATATAACATACACAACATACAAACAAATACACATAGCAAATATAACATACACAACATACACAAACAAATACACATAGCAAATATAACATACACAAACAAATACACATAGCAAATATAACATACACAACATGCACAAACAAATACACATAGCAAATATAACATACACAAACAAATACACATAGCAAATATAACATACACAACATACACAAACAAATACACATAGCAAATATAACATACACAAACAAATACACATAGCTTTGCCCTCCCTGATCTCTGTGAGATCACATGTCTAGCCCTGTCAGAAAACGATGAATAACAGGAGGCTTCGCGTGCACTCAAACACGTTAAATAAAAACCTTGGCAGTTTAAAGTCGAAAATAGTATGCTAAACATGGTCGCTGTTCGGGCAAAGATTTGTAAGCACATCTATCTATGCCGGAAGTACAGGGTGTTTTAAAGTCGCAGTGCAGTGAATTTCTACTCTCGGAAGAAAAACGTCACCAGAAACGCGGTTAACTAATGCGTCACACAAATTGTAAAACAAATGGTATTATTCAAATATACTTGACTGCTATCGGCGAGCTTATAATGGGTAATGTTGGTATTAACACAATAAATTTGTGCCTAAAGCATATGTTGAAAATGTCCACACGGGCCTCAAGACATGTCGTGATTCGTCTTTCCATATTTGCGAAACCTTCAGAATAATCTCTGGTGATATTTGTTTAATCTTGTCTACTATTTCAGTCTTTAGGTCTTAATTGTCTGCGGATTATTTTCATAAACTTTCCTTCAATGCCCCCACAGATAATAATCTGGGGTGTTAGATCTGGTGAACGAGCAGGCCAGATTCCACGTGAAATAATGCGATTTGCAAATATGCTTTCTAAATATTGAGTGTTGTTGTGGCTGTGTGTGCTGTTGCCCCATCCTGCTGAAACCAGGATTCCATAATTTCCCGTTCTGTAAGTGTGCTTTGAACGATTCCAGAATTAAAGTACGGTAACGTTCTGTATTTATTGTTTCATTAAAAAATATAGGTCCTATTATCCGCATACGACTTATAGCGCACCACACTCCGACTTTTTGATCGTAAAGCGGCACTTGATGAAATACATGGGGTTTTTCACTGCTCCACAGCCGATTGTTTCTGACTGTTCACATAACCGGATAAATGAAACCAGGCCTCATCAGTGAAAAAAGTGACGTAAAGGATGCAGCGCCATGTTCATAAATAAAATTCTGAAACCACATGCAGTAGTTTAACGGGATTCATAATCTCTTTCTTGGAGTTGAGACACTTCAGTTAATTTGTATGGACGATAGTGTAGTTCACTTCTTAAAACCTTGTGAACAGAACTCTTAGATATTTGCACTTGTTGAGACAAGTGGTTTGATGATGATGATGATGATGATGATGCGTTCGCCCGATGATTTGAGGTATTCTAACGGATACGAACGTAGACTTCCTCCTCGTCATCCGCCTTAAAAGGACGTTAGTGGACGTAGTTACGTTGTGTTGAAGTTTGCAGTGTAACACTGTGATATCTGCGCCTTTCGGCCAAACACATCCGATTTCAGCCGACGCTTTTTTTGTGTACCGGGTTCGTCTTCCCACTTCGATCCCTGCTCGCTTGGCCAGACTAGACAGGTTAGTCTGTTTCTAGAGGCACCGCGCGAGAGGTGTAGCAGGGTCTGGATGGTTCTGGTTCACCGATCCTGGCGCAAGCCATCAGTTGTGAGTCACTGACAACTTCCAGCTCTGGTGCTGGGGGGGGGGCGCGCCTCCGCCTCCAGACAAGTGGTTTAAAGATGCATTTGGACTCATTGTAATTCTGTCTTGGAGTTCCATAATTTGGTCTTGTGAATTGAAGGTCTTCCAGATCGGTATGCATCTACCACACTACCGGTTTCACGAAACTTTTTGATCAATTTTGTAACAGAATTTCGGTGAGGGACTTGTGAGTCTGGAATTCATCACGAATTGTCTAATGACCTCATCCGTATATTTACCGCCATTACGAAAGACATGCTCAACCAGAAATACCCTGTTTTCAATCGTCAACACCATTTCCTTCAAGCAATGAGACAGTGAAAGTAGCGTAGTGCCCATCCTTTACGTAAATAAAACCTTAACGGAAGCAGCGGTTTGTTCATAAATGTGGTTTACAAAATTGTGGTACATAGATGATGATTACGTCATTTACTGAATATTAGAAATATTCACTGCACTGCAACTTTAAAAACACCCTGTAGATGAGTCGGGCTTAAAGTAGCAGATATCACGGCTTTGCTGTGACACCCACGCTCATTTAACGGATGAACGCTAAAGAAGAAGAGAGAGCATGACATATCAACACAAGGTCGTGAGATAACCACATATTGTATCTCCCTATATAGAAGAAGAAGTGGAGAAGAAGAGGTATGAAACATCAACACAAGGGTCGTGAAATAACCACAGATTGTATCTCCTTATATAGAAGAACAAGTGGAGAAGAAGAGAGCGCGTGTTCTCCTCACGTATCTATTGGTTCGCTCGCTACCTCATCAGAAGGGTTTGGGTTAAATTCTCGAAAGTGGCTTAACTTACTTCAGATCGACGGCGCTCCCAGGTTCACTCGGCCTCTAAAAATGAGTAACATATTTGTCTGTGAAGGTAAATGAGCATGACATGATATCGATCGCATGATCCACATATGTGTCGTTGTTTATGGAAAATTTGTTAGTAACATCACATTTCCTATACGATTCTGTCTGTGTCTTTGTATGTAATGCTTACAGTAACATATTGTGATATGATGTATATATATATAAATATATATGTATATATATGTATATGTTAGTGATTACAGTAATATATTGTTATATATGTAATATATATATATATATATATATATATATATATATATATAATATATATAATATATATATATATATAATATAACATATTGTGATTTGTTGAAAAGTGATATATTTATAATAAAGGTTGAACATTACATGAAGTTTGTTGCAAGATTTAAAAGTTGCACATAGTAAAGTACGTAAAGTTGACAGTATACATCGTGAGTTTGAAAATTGTATCATTAAAACCACACCACAACTAGTGTGTTTCTTCTTCTCTCTTTCTTATTCCTCGTCATCATCTTCTTCACACAACCATGAGGTCGTCGGAGCACTGCTAACAGACTTCGTCAACCTAAGTGTTTCTTCTAGCGTGAAAGCAACGACCTGTCCATTCTTTAATATTATACCCACCTTTTTCTCTGTCGACGTGTTCCTCCCGTTCCCTGTATAGCTCCTGGCAGAAGGGTCTTTCAAAAACAAGATGACCGAGATGCCTGGCCAAGCCAGTTCATCTTGCGTTTTTTCGCATTAATATCGTCATGTACTTCAGTTGCTTGTTGTATCCTCCAGTCGTTGTTTCCTCTAGTTGCTTGCTGTATCCTCCAGGTGCTTGTTGCATCCTCCAATTGCTAGTTGTATCCTCCAGTTGCTTGTTGTATCCTCCAGTTGCTTGCTGTATCCTCCAGTTGCTTGCTATATCCTTCAATTGCTGTTGTATCCTCCCATTTCTTCCTGTATCCTCCAATTGCTGTTGTATCCCCCAATTGCTGTTGTATACTCCCATTTCTTCCTGTATCCTTAATTGCTTGCTGTATCCCCCAATTGCTGTTGTATACCCCAATTGCTGTTTTATCCTCCGATTTCTTCCTGTATCCTCTAGTTGCTTGCTGTATCCTCCAATTGCTGTTGTATCCTCCATTTCTTCTGTATCCTCCAATTGCTGTTGTATCCTCCAATTGCTTGTTTTATCCCCAAATGTTGTTGTATCCATCCTCCAATTGCTTGTTTATCCCCAAATGCTGTTGTATCCTCCAATTGCTTGCTGTATCCTCCAATTTCTGTTGTATCCTCCAATTGCTTGCTGTATCCTCCAATTGCTGTTGTATCCTCCAATTGATGTTATATCCTCCAGTTGTTTTGCTGTATCCTCCAATTGCTTGCTGTATTATCCAATTGCTGTTGTATCCTCCAAATGCTTGCTGTGTCCTCCAGCTGCTTGTTGTATCCTCCATTGCTTACTGTATCCTCCATTGCTTGTTGTATCCCACAATTGCTGTTGTATCCTACAATTGCTGCTGTATCCTACAATTGCTGCTGTAACCTCCAGTTGCTTGCTGTATCCTCTAGTTTTTTGCTGGATCCTCCAATTGTTTGCTGATCCTCCAATTGCTTATTGTACCCTCCAATTGCTTATTGTATCCTCCAATTGCTTGTTGTATCCTCCAATTGCTTGTTGTATCCTCTAATTGCTTGATGTATCCTCCAATTGCTTGTTGTATCCTCCAATTGCTTGTTGTATCCTCTAATTGCTTATTGTATCCTCCAATTGCTTGTATCCTCCAATTGCTTATTGTATCCTCCAATTGCTTGTTGTATCCTCTAATTGCTTGTTGTATCCTCCAATTGCTTGTTGTATCCTCCAATTGCTTATTGTATCCTCCAATTGCTTGTTGTATCCTCCAATTGCTTGTTGTATCCTCTAATTGCTTGTTGTATCCTCCAATTGCTTGTTGTATTCTTTTATGAACTTTTTATTGATGATTTTATCAAAGTAAAAGATGCCCAAACCCTTACAATATCTCATCTCTACAGCTTGTAATATCTTCTGTAGCTCTGCTCTGCTGTTAGGGTCCATGTTTGGCCAGCGGATAGAGACATTGATATAACCAGGATGCAAATCATTTTTGAGTGGTCTTATCTTTCCGAAAGGATTGTAGCCTGGCAAGTGTTGTTGTTTGTACTCTTGTAGCTTATAGTTCAGATTTTGGGCCAACATCCCTTACAATTAATCTTTAGTGTTTACATTTGTCAACTATTTCTATTTCTTGTTTATATATTTTGTTGTTGCAACAATGCCCCTATCGTTATTGGTAATTACTTTTATTTTTGAGCTTTGATTTCCATGCCATGTGCACCAAATGTTTTATCTGGCCGTTGTTTCTGATCAGTTAGTTCTTAATATCCTCTACCTTCGATTACTTCATGTGTCTCTCTATCCATCCATCATGTATTATAGTCGTATCGTTGTCGTATCACGTTGTGTTGCCCACGAAAGGCCGCAGCGCCGAACGGATATATTTTGTTATGTTCCTTTTTTTTGTAAAGCTGTCACCATACCTTGGAGTGTATACCACACCTCACTACTGGCTCCTTGCTACCAGCTTTACCGCAGCACTGCAGTTAGTTGCCTGCCACCCCCCCCCCCCCCCCCCTTAATCTCTAGTGATTTTCACACATAGTAATACTTTATAACAGCAGCTGTCACGTTCCTTTAATAACGTGTTGATAATTACCTCTTTCTCTATTTGGTTACTATTAGTTTCTTGCGTCGTTTTAGCTGCCTCTTCTAAAAATACGTTTTGTTTTCATGTTTCATTGGAATCAGTGTTCAGACTTACATATACAGCAGAAAATCACTACAGACAAATAAAGAAGAATAGAAAACAAAATAGAAAGAATAGCTGAATAAGTTCTTCCCATGTAGATCTCACTTGGTCTAGTAAAATTAGTTAATGAAAATAAAAGACAATTTAAGAGCATCCATAGAGAAAGACTTAATTACCAATATATAATCAAGGTAGAAGCATAGACCCGTAGTCAGTCATCAGTTGTTATAAATATAACACTATATAACAATTTAAAAAGTACCCTTGTCAAGGCCAAGTGGCGTATAGGGAATATGGTGTTAGTGACCATACTTTTTATACACCTTCGGCACATGATTTGTGGGGTAATGTGGTCGGTATTACGCCCGTGCCGCTTCACTTTCCCAGAAAAAAATCCGGTACCCATTTAACACTGGGTGAACCCGGAAGCCGTCGGTTGGGATCGAACCCTACCTCTTGTCCTTTGTAGTCCAGTTCACTAACCACTGAGCTATCGCGGCTCCTCCCTATATAAACTATACATTACATATATATATACTTGTATAAACTCCATAACACATTGTTACAGTTATTATCATTCTCATTGACGGGCAATCTGTTGTTTCTACATTAATTGTGCTATTGACACAACTAGTTGGATACTTTTTTAAAAAAAATGATACTATTGACACAATTACTGTAGATAACGTAAGTTGAATGTACCAACTATATACAACGATACATTGAGGAAGTAGCACACACCGCTAGTCTCGTTTGCCGCTTCATGAAACATGTTTACCCCAGGGCGTTTCAAACTTGAGCTGAAGTGTAGCTTGATCAGCCAGCGTCATCGTGGCCTCGTGGTCGTCGAATGCCTGGGCAGGAAGTTAGAAATCCCTGTACAGAGACGCTACATTTGATCAACACAATGTTTTCTTTCAGATGTGGTCATGTTCTGTGGGTAGCAACATTTGTGAGTTTTTGCAGTGGATTAGGTACGCTACATGCTCATGTTTCATGTCTTCTATATCTTATAATTTAACATCATTGATCTGCCTGTGTATATCGTTATGATGTGTATTATACGTTAATACATAAACACTGACATTATTCATAAACATATCAATATCACAAAGAAACGTACACACACAATGTTTGTAGCACAAATAAAGCAATTTTGAATGTGAGGTAACCATGCTGTGAACGTTGTTTGTCTTAACTTAAAACCAGATTTGTATTTGTTTAGCACTGACTGTATTTCATTATACGAGTATTAATTAAGAGCGGTGACGAATACACTTTAAAATGGTATACACGAACTGCACATACACGAAAAGATTGCTCATTAATTCAGTAGTTATGTTTATGGAACCCCCTTTATCATTGCAAACAAATTAAAATCCATAATTGCTGAACCGCCAGTGCCAGTGCAGTCATCCGAATTAATATCTCATCTCCCAGCAAAGAAAGGTAAGCTGCAGTCCACACCATAGCAGCCTCAGCACACGCTAAAAGACATAATAGTTATGTAGTTATGTTATGAACTAAAAAATCAACTTTCATTGCATTGCCTAAAAAAGAATGGTGGCAGCTGAATGCAGTGACTTTAGAACAATAAGCCTAATGAGCCATGTTACAAAAATCTTGCTAAAAGTTATACAAGGAAGGATTTAGAATAAAATCAATACTGAATTAGATGATCAGCAATTTGGATTTAGGAAAATAGCGGGACAAAGAAGCCATATTCTGCATGAGAACATTAATCGAAAAATACACAGAAGTAAACAAACCAATATATGCCTGCTTCATAGACCACATCAAAGCTTTGATATAGTACACCACAAGAACTTATAGAATGCCTAAAAGAGATACATCTAGATGACATGGACATACGACTAATATGTAATCCATACTGGGAGCAAACATCAATAATAACATATAACAAATGGAACTCTACACCCATTGATATAAAAAGAGGAGTAAGACAGTGATGCATCCTATCACCAAGCTTGTTCAATCTATAGGGAATAATAGAACAAAGAAGTATGTGTTAGCACTCGGAAAAATTGACAGACAAACAACAATAGAAAAAAACGAAGAACAATACATGGTCCGAAGTGGGATCGAACCCGTACTCAGTGGCACCGCGCCTTGCCACGAGAAGCCGAACGCTTGGTACACTGCCACGCAGCCAACTAAAAAATTGGCTATTGCAGTAGTGTCTTCCACGAAAGGCGATCTCAATGACTATAGCATAGGGTAACGATCACAGACCGGAAATAAATTGTATATTTGTACTTTCCTATTAATGCAAGTATCTCCCAGTAGGGCTGAATACTTGTGTTGTAGACAAACATTTATTGACGAAACAGCACGAATAGTAGTTCCCAGTGGTTATATACTGGGTACAAATAATAATACATAAATATTATTATATGGGGAACTTCCGAGGCGATAATAGGGAATAAAATTTTATTCCCTATTATCGCCTCGGAAGTTCCCCATATAATAATATTTATGTATTATTATTTGTTCAATCTATACACTGAGCAAATATTTAAAAAACATCATAGAGATGCCAGGCCTACAAATTAATGGAAAGATAATCAATAACCTAAGATATGCTGACGATACTGTACTACTAGCAGAAAATCCTAAAGATCTACAACAATTACTTAATGAAATAAACATGACAAGCAAAAAATATGGACTAGATATGAATATCAAAAAGACTAAAACTATGATCATAAACAAAGAAAATACTCAAAACCCACAAGTGGATATCAAAATTGAAGGAATAAACCTGGAGACACAGTTCAGAACTACAACTACCTTTGATATACTTTAACCAGTGATGGAAAATGTACAACTCAAATAAACAAAAGAGTAGGAATGGCAAAAAGTAATTTTAATGTCATGAAGAACATACTAACATCAAAACAAATAACACCTGGGCTAAAACTAAGAATATCAAAATGTTACATCTTCTCAATATTCATATATGGTGTAGAAACATGGACATTAGACAAGAAAACAGAACAGAGAATTGAAGCCTTTGAAATGTGGATATATAGAAGAATAGGTAGAATTGGATGGAAGGAAAAGAAAACAAACGATGAAGTCTTAAAACAATGATGCAGAATGGCGCTCCATGGTAGCCAACCTTCGTTGCAGAGACGGCACTCGATGATGGTGATGTGTTATTTTATCAGGTTCTGCAGTAATTTGTGCTCTATTTTTATCTTCAGTTATTGAATATAACTTCCTATGAGATCTGTATGTTTTTTTTTCTATTTTTAGAAACAATAAACGATATCTTGTCACCTTGTTAGACTTGTCACAGCTTCAGCTCCGCTCCCCTAGTTGTTTTTGACTATACGGACAGGTCTTACAAGCTACCATAATGTTTCATTATGAAGGGTCATGACAATTTATTTAAACATTTTCTATATTTTACCTACTTGCCATGTTACAACTTCTATAGTTCAAAAGTCCAAAAGAAACAATGTACATATTGATTTTAATTAAGAGAAGCTCGAGACAGTAGTGGTGAGTTTCAATCTACTGGGGGGAAAAATGTTAATGCTAACGAAGGTAAAACTTGCTTGTCTGATTTGATCGCTTTCTTAGAAGAGACGATTATAATACGAATTACTGGTGCCTTGTAGTAAAGTACAGATAAATACAAACCTTTTCAGCTCTGAAAAAAATGCTGGTAGAAATGAGAAGCACTGGACTGAAGGTGTAAAAGTGCAAAGCGATATTGTACTTATTAACTTACACCCAGGTGTGTCCATTTGGGTGTAAATAAAAATTGAGGCTGTAGGCCAAATTGTCCAGAATAAGGTGAAATATTAAAAACAATATATCGCCCGGCATGTAGGCGGACAGACACAGAGTCAACGTTAGGACGTGGATGTAAAGAAATATTTAAAGAAATATATATTAACAGAAGCGTGGGTGGATAAACACGTAGGTGGGTAAAAATAACAGATAAAATACTCACCCAGACCCCATTGAAAGAGGAGCAGCTAGCAACGTGCAGAGACACAAATCTCTGAGTTTAGCAGAGAAAGGTAGAAATAGCACAGATTAGCGATAATGAGCAATAATTAACGGAGAATAATTAGTAAGGCTATGATTATTAGTAAATGAGAAGTTAATAAATAGTAGATACAGTAATCAACAAGACTAGTGTTTAGACATCTAGAAATGTGTTCTGTGATTACTGATTCCAGGATTATGTGAGTCCGGTGGTTATCCAGACCGCCCATTAGTTTGACTATAATATTACTGCCTGTACTTTATTGTGTAATAATATAACGTGCGACTATAGAAATGTAATAATGGTACATAAATAGATGTATTTATGTGATGGAACACCTCAAGTGTTTGTTTGACTGTCACAAATAGATGTTATTGGAATGTGAGTGACGAACAGCCTATATGAATTACTAAGCACGGCACGAGAGACGTTATATAATATTTAAAAGTTCAAATACGTGGTTAAATAAGCAACAAATTTAAGATAAAGCAGTCGCCTTTCAGTTTACTAACAAATAAAGCATCGCGATCTTCAAGTATAAGTCAAGTATCAAACATTGCATGTCTTTACAAAGGGTCCGTGATAGAGTACAATATAAACAAGAGCTAATAAACGTATGAAGAAATAAAGTGAAGAAAATTAATGAGAACTAACTCATAGAATGGGGATTTTATTGAAATATCAGATTAGGTGATCTACTGGTGTGTGTACACCAGCAATAGTTAGAAATATGTGTTGATTTAGAATGAAAACAACGATTAACCAAATAATAAAATGCCTGTTGAACAGAGAGACTAAAGGTAGTCTGTAACGGGTCAGTGTCTCACTGGTCGCTAACCGCTGGCAGCGGCTCCAATGCTGGCCACCTCCAATTTGATGTCAACAATGTAAGTTATAATGGTTATTGCTTTGTCTGTTATTACTATTATTGCAATATCCTAAGTGTTTCTATTATTATTAGTACTGCTGTCATTAAACTTAATTTTTCTATTATTATAATGATTATTTGTATTCTAAATCTCACGATACTAATATTATTACCACTACTACTAAACTACTACTACTATTTCTACTAAACTACTACCTCTACTTCTACTAACTACTACCTCTACTTCTACTAAACTACTACTGCTAAATACCTACTACTACAACTAAACTACTACTACAACTAAACTACTACTACTATTTCTACTAAACTACTACCACTACTACTGCTAAATACCTACTACTACTACAACTAAACTAATACTACTATTTCTACTAAACTACTATCACTACTACTACTAAATACCTACTACTACTACAACTAAACTACTACTACTACTTCTACTAAACTACTGCTACTACTAAACTACTACTAATACTACAACTACTACAAAACTACTATCATCACTACTAATATAATAATAATAAATTCATCATCATCATCATCATCATCATGAGTGCCGTCTCCGCATCGAAGGTTGGCTACCATGGAGCGCCATTCTGTCTGTCTCTTGCTTTGATAGCGCAGGTTGTCATAAGCAGAAAGAATGCCACTGCGAGAAATTCTAACTGATCATACATTACTACAATACTGTAAGGAAGATAACCACGGAATAGATCGAGGCCTAAGAGTAAATCTCACAATCAAAGCACGCGTCTACTAACGAGGTCATGAATGTTTGTTTATTGCATTCCTTGTTCACTTTACATTGTTTACTATGTTTCATTGTTTACTATGTTGCATTGTTACTATGTTGCATTGTTTACTATGTTTCATTGTTTACTATGTTTCATTGTTTACTATGTTACATTGTTTACTATGTTACATTGTTTACTATGTTGCATTGTTTACTATGTTGCATTGTTTACTATGTTGCATTGTTTACTATGTTACATTGTTTACTATGTTACATTGTTTACTATGTTGCATTGTTTACTATGTTGCATTGTTTAATATGTTGCATTGTTTACTATGTTGCATTGTTTACTATGTTACATTGTTTACTATGTTGCATTGTTTACTGTGTTACATTGTTTACTATGCTGCATTGTTTACTATGTTGCATTGTTTACTATGTTACATTGTTTACTATGTTACATTGTTTACTATGTTTGCATTGTTTACTATAGTACATTGTTTACTATGTTACATTGTTTACTATGTTGCATTGTTTACTATAGTACATTGTTTACTATGTTACATTGTTTACTATGTTACATTGTTTACTATAGTACATTGTTTACTATGTTACATTGTTTACTATGTTACATTGTTTACTATAGTACATTGTTTACTATGTTACATTGTTTACTATGTTACATTGTTTACTATGTTACATTGTTTACTATAGTACATTGTTTACTATGTTACATTGTTTACTATGTTACATTGTTTACTATAGTACATTGTTTACTATGTTACATTGTTTACTATGTTACATTGTTTACTATGTTGCATTGTTTACTATAGTACATTGTTTACTATGTTACATTGTTTACTATGTTACATTGTTTACTATAGTACATTGTTTACTATGTTACATTGTTTACTATGTTACATTGTTTACTATGTTACATTGTTTACTATAGTACATTGTTTACTATGTTACATTGTTTTCTATGTTGCATTGTTTACTATGTTGCATTGTTTACTATGGTACATTGTTTACTATGTTGTATTGTTTACTATGTTGCATTGTTTATTATGTTGCATTGTTTACTATGTTACATTGTTTTCTATGTTGCATTGTTTACTATGTTACATTGTTTACTATAGTACATTGTTTACTATGTTACATTGTTTATTATGTTACATTGTTTACTATGTTACATTGTTTTCTATGTTGCATTGTTTACTATGTTACATTGTTTACTATAGTACATTGTTTACTATGTTACATTGTTTACTATGTTACATTGTTTACTATGTTGCATTGTTTATTATGTTGCATTGTTTACTATGTTACACCCTACCTCTTGTCCTTTGTAGTCCAGTTCACTAACCACTGAGCTCGCTACAAGGAGTACATCAGATTAATTTGAAGCCAACTTTAGAGATACATGTTTTTTTGTTGTTCTGATTATTTCACGTCTCCAAAAGCTAATAAGTGATACTGTACGTCCAACACAGAAATGTGATGAGCTCGTCAATCGCCTATTTAGAACTATCAACGGAACATGCAACCACCCCAGAAACTTAGGAGCTGCCTCCACTCCTGCAGACAATCTTCTGCCACCAGCGTATGATGATGGTTGGTACTGATGTGTTTTACTTGTCATCATTTAGTGCGACGGTTAGATGAATGTCTACACAATTGTGTGCCAGTTATTGTTTTTTTCTCAACCTCTTTTGTTTTCTCATGAGATTCTCCGATGTTTTCCAGTATTTTTGATATAAACAGCTGAAACAAATAAAAAAGACACCATTACAAATAAATGAAACTGGGCAGTCAAGTGAAGCATGTTGGACATACGATGAGACTGGGCAGTCAAGTGAAGCATGTTGGACATACGATGAGACTTGGCAGTCAAGTGAAGCATGTTGGACATACGATGAGACTGGGCAGTCAAGTGAAGCATGTTGGACATACGATGAGACTGGGAAGTCAAGTGAAGCATGTTGGACATACGATGAGACTGGGCAGTCATGTGAAGCATGTTGGACATACAATGAGATGTAGCATCGCAATCGGAGTCATGGATCAGGGGGTTCACAGCGGCTAAATAATAACATTATAAGATGTACTGAAGTTTCATAGACTACAACGATCATACCAGAACAATACACATAGGAAACACCAGACCACACTAGACTGCAGCAGAAAAAACCAATATTTCTTTCTTTATCATTTGCCTTTCAGCGTTGAGTGGATATATAAATTGCTTTTTTCTCTCCTCTGTTTGGCTCTGCTGCTATTATCTTTTCTAGTGTTTCTAATAAATCCGCCAATCCATATTTTTCGTAATCGGCCCTCGGGTCAGGTGTTCTCGCAACGTTTATTGAAGGTTCGTTGTGTTGTGTTTTGATCTTTCTGCTTTGTCACGTGGCCAAAACATTTTATCAGTTGTTGCTTTATATATTCTATGCCGGGGTTATTCCTAGCTTTTTTCTCAGTTCTTTTCTGATCTTATTTCTCAGTCTGTTGCCTATCATTCGTCCAACACATTTTATTTCAGTAGAGGTTATTTTCTTATTGTTCTTGCATCTAGGGTCCAGGACTGGCATTGGTAGCACAACGTTGGGATGAAGATTGTATTGTATAGTGCTCGTTTTGCTTCCAGAGTTATTTCCTTGTTGGACAATAGTGGCGATAACTATCCAATGATTTTACAAGCTTCGTTGCATATTGAGTCTATCTCTGCTTTTGTGTATTGTAGTTTGTCACTAGACTTCTTAGGTATTTAAATTCCTTTACTTGTTTTAGTTGTCTGCCGTCTATAGTTATTTTGATTTTCTTTTGCGATATTCACAACTTCTGTTTTGTTGATGTTGATTTTCATGTTGTATTTTGTGCCTGTGCTGGTTAGTCTATTGAAGTGTTCGTGTAGGTTTTCTATTTGCCCATGTATTAGTGAGCGAATACGATGGACGGACAATAAACCATCCTTCTCGGAGACGACGTGACATGTATTGTGGTCGTTGGTCTCCGAGAAAGCGCTCTCGACCTGTCCTAGCTTCACGCTGAAAGCTTGTCTATCTTAGTTGTGTGCAATATCTGAGGAACCGTCGTCGTAATGATAGTGTGAGGTAAAACAGTAGCATATATTAGGCTAGTTTAGTGAAGCATTCTTTACCATGGGTTGACATCTTTATTTGTCTTCTCAAATTCTTAAGTTCTAGCTTGTTTCTCCAAGTTGACTCCGTTGACAAATCTGACGTCATTAAGTTAGAATTGTTTTTTTTTCATGAATCTTTCTTTTTAAAAAAAGTGGCAATTCTGACATTAGTGGCATAACTTTGGAAAGATAATTGAGTTAAGTAAAGTACCGCCGTCACGCCAAGTGGCGTATAGGGAAATATGGTGTTAGTGACCCTATATTTTATAGACCTTCAGCACATGATTTTTGGTGAAATGTGGGTCGGTATTGCGCCCGTGCTGCTTTACTTTCCCAGAAAAAAAACCGGTACCCATTTAAGGCTGGGTGAACCCGGAAGCCGTCGGTTGGGATCGAACCCTACCCCTTTTCCTTTGTAGTCCATTCACTAACCACTGAGCTATCGCGGTTCCCAAATTGAGTTAATGAAAACTCTTTTTGTGGCTGTTTCTTTATTTTACAATAACTTTACCACCTGTCCACAGGTCTTACAACTTTTTTGTTTAAATTGAATCCGGACCGTTCTAGTCAGTAACGACCGCTCTAGCCGATCAGCCATAAAGTTTTTAAAAACTTCTCATATTAAATAAACTACACGCTGTTTGGTGGAAAAGAATAAATTAAAAATAAACATAATTCTATGTATTGTGCAATGGATGAACAAAGCCACATAACCCAGAACGATAGTCTGAGTTTAATTTAAACACAATTTTGGAAGCTTATTTCTGGAGAAATACGTGACTTCACAAACACTTAGTAATAGATGATCCGTTCAAAATCTAGGAAGTCCACATGGAGGTTAATCATAAACCCCTTCTGAACTTCCCAAGTATCCCCAGGCTAAAAACAAAAAAAACAAAAAATGGGTCAGGCCATTCGCGAAGAGGGCACACATCACTGAGGTACTGGTCAGCGTGTGTTAAATTATCGTAGCAGTACTTTTGTATTGGCTATTTTTTAAGAGTCAAATGGGAAAAGGAGAGGGGGTTAGATTGGGTGAATGAACCACTGGATGTAGAGGTCTCTATTACATCACACTTTAGGTCTCTATTACATCACACTTTAGCGTTTCTAGTACATCACACTTTATGGCTCCAGTACATTACACATTAGATGTCTACTAAATCAAACTTTAGCGCCTCTAGTACAGCGCAATTTAGGTCTCTTAAACAACACAATTCAGGTCTCTAGCACAGCACAATTTAGGTCTCTAGCACAGCACAATTTAGGTCTCTAGCACAGCACAATTTAGGTCTCTAGCACAGCACAATTTAGGTCTCTAGCACAGCACGATTTAGGTCTCTAGCACAGCACAATTTAGGTCTCTAGCACAGCACAATTGAGGTCTCTAGCACAGCACAATTTAGGTCTCTAGCACAGCACAATTTAGGTCTCTAGCACAGCACAATTTAGGTCTCTAGCACAGCACAATTTTGGTCTCTAGCACAGCACGATTTAGGTCTCTAGCACAGCACAATTTAGGTCTCTTAAACAACACAATTTAGGTCTCTAGCACAGCACAATTTAGGTCTCTAGCACAGCACAATTTAGGTCTCTTAAACAACATAATTTAGGTCTCCAGAACAGCACAATTTAGGTCTCTAGCACAGCACAATTTAGATCTCTTAAACAACACAATTTAGGTCTCTAGTATACTGCACAATTTTGGTCTATATTACAGCCCAATTAAGGTCTCTGACACAGCACAATTTAAGTCTCTTAAACAACACAATTTAGGTCTCTAGTACAGCAAAATATAGGTCTCTTAAACAACTCAATTTAGGTCTGATGAATTTTGTGATGAGAAGAGATAATAACCGAATAGCAAAGCAAGCCCTCATTTGGGAAACAACAGGTAAGAGAAAAGAGGAAGCCCCAGGGAGACACTGAGAAGAACATTGATGAGAGAGGCAAGAACAGCAGGATTCGGCTCCCGCAATGAGATAGAGCAGCTTGCACAGAACAGAGACAAATGGCGAGATTTGATAAAATATCTTTAATAGAAAACTGCTAGAACAAAAATTCAGATATGAGAAGGTGTATCTTGGTCTACGCCTAATGGCCGGCTACGGCTCGAAAGGCAATAGATAGAAACAACACAATTTAGGTCTCTTAAACAACACAATTTATGTCTCTTAAACAACACAATTTAGGTCTCTAGCACAGCACAATTTAGGTTTCTTAAACAACACAATTTAGGTCTCTAGTACAGCAAAATATAGGTCTCTTAAACAACACAATTTAGGTCTCCTAAACAACAAAATTTAGGTCTCTAAAACAACACAATTTAAATCTCTTAAACAACACAATTTATGTCTCTAGCACAGCACAATTTAGGTCTCTTAAACAACACAATTTATGTCTCTAGCACAGCACAATTTAGGTCTCTAGCGCAGCACAATTTAGGTCTCTTTAACAACACAATTTAGGTCTTTAGTACAGCACAATTTAGGTCTCTAGCACAGCATAATTTAGGTCTCTTAACATAATTTAGGTCTCTAGCACAGCACAATTTAGGTCTCTTAAACAACACAATTTAGGTCTTTAGTACAGCACAATTTAAGTCTCTTAAAAAACACAATTTAGGTCTCTAGTACAGCACAATTTAAGTCTCTTAAACAACACAATTTAGGTCTGTTAACACAATTTATATCTCTAGCACAGCACCATTTAGGTCTCTAGCACAGCACAATTTAAGTCACTTAAACAACACAATTTATGTCTCTAGCACAGCACCATTTAGGTCTCTAGCACAGCACAATTTAAGTCTCTTAAACAACACAATTTAGGTCTGTTAACACAATTTATGTCTCTAGCACAGCACCATTTAGGTCTCTAGCACAGCACAATTTAAGTCTCTTAAACAACACAATTTAGGTCTCTAGTACAGCACAATTTAGGTCTCTAGCACAGCACAATTTAGGTATCTTAAACAACACAATTTAGGTCTCTAGTACAGCACAATTTAGGTCTCTAGCACAGCACAAATTAGGTCTCTTAAACAACACAATTTAGGTCTTTAGTACAGCACAATTTATGTCTCTAGTATAGCACAATTTAGGTCTCTAGTACAACACAATTTAGGTCTCTAGTACAGCACAATTTAGGTATCTAGTACAGCACAATTTAGGTCTCTTAAACAACACAATTTAGGTCTCTAGTATAGCACAATTTAGGTTTCTAGTACAGCACAATTTAGGTCTCTTAAACAACACAATTTAGGTCTCTAGCACAGCACAATTTAAGTCTCTTAAACAGCACAATTTAGGTCTCTAGCACATAATAATTTAAGTCTCTTAAACAACACAATTTAGGTCTCTAGCACAGCACAATTTAGATCTCTTAAATAACACAATTTAGTTCTCTAGTATAACACAATTTAGGTCTTTAGTACTGCACAATTTAGGTCTCTTAAACAACACAATTTATGTCTCTAGTACATCACAATTTAGGTCTCTAGTACAACACAAGTTAGGTCTCTAGCACAGCAGAATTTAGGTCTCTTAAACAACACAATTTAGTTCTCTAGTACAGCACAATTTAGGTATCTTAAGCAACACAATTTGGGTTTCCATTACAACATAATTAATGTCTCTACAACAGAATTTATGTTACCAGTACAACACAATCTAAGTCCCAAATCACAGAACAATTAAGTCTCTAGTGCAGGACATTTCAGGTCTCAAGTACATCGCAATTCAGGTCTCTGGTTTGACTGTGACAGTGACAGTCAGTCCGTAACGCTTTGAGAAGTGCTGAAACATGCGGTGGAGCGGATATGGAGATGTCCCAATTGCAATGTGATCATTTCGATGAATAGAAAAGAATATCAGAGAGCAGAATAGACAAGAATAGAATAGAACAGAATAGACAAGAATAAAATAGAGCAGAATAGACAATAATAGAATAGAGCAGAATAGACAAGAATAGAATAGAGCAGAAAAGACAAGAATAGACAAGAACAGAATAGAGCAGAATAGACAAGAATAGACAAGAATTAAATAGAGCAGAATAAAATAACATGGAATAATGTGTGACCAACTAGTTTAACCCCTTAAATCAATTGTTAAACTTTCATGTTATTTTTAAACATCTTTTGTCTCTTCATCCATCTTCTTCTATCTTTCAACTCCCTGTGGAGCATGGGTCTTCGACAAACACTTTCCAAACCATTCTGTTTACTGCCATTCTTATAAGATTATTCTATGTCTTCCCTATCATCTTCATCTCTGCTTCCGTTTGTCTTCACCAAGAATATCTTGGTCTTCCTTTTTGCCTTTTTCCTTGGGGATTCCAAAAAAATGTATGTTGTGTAATTAACTCAGTTGGCTTCCACAGTGTGTCTCCTATCTAGCGCCATCGTCTTTCCTGTATCTCTTTAACCACTGATATTTTATTGGTACTTTTCCATAATTCTATGTTAATTATTTTGTCCTGCCATTTCAATCCTTTTATTCTGCGCAAACATTCATTAACATTCAGGTCTGTATCTTCATGATTGTCATTTTTGTTTGTTCTGAATGTTTCACAACCATCTAAATATGTTCTAATTCTTATTACCTTCACTATCTTTCGTTTGCCTGAAGTATTGTCTATATCTGCAATGTCGTTTCCTGTATAAATGTTACTGTCTTTTGTAATTCTTGCAGTGGCCCATATAGTTTTGTCTGTAGTATTGTATCTATGGGCCAATGGATTTTCTCAGTTTATTATATATACAGTGCAGTCTTGAAGTATGTGTTCAGCAGTCTGGGGCGCCTGTCCACATGTACAAGTAGTTGATGTGCCGATCTTGAATTTTGCATACATGTAACTATGGAGTCGATTGTGTCCTGTTCTGAGGCGTATAATGATAACTTGTTCATTTCTATTCATATTATTAAAGGCATCCTGATTTGGGGCTTGTGGTCCTCTGATTGATTTGATTATCTGTTTCTTATGATGGTATGTAACCGGTGTATCTAGTTGTATACCTGTTGAACCTTCCTTTGCCAACTGATCTGCTTTCTCATTTCCTGGTATTCCACAATGATGTGGGATCCACTGCAGGACAACCCTGTGGTGCTTGTAGAGTTCAGTCAAAAAGGTCTGCAGATGTGGTAATTTTCTGGATTGTAGTGCCTGGAGTACTGATCTTGCATCTGTCAAAAACACTACAGGCTGTGGACTAAGATTACTGTTCAGCAGTTTTTCTATTGCCAACTTTATTGCTTGGATTTCTGCGTCATAAATGTGACAATATTTCCCTGTTGCTATTTTATTCATATCCCTAGTGTTATTTGGGTACTCTATATATGCACTTGCTCCCCCATTCTTTACTGCATTCTGTGTTGATCCATCTGTAGACACACGAATCCATAGGTCTTGTGGGTATTCTTCATCCAGGAAACTGAGAGTTATTGTTTTTCGCTGTAGACTATTTTGTTCTTCTTTGTCAACTATTCCTTTCACTTCTGTCCGTATTTGTATTATTACCTTCACTGTCGTCACTTATTAATTGTTACTGTTTTGGCAATTTAGATATGTCTTATTCGTTTTCCTTCTTTGAAGTTATCCCTTGTATTAAATAACGAAAACAATGTCTAATGTGGTGTCATCATAAAAGATATTAAGACAGTAGCAAAAATAATAAACGTCTTTACATGTGATTTTACAGCATGAAACCGTATGTGAACACGCATGCCAGGAGACATAACGATTAGAGGAGATTCATGTGAGAAGATCAAAATATTGGAGCGAATGCAGGCATCAGGGTAGATATCATTATGGATACGTGTAGAAAGACATACATTAATGAGAACTATAGCAAAATACAGACGAGAGGAGATGTTTTTTAGAAGACCTATAAACAAGCAGAGGGTAAAAGAAAAAGATGCCGACCTAGGGAGACACTGGTAAGAACACTGAGTTAAGAGGCAACAACAGCACGCATTAATTCCCTTGCTGAGATTGAACACCTCACCCAGAACAGGATCGGGTGGAGAGATACAAAGCGGGTCCTGTGTAAGGTTTGATGCTAACAAAGATCGTCGCACACAAAGTCAAGAACTGCTGCCCTATGTGCCGTCTTCGACTCGAAGAAGACAATAGGCAGACATTAAGTAAACGTATATAATTAGGTATGTGGAAGTAAGTATCAAGGACATGTGTGTCCTATATATATGTATATACATGTATATATATAGACAGAAAGAGAGATGGGAAAATAGCATATAAGAATGGACAGGCCTAGACTGTGAAAAGTCCGAAAAAATGACCGAATATGGAGATTGAGAAGGATGACTACGACTGTCATTAATGTCCCATCGACCCCCAGGGTTATGTGATTAACAATAGGTCGATATGATATATAAAACGTGAATATGTGTGAGAAGGCATTAAAGCATCATACATATACGAGAATATGCATATAGAAAAACATGGATGAATTCAAGCAAGATGAATTCAAACACGGATATATGTAAAACCCAACAGAAAAAAGCAAACTCAATATTTAACAATATTCACAATAAAATAAAACATTGTACAACTTCAGCGTATTTGTCTTCTACTTCTTTGCTTACAGCATATTTGCTGCATTTCCCCTAAACAATACAAAGATAGTGTATGTTCCCCTTAAAATGTGTTACGATAGCATGAACAAAGATCTATACATGTAGAACCACTTGCAGATGCTAGCTCTCCCAGACAGAGAGGTGTGGATGGTCTGCCCCTGCCCAGTGCCCGGAATATCAGTCGTAGAGTTCACCCCTCAGTTGAAGAGTCTGTTCACTTTCCAAGTATGGTCTTGCAGTGGGGACAGTGGATCTCTCACGATATGGTCAACATAGCAGGTAGGTTTCCGAAAGAAAACTCTGACGTTGAACTACATGCAATTTAGACTCAATAAAATATGAGACATATTTTTGTTTAGTTTAGTACATAGTGGCAACTTAATGGTAACTTGGTTTTGTTTTGACTGAACGCATTTCATTTGGATTCTGGGGAGCTAGATGGTTTAGAGGTAACACGTCGACAGCTGAACGGGATAGTTCCGGGTTTGAATCTTGCTACAGGTGGTTGGAATTTTTCTCTTGGAACATTTGTGGTTCCTTTGTGGCTTTACATTCGCCCGGTCTCTGGGTAGTGAGATTCGATATCTAGCCCTCTCTGGGTAGCGAGATCCGATATCTAGCCCTCTCTGGGTAGCGAGATCCGCTTCTAGCCCTCTCTGGGTAGCGAGATCCGATATCTAGCCCTCTCTGGGTAGTGAGATCCGATATCTAGCCCTCTCTGGGTAATGAAATTCGATATCTAGCCCTCTCTGGGTAATGAGATCCGATATCTAGCCCTCTCTGGGTAATGAGATTCGATATCTAGCCCTCTCTGGGTAGTGCGATTCGATATCTAGACCTCTCTGGGTAGTGAGATCCGATATCTAGCCCTCTCTGGGTAATGAGATTCGATATCTAGCCCTCTCTGGGTAGCGAGATCCGATATCTAGCCCTCTCTGGGTAGTGAGATCCGATATCTAGCCCTCTCTGGGTTGTGAGATCCGATATTTAGCCCTCTCTGGGTAGTTAAACTCGATATCTAGCCTCTCTGGGTAGTGAGATTCTATATCTAGCCCTCTCAGGGTAGTGAGATCCGATATCTAGCCCTCTCTGGGTTGTGAGATCCGATATTTAGCCCTCTCTGGGTAGTTAAACTCGATATCTAGCCCTCTCTGGGTAGTGAGATTCTATATCTAGCCCTCTCAGGGTAGTGAGATCCGATTTCTAGCACTCTCTGGGTATTGAGACTCGGTATCTAACCCTCTCTGGGTAGTGAGACTCGATATCTAGCCCTCTTTGGGCAGTGAGATCCGATTTCTACCCTCTCTGGGTAGTAAGATCCGATGTCTAGCCCTCACTGGGTGGTGAGAATAAAAAAGGATACTGATGTAACAGGTGTGGCCTTTATTTTAGATGTCAGCCTGCTTGCTGTTTTACCAAACACGCATAGAAAGGTGGACGAAGAAGGTATTAGACCCTTTACTAATACGGTTGCCAATATCTGTTATTTGGTTATGGAAGGCCCCGGTATCACTGCAAACGAATTAAAATCCATAATTGTTCATCCGCCCGTGCCAGCGTAATCATCCGAATTAATTTCTCATCTCCCATACAAAGAAAGGTAACTGTAGTCCCCATCGTAGCAGTCTCAGCACACGCCAAAAGACATAAGGCGAAACCGCGCAGAAAGTGAACACAGGCAACTGTTCCCTGTCATACGATATCATCACTCATCGTAAACAATTGGAATATCGAAACATGATCAAAACGGATGAGACACACAGCTCACAGTGTGCGCAGAGCACTTAACTCAGTAGCTCCTGCAACAAGCCGGACTTGGAATATGAGGAAACTGCAAGAAGGAACACTTTTTATGCATAGCCTTCAATTGTTCCCGCCACCTATCCACCATATACCGGAAGTTCACGTCCTCTTGAAAATGATAATCGTCGTATTTTTTTAAAAAAAAAATGTATAGCGCTTGATGATGTTAGGCCATCGTTTTTTTACTCCAATTACGAACATATAAAGGGTGTCCGGTTAGCGCAATCGATAGGCGGTTGGCTTACCACGGCAACAGCCGGGGTTCGTACCCTGGCGAGGACACCTGGGTTTTACTAATTCCCTAAAAATTAGTACCTCTGAAGTCGGAGTAAAATCTGCCTGCATGGCGAGGGGCATCCTGTAATGGGATAAAACAGACTTTACACGCAAAATTCAGTCCCACAAAAATTGAGTGGGTGGGACTTCGTCAGAGGTCAAAGCTGACGAAAGCGAACGAACGAACGAACATATAAAAACACAGTTCATCGTCAGATTATCCCCGTCGCACATCAAACAACAGATCGTAAGATTATCGTACTGCCGGTCTAGGGATGTACGATGAGCTATTACGATGAGGTAGCACACAACAATGTCGTATACAACAATTTCGCTCCCTTTAAAATCCTGATTACTCTAGTGAAAGCAGCCTAAGACGAACAAAACACGGTGCAAATTCCCTAAAGAGATTAAACTGCGGCTGACGAAGTAGTTTAAATTAATGAGTAACATAGAAATAACGTGCGTCAAGGAATTCCAACAACAGTCATGAACAGCCACAATGTGACGTAAAGTGCAGAACAAGTCTAGACGGTGGAAGGTCGCACTCACAACACTTGATTTGTCAAAAGGGACTGTTGCCGGCGTACGACTTCGCTTTAGCGGCGCAGATGTAATAAGTAGATCGTAATTTTTACTTTAATGCAGAAAAGTGCAATGGAGAATCGAAATTAATCAGATCCCGAATGCACTTTCTGCAGCGATCGAGAGAACGTGACCTAGACCCATCATCTTTACAACGGAAGTCCCAATATCTGTATCTAAAGATAGTTTGTCGTTGATGATAGACCCCTTGAAGCTATACTGCTTTACGGCATCAAGTTTGTAGTTGTCGATGAAGATGGCAGGTACTGCTTCGACGTCCTGTCGAAGTATATTAGTTTTCTGCAAACTTATTGTGAGGCCGGGGTCTTTATAGGCATGCGAAAAACGATGTATCATGCTCTGGAGCACTTCTTGACTTTGCGTGACAAGTGCAACGTCGTCAGGAAATAACAGGTCTCTAAAAGTACTATGTCTGATTTTAGACCTTTCCTTTAGTCTTTCGAGACTGAACAATCGACCATCAGATCATTTATGAAGATAGACTCCTTCTTTTGTATTTGAGAATGTATGTTTCAACAGAACAGTGAAGAGATTCGATGTCTAGTCCTCTCGCATAACGACACAAATGAGGAGGTCCCGTGCGCACTCTGCATATGTTCCCTTGAGATTAGAAGCTGAAACAGTTGGCCAGTTGTGGTCGCTGGCCGGACAAAAAGAAAAAAAAAACCTTCTCAATTCTTCCTCTTCCTCCATTTTCAAGTTCTTCTCTGGTTGTATGGAATTCATGCATCAGAGCCGGAACTATCTTCAGTGCTATCATTTCACAATTGATGGCGATTCCAATTATATGGGACCATCAATAGCAAGCCGGGAAGGTGAGAGAAGAGTTCTGAGCAATGTGGAGAATACGTGTACAACGAAGATGATCAATCGACATCTGAACTATGGGACCTTTACATGTGCTTCGGAATTTGAGCAAAGGAAGGGAATGTTTCCTAGCAACCAAACAAGGACATTGGACGTGGGTTTTATTGGAGGCTGGGAAATAGAGGCCGTAAACGCCTGGCGAAGTCCCCGCGCGATGTGCAGGTCAGGGATATGTATCATCCTGGAGTAAAGAAATTGTTCCAATTAACAGCAATCGAACTCGCGTCCATATTTGTGGAAAACGACAGGTATAATCTTGTCATTAATCCGCTCTCTTTATAAATGTTCAAGTATAATCATTTTAGCACTTAGCCCGACTCCCAATTTCCGAGGTCTCAATTTTACACTATCATTAATCACCATGTTGCTCAACGTGTATTGAAGGCTCGTTGTGTTTTGATTCTTCTGCTTTACCACATGACCACATTATTGTATCCGTTGTTTCTTTATATATTCTATGGCGGGAATTATTTCTGTCATTTTTTCTCAGTTTTTAATTTGTTATCTTATCTCTTATGCTGTTTCATGTCATTCGTCTAGCACATTTCGTCTGGGTAGTGGCTGTTTTTCTTATTGTTCTTGCATCTAGGATCCAGGACTGGCATTGGTAGCACAACGTTGGAATGAATTTTATATTGTAGAGTGCCCGTTTTGTCTCTTTTGTTAATTCCTTGTTTGAAAATAGTGGTGATATCTGTCCATTGGTTTGACAAGCTATGTTGCAGCTTGAGTCTATTTCTGTTGTTTGCTGTCTGTCACTGGGCTTCCTACATATCTAGATTCCTCTACTTATTTTGGTTGTCTTCCGTCTATAGTTATGTTGATGTTCTGTTTCTCTTTTGCGGTATTCATGCCTTCAGTTTTGTTGATGTTGATTTTCATGTTATATTTTGTATCTGTGATGTTGAGTCAATTTAAGTGTTCTTGTAGGTCTTCTATTTTTCCATGTATTAATACCAGATCGTCTGCAAATAAAAGCTCGTTGACCTCTTCTGTCTCTGATGGGTTGGCTAACTTGCAATTATAGTCCATGTATGTAATAAACAGTACAGGGGATAGTACACACATATGTCTTACACTGGATCTAACTTGGAAGTAGTCTGTGTAGCCTACTGTTGTTCTGACTGTGCAACTGTCAACATCATGTTGATGTATAGACTGTTAATTAGGTTGGTTAGATGTTGGCTTACTCCGTATGTTGTTTTTATCTCCCACATTGTTTTTTACTCTGTCGAATGCATTTTCCTGGTCATGAATTATATGTACACATTGTGATTGTGTTCTGTTGTCTTTTCTGCTAGCTGTTTTAGGATGAGTAGACCGCCAGTACATCCTGTTTTTTTTTCGGAACCCTATTTGAGAATCTCTTAACTGTAATTCTATCATTGGTCAATCTTTTATCTATAACATTGGCGTATCACTTTCCTACATGACTGAGAAGTGATATACCTCTACATTGATTGCAGTCTGTCTTGCTACTTTTATTTTTCCATATTTGTACTATGATTGCCTGTGGCCAGTCTTCAGGGGCTTTTTGCTGCTGAACTTCTGCATTGAATATTCTGTGTAGGCATGTAACTCCAGTTTCTCCTGTTGCTGCTATTATTTCTACTGGTTATGTATCTCCGGTGCCTTATTTCTTGGTAACATATTTGATAACCTCTTCGATTCCCCTTTCATGATGTTGGGTTCAGTGTTTGCGCATTCTTGCGTGGTTTTTGTTGTGTTATTGGTAATTGGTTCTATGTTTAATAGGTTTTTGAAATATTCTTCCCATCTCTTGCATATGTGGTTATTTTATATAGGTTGTCGATCATTTATGAAATCAGTGGGTGATTTTATTTTATCTTTACAAAAATATAAATACGCAGAAATAGGAAGCTTTTCCTAAAACATGTAATGAAGGAATCACTGAAATAAATCATGTATTGATATATTTGTACTGCGGCAGGCCCATTTCTCGTCTCAATTGTTGTGGAAGAAGAGGTGGCTGTCCATCTTTTGAACGAGACAAGTAAGTAGGACTTTATTGTTTAGTTTGATAGAGACAAGTAAGTAGGACTTTATTGTTTAGTTTGATAGAGACAAGTAAGTAGGACTTTATTGTTTAGTTTGAAAGAGACAAGTAAGGAGGACTTTATTGTTTAGTTTGATAGAGACAAGTAAGTAGGACTTTATTTAATTTGAAAGAGACAAGTAAGTAGGACTTTATTGTTTAGTTTGATAGAGCCAAGTAAGTGGGACTTTCTTGTTTAGTTTGAAAGAGACAAGTAAGGGGACTTAATTGTTTAGTTTGATAGAGACAAGTAAGGGGACTTTATTGTTTAGTTCGTAAGAGACAAGTAAGTGGGACTTTCTTGTTTAGTTTGAAAGAGACAAGTAAGGGGACTTTATTGTGTAGTTCGAAAGAGACAAGTAAGTAGGACTTTATTGTTTAGTTCGTAAGAGACAAGTAAGTGGGACTTTCTTGTTTAGTTTGAAAGAGACAAGTAAGGGGACTTTATTGTTTAGTTTGAAAGAGACAAGTAAGTAGGACTTCATTGTTTAGTTTAAAAGAGACAAGTAAGTAAGACTTCATTGTTTAGTTTGATAGAGACAAGTAAGTAGGACATTATTGTTTAGTTTGATAGAGACAAGTAAGTAGGACTTTATTGTTTAGTTTGATAGAGACAAGTAAGTAGGACTTTATTGTTTAGTTTGATAGAGACAAGTAAGTAGGACTTTATTGTTTAGTTTGATAGAGACAAGTAAGTAAGACTTCATTGTTTAGTTTGATAGAGACAAGTAAGTAGGACTTTATTGTTTAGTTTGATAGAGACAAGTAAGTAGGACTTTATTGTTTAGTTTGATAGAGACAAGTAAGTAGGACTTTATTGTTTAGTTTGATAGAGACAAGTAAGTAGGACTTCATTGTTTAGTTTGATAGAGACAAGTAAGTAGGACTTTATTGTTTAGTTTGATAGAGACAAGTAAGTAGGACTTTATTGTTTAGTTTGATAGAGACAAGTAAGTAGGACTTCATTGTTTAGTTTGATAGAGACAAGTAAGTAAGACTTCATTGTTTAGTTTGATAGAGACAAGTAAGTAGGACTTTATTGTTTAGTTTGATAGAGACAAGTAAGTAGGACTTTATTGTTTAGTTTGATAGAGACAAGTAAGTAGGACTTTATTGTTTAGTTTGATAGAGACAAGTAAGTAGGACTTTATTGTTTAGTTTGATAGAGACAAGTAAGTAGGACTTTATTGTTTAGTTTGATAGAGACAAGTAAGTAGGACTTCATTGTTTAGTGTGATAGAGACAAGTAAGTAGGACTTTATTGTTTAGTTTGATAGAGACAAGTAAGTAGGACTTTATTGTTTAGTTTGATAGAGACAAGTAAGTAGGACTTTATTGTTTAGTTTGATAGAGACAAGTAAGTAGGACTTTATTGTTTAGTTTGATAGAGACAAGTAGAAAACAAATATTATTTGATAAACAATAAGTATGTTATATAAGAGCTCAATAGCAGCAGCCAAATAAAGAAATAAATCGCAGCCAGAATTTTTGCAAGGTAAATATACAATACAGATGAACGCTGTCAACATGTACATGTAGATAAACACAGTTTGTAGACAATTCACTGATTAACAGTTCACTAACAGACAATTAACAGTTCACTAACAGACAATTAACAGTTCACTAACAGACAATTAACGGATAGACAGTTCACTGATCGACAACGACATCCAAAACTTGGTTTTGATAAACATTTCAGGAGACTTAAACAAGAAATGGAGTGGCAGAAATGAGAAGAGTGACTAACACAGAGAAGATAAACAACAAAAGTGTACTCTAGACACACAACTCTTCTAAATGAAATCTTATCTTTGAATCATGTTGACATGCGTGTACTAACATTTAAATATTAGGCGATATCAACATTATATATCAGAACTTGATAGATAATATGTGAATGCACTGTTTCTGTTTAGAGACTGTTTTCCAATTGAGCTACCTGCTGACGAAAACCATTTTCCAGGTGTTTGTATGAGTTTTGGCAGAACCATCGCAGCGAGTGTCCCTGGTAATGTCACAGAAAGTGAGTTTGTCTTTTCAGCCTGTGTGTTTTGTTCTTCGCCTGCAATGACATGAGTGAATCGATGACAGAAACGTGAAACAAGCTTTGAAGCTAATACACAAACACAGAAGATCACGCTCTACAGCCTGTCTGTTTGAATTATGTGTCAGTGTTGATGAAAGATTTTTGAATGATGCTTCAATGTTAGTGAAAGGTTTGAATTATGCTTCAATGTTGATGAAAGGTTTGAATTATGCTTCAATGTTGATGAAAGGTTTTGAATTATACTTCAATGTTTATTAAAGGTTTGAATTATACTTCAATGTTTATGAAAGGTTTGAATTATACTCAATGTTGATGAAAGGTTTGAATTATACTTCAATGTTGATGAAAGGTTTGAATTATACTTCAATGTTTATGAAAGGTTTGAATTATACTCAATGTTGATGAAAGGTTTGAATTATACTCAATGTTGATGAAAGGTTTGAATTATACTTCAATGTTTATGAAAGGTTTGAATTATACTCAATGTTGATGAAAGGTTTGAATTATACTCAATGTTGATGAAAGGTTTGAATTATATTTCAATGTTGATGAAAGGTTTGAATTATACTTCAATGTTGATGAAAGGTTTGAATTATACTTCAATGTTGATGAAAGGTTTGAATTATACTTCAATGTTGATGAAAGGTTTGAATTATACTCAATGTTGATGAAAGGAAACAAGAACTGATTTTATCTTGATCCGAACCTTTGTCCGCCTGATTTCGAGAAAGCCAGCAGTTTTACCCGTTCGTGTTGGCCAATCATCTATTTTCGAAATGAATTTTGGACGACTTAAGTGTTCGATTTAGTTCTTTCTATCTTTCATGGATCGAAATAATTGTTTTTATTGTCTCTTTATACATTTAAAAGCAAGTAATATGTCATTGTGCGCTGTAATCTACGACAAGATGTTGGCTCGCCAATTTCACGCCACTTAATGGGCGGGCAGACAGAGCAACGATCAATGCAACAAACAACACAGTCGAGCTTTCTGTTGCCAAAACTGAACTTGTAATCGTAACAACTCAAACCTTAATGTGGCAAAAAAGCGGCCAGTATTTTACTGTTGTCATTTTTTACTATTTAATCTTGGTTTATCTAAAGAGGTGAGATACAGAATGGCTCAGGCAAGAGCAGCTTTCCAGAAAATGAGGAAGACACTGTGCAATCCATTTTTGACAATAGAAACAAGAAAAAGAGTTCTTAAATGTTATGTAGAGCCAGTCTTAACATATGGATGTGAATCATGGACAATAGGACAACAGACAAGAAAATCACTGGAGTCTGTAGAAATGTGGTTTTACAGAAGACTATTGAGAATACCATGGATAAATAAGAAGAGTAATGAAAATGTTCTGGGAGAGGTCAAAGCAAAAGAGAGCTAATTTCCAATATTAGGAAGAAACAATCATCATTTTTTGTCCATGTAACGATAAGAGAACAACTGGAATATATTGTAACAACTGGAAACAATTGAGGGACGAAGAGATAGAGGGAAGCAAAGAAAGAAAATACCAGACAGCTTAAGAGAATGGCTTGGCAGAAGGCCAACAACAGAAATGATAAATAGCTGCCGAGATCGAAAGTTGTGGAGAGACATGATCATCTGAGCCAGTAGGCCGGGTACTTGATGATGAAGAGGCGCAGTGTAGTACAATTAACATTAGGAAACTGTTGAATCCTGCATAAAGCACAGAAATAAAGTAGAAAATAAAGCAGAGAAATAAAGTAGAAAATAAAGCACAGAAATAAAGTAGAAAATAAAGCAACTTATTCAGGCCTTGAGAATAAAGTCTACTTAGTTACAACTATGCGTCTACAGTAGCCGACCATCATTTTGTTCAGAGTAAGCATGCAACTACATATTTGCTGGGAATGAATTTGGTGAGAGGATGGCCCACTATCCAGATGAACATCACTGCAGAGGTTGTCCATACAAGCAGAGATGACCTACATGAAGTTACTATAAGGTTCATCTGAGAGAAACCCCTTTCAGATTCCCTGGAAGATAGTACAATTGTGTCCAAAGTGTGCATTAGGGGAAGTATATCTGGGAATTTATTTTATTGAAGATATTCACAAGCGGAATTTTGCGTTGCTAACTTTGTAATCTCAGCTACACCAAATATCAGGCGCTTACCAGGTTCTTCTGGCCAGTACTTGGAATATAACATCTTAGCCCATTCAAGCAAATTACTGACAAATAATGTGAAATTGAAAGCAGTTTAACAAGCAGTTTTATGTTAGTGCGCGGCTAATTATTAAGTTGAGAAGGGGCTACGGTGAAGTACGTGATTTCAAACATTTGAATGCAGGTGATCATTGCACGCTTACACAATAGTTTGACTCTTATTGCGTAGATGACCAAGGGGACGCCTTGAGAGCAGAGAAAATGTGTACTGTCAATAAATGGGAATTTTAATATAAAAAGGTGCCGGTACTGCGTACAGCTGCGTACCGCCAGAAATAAAGGCACTGGTGTGAACTAACATAGGCTGGTAGATGAGCTAGACATGACATTGACGAGTTTTAAAGCTCAGAATACAGCAGAAGAAACTACTGAGACCTTGAACCTCTGCTTAAAGTGTCAAGGTAATGATGGGACTACAACCAAGGACTACTACTAGTGATTAGATGATCACTTGCGAGAAAGCTCTGTCTACAGTTCCTGGTTACTGTCATTAATTTGACTTCTGAATAATTGAAACTAATTAATCCGATCACATTTTCTCTCAATGCTTTTTGTCTAGGGGCCAGACAGCAGAACAATGAGGCCACCTCTTTCCTGGATGCATCTCAGATCTACGGATCAACAGATAACATGGCAGCAGCAATTAGAGAACCAGGTATTGACCCAATGAACGTATTCTTTAATCATTTAATCAACACTGACAAGTATTGAAGTCATGTATCAAATAACAATAGATATGAGAAATAATGTTAGCCTTCATTGTGTACATAACATTTCTGAGAATACGTGTGACATGTTCGGGACTTTCTTCCCCTTGCTATTTGGTCCCGTGAGTTGCGTTTCACTGTGTTTTGCACATTAATGCATCTATCGACAGAACACATTTATTTCCTAGATATAATATTCCTACAAGTTAGCAGTTTTTGTTTTCAGTGTTGTCTCTATATCTCTCCACAGAAAGTATTTGGAATTACTTAAAATTTACTCGTAATTTTACAAGAGCGAATCTTTTTACCACAGTTTGTTAGAATGTTTCCTTCTCTTTAGTGACTTACTCCCCACGACTTATATACTATTTTACAGTCTTTTGTTTATGTTCCTGTCATCAGTTTTCTTACACCTTTCATATTTCTCATTTTTATTGTTATTGTTTTTATTGATTATTGCAGGAGGTTTTCTACTTCTCATGAAGAACAACAGTTTTCTTCCTGAGTCCACTTCCAACTGTACCCGAAGAAATAACTCTGCTGACTATTGCTTCCTGGCAGGTACACAAATAGCTCCATTAACATGAGAACACTGTTGGTAGAGTCACCTGTGAGATTAGACTTCTAGCATCACTTTAACACCTGCCCATGTTAGACACATAGAACAAATAGAGAGTCAAATATAATAGACAAGACATATACTATATTATTCGTATTAAATATATCAATTTAATGTTAAAATTAACTACGCATATTGGTAGGAAGCATTTGTTTAAATGAAAATGATGTCATAAATAACGCAGTGAACATAATCTGACAATAACATCAGACACTGAGCACATCTCTACTGAGATCATAACAATTGTAGGTCTGTAATGGACACAGCAAGATAACCTATCAACCATTGCCCAGAAACACAAAGTTAGACTTTGTTCACATATTTGCAACAATAATTCCTAACGTGGATCTTTAACACATAGTCCAGGTTCGGAGAAATAACATGGAAGGTCAAATAAAAATGGGAGGTTAGAGTAAATGAATGGACAGGTCTTGATTTAGTAAACGCACAACGATCTCTACATCAAATAGACAGCTTAAGGCGAAACCGGTTTAGCTCATGAGTCAACACTCTTAACTTTGTATTTTGAAGTTTGTTTCATTTGCATTCGTCCTGTCATCAGCTTTGCTGCAGCTATGCAGAGCTTTATTCTAATCTATCGAGCACCTACAGGTTTGCCTAGATTGCATGAACGTTGATCAGAATCAGTCAATCAAGATGGAAGAAATAGTGGTTGTATATTTAAACACTGCCCAAACATCAATGGTTAAGCAGGTCATGTAATGAATGAACCAGTAATCTTGCATTAATGATGTACAGCAGTTTTAACACTTAATATACCATCATCGAGTTGCGTGACATTTACAGGCCGTTGCACTCATAACATCCTTATAAAAGTATGTCTCTGGCCAGATCTCTCGCTTCTTCTTATGTCATGATCGAGGTCTCTGTACTTTCCTGAAACCACCTTCTTCTTGCTCTGTCAGTGTCTAGTCGTCCAGGAACCACCTTCTTCTTGCTCTGTCTGTCTAGTCGTCCAGGAACCACCTTCTTCTTGCTCTGTCTGTGTCTAGTCGTCCAGGAACCACCTTCTTCTTGCTCTGTCTGTGTCTAGTCGTCCAGGAACCACCTTCTTCTTGCTCTGTCTGTGTCTAGTCGTCCAGGAACCACCTTCTTCTTGCTCTGTCTGTGTCTAGTCGTCCAGGAACCACCTTCTTCTTGCTCTGTCTGTGTCTAGTCATCCAGGAACCATGTCTTCCATTATTGTTCTTTCCAGCCCTCTTTGAATGTGGAGATAAGCTCAGATATCAATTATAATAAATATGAATAGACATATCAGAGACAAGAGGAAAAAAATGTGGGTACATACAGGAAGAAAAATATACATTTATATATTCAGGCAGTACAACAGAACATCAAACAGGTGTAGGAAGATTAACAGAAAGAGAGCTACACAAATATATAAGTACCTACTGGACATACAATGATAGGATTATACTACTCAAAATGAGAACAGAACTATTCGACATAGCAATAATACAGACATACACACCTACTTAAGATTATATAAATGAGCAAATAGAGGCATACTATGAAGATCTAAATAAAGTTATGAAGCAATTACTATTAAATTATACTAACATCAAAACAAATATCACAAGGGCTAATATAAGGGAATAGGTATAGGACACACACAAAAAAACCACAAGGAGAGGAGACCAGAGATTAAAGCAGAGTGAAAAGAAAGAAAAGAGTTTAATCTTGCCAGTTGGAGATTACCAAAGCGGGCTATGAGTCGGTTCTCCACGTGAAACGGCTACGGGTATCAGAGGAGCAAGGGATGATGTCAATTACACGGAAGTGATCCGAGGTTGTATGTCCTAGCAGTCTAAAATGGAGGAGACAAGTGTGCTAGAATCATGTTTCATGTTATATAAGTGTTCACATATTCTGAGGAGACAGGTGTGCTAGAATCATGTTTCATTTTATATAACTGTTCACATATTCTGAGGAGACAGGTGTGCTAGAATCATGTTTTCATTTTATATAAGTGTTCACATTGTCTGAGGAGACATGTGTGCTAGAATCATGTTTCATGTTATATAAGTGTTCACATTGTCTGAGGAGACATGTGTGCTAGAATCATGTTCATGTTATATAAGTGTTCACATATCCTGAGGAGACAGGTGTGCTAGAATCATGTTTCATTTTATATAAGTGTTCACGTATTCTGAGGAGACAGGTGTGCTAGAATCATGTTTCATTTTATATAAGTGTTCACATATTCTGAGGAGACAGGTGTGCTAGAATCATGTTTCATGTTATATAAGTGTTCACATATTCTGAGGAGACAGGTGTGCTAGAATCATGTTTCATGTTATATAAGTGTTCACATATTCTGAGGAGACAGGTGTGCTAGAATCATGTTTCATGTTATATAAGTGTTCACATATTCTGAGGAGACATGTGTGCTAGAATCATGTTTCATGTTATATAAATGTTCACATATTCTTTTCCACAAGCGTCGACCTGTTTGGCCAATAAATATTTGGAGACAACGTTGGCAGATGATGGTGTTTATCAGATTTCGGGAAATGCACTTTGCACTTTAAGACTTTTAATATGTCTTAATTGCTTTTTATTTCGCTTTCAATGATACTAGGAGTTTTTCTGTTGTATTTTCTTTGGAATGAACTATTTGTCTTCCTCGTTTGCAAGATGTCCACGATTTACCACCATATGTAGCATCCGAGAAGACACAAACCGTCAGTAGTTTTCATTATAATTTCTTGTTGGTATAGTGTCATATATTCATCTTGACATCCATTTTTATTTCTTTGTTGATGCTAACACAAGAACATCACTTTTGTTGACATTGAAGGAGACTTCCGAGTGAACCAGCATGCGTACCTGAGTGCCTTCCACACAGTCTGGGTAAGGGAACACAACAGGATCGCTAGAGGACTTGCAGCTCTCAAACCTGAAGCTCACAATGAGGAGATATTTCAAATGAGCAGAAAAATTATTATTGGTATGATGATATCTAAAAGATGATTTCTTTCAGCTGTTTTATTTCATCTATGATTTTATCTTCTTGCAATCTATTACAGTTATCTTGCTGTTTGATTTTACGAATAAATATCATGTCTTTTGTTCGTTGATACTAATAGTTTATGTCAATGGCGCGGTTAGTTTTACGATTTAAAAATACAGAACATATACAATTCAACGTTCCGGAGAAAGACCTACTACATTGAAACGAATTACTTTATACTAGAAAAGAAATGATAAATAAACTTTCTTTTGCCTTATATTGTATTTTAGCTGTTGTTTGTTGCGTCCCTTGTCTTAAATGTACAGCGAATGTGTGTATAATTGACCACAGTTGTTAGTGCATTTCTATTTGTTCGTCCTATCGCGACAGCTTTGCTGAGGCCATTATTAAAGTGAAGTGCCCCGTCACGCCAAGTGGCGTATAGGGAATATGGTGTTAATGACTATACTTTTTATAAACCTTCGGCATCTGCTTTTTTGGGTAATGTCGTCGGTAATATGCCCGTCCCGCTTTATTTTCCCAGAAAAACAAATTCGGTACCCATTTAAGGCTGGGTGAACCTTGAAGCAGTTGATTAAGATCGTACCGACCTCTTGTCCTTTGTAGTCTAGTTCACTAAACAATCGCGGCTTACCCATAATCTTTACAGACCTTGGACACACGATGCGGCCATATTTACCAAACCAATATTCTAATTTCCAGTCTAACATAATTTAACCACTGCTGTCGTATTTTTTTCCTTACTTATTTCTTTAGAGACGGGTTTAACATACATAGTTTATATTCAAGGACGAACAACAGGGTAGCACTGATTTCTTTCAGAGTTCATACGCTGTCGGCCAGTCTTTCATAAACATCACTAACTTCAGAGATTGTGTTTTTGATTTCAGCGTCGACTCGACAGAGGTAGAGTTGATTGTCGCTTGACTTTTTATTTTAACTTTCATATCTTGGCTCTGGTGTTGTACAGTGGACATCGAAAACAACTAGAGAATGGCATCAGTTTTCTCTATGTCGAAGTGAAAGCCAAATCTAAATAAACCTGTAGTAAACTTATCAGGAATTATCTCTTTCAGAACTAGCTGTGGTTAGCAACAGACATGTTTTAAGATGTAAGCACCTGAGAATGAATATATACTAAAGCACATTAATAACGCACCCCTTTACAGATCAAAGAACAGTGTTAAATGTACATATAAGTGTGGGAATAGATTTTTCCCGTGTTTTTCATGAGGTAGGAATCTAATAGTTCCTGGAATGGAAAGTGCACTATTCAACCCACGAGTTGTGTCAACCGACTACATGAAAAACATTGAAAGTTTCACGTGCAACACGATTCCCAATAATTATGCCTCTGATCATGTGTACACTCTGTGGCTGTATACTCGGTATCAAAAGGCCGTTGAACTAAGGAGTGTTCTCTTCCGGCAAGTCAAACAACAAGACCAACGGGCAGACGCGGGCAAGTCTCTTGAATGACAGTGATACGACGACTCAGTGATAGAGGCCTTACTTCAAGACGACCTTATGCTGGACCAAACTTAAAACACAGACATCGTCATCGCCGCCTGCAATAGGCAGAGCAACATGTTAGATGGACTAGTCTACAGTGGACAGAGCAACATGTTAGATAGGACTAGTCTACAGTGGACAGAGCAACATGTTAGATAGGACTAGTCTACAGTGGACAGAGCAACATGTCAGATAGGACTAGTCTACAGTGGACAGAGCAACATGTTAGATAGGACTAGTCTACAGTGGACAGAGCAACATGTCAGATGGACTAGTCTACAGTGGACAGAGCAACATGTTAGATAGGACTAGTCTACAGTGGACAGAGCAACATGTTAGATAGGACTAGTCTACAGTGGACAGAGCAACATGTTAGATAGGACTAGTCTACAGTGGAATGCTGTCCCATTCACAGACGATAGCATATTCCATATCTCCTTTGTTGATGGGCGTATGTAGAGTGGTTGACGGTGTGGAGTAAACACTTATATTTACACTTGACACTTTGTTCCTGCATCTGTCAAGTGCTTCGTTATTAATGTGCTTCAGTGTATTTAACCTCTGTCTGTCTATTTGATCTACAATCAACCATCATCCACCACACTGAACACCATCCATGAGCATGGCACGAGTCATTATCAGAAGCTGTATATTTACTTGTTGCAACACATGACGTACTGACCTGCTGTATCACACATGACGAACTGACCTACTGTACTGACCTGCTGTACTGACCTGCTGTATCACACATGACGAACTGACCTGATGTATCAAACATGACGAACTGACCTGATGTATCAAACATGACGAACTGACCTGATGTATCAAACATGACGAACTGACCTGCTGTACCAGCACATGACGATCTGACCTGCTGGTCCATTCATGACAACGGACCTTCTGTATCAAACATGACAAACTGACCTGCTGTATCAAACATGACAAACTGACCTGCTGTATCACGCATGACGAACTGACCTTATGTATCAAACATGACGCACTGACCTACTCTATCACGCATGAAGAAACTAACCTGCTGTATCACGCATGTTTCAACTGTTTCTTTCAGCCATTCAGCAAGCCATCACCTACAATTTCTACCTGCCTCTCATCCTCGGCCACGATGTTTTTCACTGGAAGCTGACCTCCTCGTCTGGCAGAAGCGTCTACAACCCTGATCTCAATCCAAGCATTCTAGTCCCCTTCAGCTCTGCCGCTTTCAGATTCGGACACACGAACATACCATCACACTTTTATATTGGGCAGAAACAAGTTCAGCTGAGGCATCTGTTTAACCAGTAAGGCTTTAAGTCAGTAAACAAGTTCAGCTGAGGCATCTGTTTAACCAGTAAGGCTTTAAGTCAGTAAACAAGTTCAGCTGAGGCATCTGTTTAATTAGTAAGGCTCTAAGTCAATAACAAGTTCAGCTGAGGCATCTGTTTTAACCAGTAAGATTATGTCAGTAAACAAGTTCAGCCGTGGCATTTTTTTAACCAGTAAGACTGGATGTCAGTAAACAAGTTCAGCTTAAGCATCTGTTTTAAACAGTAAGACTCTGTCAGGAGACAAGTGCAGTTGAGGCATATGTTTAACCAGTAGGTCTCTAAGTCAGTAAACAAGTTCAGCTGAGCATCTGTTTAACCAGTAGGTCTATAAGTCAGTAAACAAGTTCAGCTGAGGCATCTGTTTAACCAGTAAATCTCTAAGTCAGTAAACAAGTTCAGGTGAGGCACCTGTTTAACCAGTAAGTCTCGAAGTCAGTGAACAAGTTCAGCTGAGGTATATGTTATACCAGTAGGTCTCTAAGTCAATAAACAAGTTTAGCTGAGGCATCTGTTTAACCAGTAAGGCTCGAAGTCAGTAAACAGGTTCAGCTGAGGCATCTGTTTAACCAGTAAGTCTCTCTAAGTCTGTAAACAATTTCAGTTGAGGCATCTGTTTAACCAGTAAGTCTCCCTAAGTCAGTAAACAAGTTCAGCTGAGGCCTCTGTTTAACCAGTAAGTCTCTCTAAGTCAGTAAACAAGTTCAGCTGAGGCATCTGTTTAACCAGTAAGTCTTGAAGTCAGTAAACACATTCACGCTGTTAACTCTGATGTGCAGACTGTAGGAATATATTGTTGCTTTACAGTCGCTGAATGACTCCCAATCATTGAGGACGGATAACCCACTGGTTTTATGCCCCTCTCAACAGATGACACCAAGCAATGTGTTTTCGTCAGCTCAATCGTTACATACACTCTGAGTATCGCATATATCGGTCGCCAGCTGCCAGACCTCAACAAATTAATCGTAAAATGCATTTTATTTGATCGGATGCAAAATTAAACGAACAATATGTTGCACTTTTAATTTCTTAATTGTAAATTGATAATTTAAAAATATAAATAATTATATTAATTATGTATAAATATGTAAACAAAGTATCAAGGTTTGATAGTAGAACATCATTGTTTTTTTTTTATTTTGTACATCTATGATTTCAACCTGAATCTCTCATGTTTTCCGTCTGGGTATAGTTAATCTACACGCTGCTCAAACAACGTAGGTTACGCTGCGAATCAATTCAGAGGAAGAGGTATGTTTACAGCACTCGGAAAAAATGACAAATAATCAACAACAGAAAAAAATATGGACCAAAGCAAGATCGAACCCGTACTCAGTGGCACAGCGCCTTGCCACGAAAAGCCAAACGCTAGCGAACACTGCCACTCAGCTATACTAAAAATTAGCTATCGTGGACAATGTCTTTTCGCGAAGGTGTTCTCATGACTATAGCATAAGGCTGCGATCACAGCTCGGAAATATTTTTCCTGTTAAGACAAGTATCTTCCCGATAGGGTAGGGCTGAATACTTGCGTTGCAGATAAACATTTAGGACGAAACAGCACGAATAGTAGTTTCCAGTGGTTTAGACTGGAGACAAATAATAATAAATGAATATTATTATAGAGGGAAACTTCCGAGGCGATAATCAGTGAATCAATTCAGAGGAAGAGGTATGTTTACAGCACTCGGAAAAAATGACAAATAATCAACAGGTTACGCTGGCTTGGCCATGTACACGTATGAAAGATGGCCGCATACCAAAAGATATACTCTACGGACAACTGGCAGATGGTAAAAGAACTAGGGGGCGCCCAAAACTTCGATTTGTAGATGTGTGTAAACGTGACATGAAGACTCTGAACATAAACCCTGCAGCATGGGAAGACATAGCTGCAGACCGCAATCTCTGGAAAACACACTCTAAAGGGTAGCCTCAAACAAGAAGTAGACAGATTCATGGAGAAAGAGAATACACGACGAAAGAAAAGAAAAGAAAAAATAATATTTCTAGGGGCGCTGAAAAATCCATAGTCAACTATGACTGACGGAGGCTACTACTAATATTACTAGTTCAGAGATCATTCGTCTATTTTGTATCTATAACATGTTCTTTTCAACCACGCTTCACACTTAGTTGTGAGATGTGAACATCCAACTCTCTGTTGAGTAGAACATGATGTTGCAGTAACTGTTCGATACTTCAGGGTCACGCCCAAACATTTTCTAGTGCCGTGTCTTGTGCTAGTTGTTGCGTCTCTTGTGTGCATGTCTACTGTATCCGCATTTTGGCAGTTATTGTTAGCAGCCAACATTTTAAAGACAACAAAATGACCGTTAGTTGACAATTCAAGTGGAGAGGCAGTCGAAGACATAAATATTGACCTAGGAGAATACATATATGAATGTAAGGTACGCGTCATTTGATCAGAAAGAGGACACGATAGCCTCATTTTAAACTAATCTGACATATCAATGACATAAATAGACACATAGATGCTAGAGTGGTTAGCGCGTTCATTGCTGATTACAACGATCAGGGCTCAATCCCCAGATGGTGCGATTTCTTCGCAGGACTGACTGCGCTTCTGGTTTACCCAAAGTTGAAAAATGGTCACCATAAATTGTTCTATGCAGTAATGGCGGATTATTTCTGGTTTAGGTCCAAGATGGAGGATTGTTTTCTTAATCTTGCTAAGGATGGTTGATCCGTGCCCTAACAAGTCGTCATCGTGAAAACATCCGTTATTGTTTAGAAGAAGACACAAAAATGCCATTTGGCGGGATACAATGCGGGTCCTTTGCAATGTCTGATGCTTGATAACCAAGATCGTCGGACAGAGAGAGTCCACAATGTTTGCACTAAGTGCCGTCTTCTGCTCGAAAGAACAACAGAAAGATAGAATGGCGGCCTGGCGTGATACCGAGGACATCATCTAGAAATGTGTCGTTAGTCACATCAGCATCAAACTGGCACATCTAAACGGAGGGTAAGGCTGGTCTAGAGGTAAGACGTCGGCTTCTGGACAAGAAAGTCGCCAGTTCGAACCCCGCCACTGCCGGTATGTCTACGACTATTAAAACCCGTGGTTTCACCGTGACTTTGCCCCCCTTCAGTTTCAGAATAATGAGATCCAATGCCAATCTTTTATAACAGCGAAGCATATAAGGTCTTGTGTGCACTTTGCCCCCCCCCCCCTTTTCAGTCTCAGAATAATGAGATCCAATGCCAATCTTTTATAACAGCGAAGCATATAAGGTCTTGTGTGCACTTTGCCCCCCCCCCCCCTTTTCAGTCTCAGAATAATGAGATCCAATGCCAATCTTTTATAACAGCGAAGCATATAAGGTCTTGTGTGCACTTTGCCTCCCCCCCCCCCTTTTCAGTCTCAGAATAATGAGATCCAATGCCAATCTTTTATAACAGCGAAGCATATAAGGTCTTGTGTGCACTTTACCCCCCCCCCCCCCCCCCCCCTTTCAATCTCAGAGTAATGAGATCCAATGCCAATCTTTTATAACAGCGAAGCATATAAGGTCTTGTGTGCACTTTGCCCCCCCCCCCTTTTCAGTCTCAGAATAATGAGATCCAATGCCAATCTTTTATAACAGCTAAGCATATAAGGTCTTGTGTGCACTCTGCGCACCTTAAATATCCATGGCAGTAAAACGTAGATGGGATAGGGCCAACATGGCGGTACTGTCCGGGTAAAAGTTGTTAAAGAAATGTATCAATGGCCGAAGACGGGGGGTGTGTCGTGCCGAAATAAGGACGAAGATATCGTGCCTAGTCGCAAACTAGCGACACAACTTGTCCACGTCAGCTTGCGGGATGGGTGGTGAGGATGAAGAAAAAATTATAAATTTGACATGAAAATACCGTATGATATAATTAAAGAAAACACACTCACACACACACATATATATATATAAGTAATGTTAATAATTTCCGTGTGTTACCGGGGCCTCATTATGAGGGAAGTAAAGAATAGTGACACTGTGACCTTCCAGCATGTCGTAAGAGGCGACTAAGGAGGTTGATCGAAGGCTTGACAAGCTGTCATTGTAAAAAGTATTGTTATGGAAACAGCGCCATATATTTTAGAGCAGTGATCTCTGCAATATGTGCCATTTTGGCATGCAAGGTTTCTGTCTTTGAGATTGTGGTTCTGCCCTATGTGCCGTCTTCGGCTCGAAAGGACAATAGATAGATAGAATGTTAATAAGGAAGCTGTTAGCTGAAGTCGCCAACAGGTGACTCTATAAGCTTCAGTAGAAAGATAAAACGCCGTCCTATTAGTCGTTCTTTTGTTGCCATGACAACGAGGAGCTGACTACAGAAATGGCCTACCAAGTTTCCGTACACATTGCAAGGTCGATGATAAAGGTAAAAGTAAAGTACGAGACTTGAATAGGCGTCTTAGCACCCGAGTTTCCACCCATATGTGCTCGGCCGCCTATCCAGAAGTGGACGGAGATTTCTGTATAGTGTCGCCTAAAGCATCGAAACTCAGATGCGAGGCGACATTCCTCACCTTCCCAGGGTAATACTCTGGTACCCATGTCTGCCAACGGCTGGGTCGACCGTGGGTAATATTTTTTTTCGAATCACAAGTACAATTCACACTGCTCCCAGCGGGAATCGAACACGGGTTGTCCGAACGTCGGTAGTCCAGTCGGGTGATTTTCCCAACTAGGCTACCGAGCCCCCCATGGACGATGAATGTCGTAATACTTTTGTAATATGTTTTACATTTATAGTCATTGAAACCTATTCATTAGTAACGACTTGAGTTATTTAAACTGTCACGGCTGTACTAGGGAATACGATGGTTGGTTGTACATTGAATTTTTATTCACTGGGCTGACATGTGATTGTGTTATGTTTTCTGATCAAATATTGGTGGAGTAAACAATCATCATATTTTGACCATTTGATGAGAAGAGAACAACTGGAATATATTCTAACAACTGGAAAAATTGAGGGACGAAGAGATAGAGGGAAGCAAAGAGAGAAAATACTAGATGGCTTAAGAGAATGGCTTGGCAGAAGGTCAGCAACAGAAATGATAAAGAACTGTCGAGATCGAATGTTGTGGAGAGACATGATCACCTACGCCAGTAGGCCCGGTACTTGATGATGATGATGATTGGAGGGGTCGTGGTCTCCGTTGATTCTCTGAATATCCGCGGCTGTATAAATGTCATTCAACAAGCTGCACACATAAATGACATATTCATACAATATTGACATCTAAATGACATTACTAACATCTACAACTTATGAATAGCCGCGATATCTCAGTGGTTAGTGAACTGGACTACAAAGGACAAGAGGCAGTATTCAATCCCAACCAACGGCTTCCGGATTCACCCAGCCGTTAATGAGTACTGGATTTTTTTTTCGGGAAAAATAAAGCGGCACGGGCGTAATACCGACCACATTACCCAAAAATCATGTTTCGAAGGTCTGTAAAATGTATGGCCACTAACACCATATTCCCTATACGCCACTTGGCGTGAAGGTGGGCTCTTTACTTTTTACTGACAACTTATAAATAATGTGTCTAAGCAAACCTGATGTACCGTAGTCATGTCGAAGTCAATGTAGGTTTATGGACTCCTAAACAAAGTACCAGACAATTCCATGTATTTTCAGACCCGCTGAGGTCCTCGACAACTTCGACAATGTTATCGCTGGTTTGGTTGGCGTCGCTCCAGTCGGGGAACAAAGAATACAATCTTTTGACAGAAATTTTGGTACGTTTGTTATATTGTTTTGATAATTACAATGTGTGGTTTGTGTTTTGTGTTGATCATAGTAGCAATAGTCTGCCACGTTTGTTATTCTGTGAGTGTCATTCTCTCTCTCTCTGTCTGTCTGATGTGCACAATCGAAATGATTGAGGACTTTCTCGCTAGTATAAAGCGTTAGATTATTTGTATTCTTCCATTTCCGTTCTCTTATGTGTATTATCTGTCCCAGCAGTGGAGGATGTCTCCAATTTCATGTTCTGGAATTCAAAGAGTAAGAAAAGTATTGACCTTGTGGCCTTTGACATTCAACGAGGTCGAGACCATGGCCTTGCCCCTTACGTTAAATGGAGATCCTATTGCGGTCTGCGCCCATTGACAGGATTCAATGACACAGAAGCACTTGGTCCTTTTGTGAGTGACCTCGGGAATATCTACAGGTAAGGTTCACTCTTATCTCTTCTTTTTTCTTATGTTTTTTATAAAATTTATTTTTCTTTAAGTTCGAGACTTGTCTAACAAATTGGGTGCATTTAGAATTTAGAATCTGAAATCAAACTGCCGTCAGACAAAAATCCGACACCGACAAGCATACTCGCGCTATTGTTTACCCATTTTTGTTCTGAGATAGTGCAGGTAATAAACCTGTGTCTGCTGAATTGAAGAGAAGAATTTCAAATGCTTGTTGACCAATTGATGAAACAAATATTCTACATAAGTTTAGATAATGGATCGATTGTTTGTAGATGACATGATTAATGTTCCTATATTTAATGCATAATAAGCAGCCCTGCAAAGATCGACCGAGGTGCTAACAACAAACATATTCTTCATTACCAGGACTGTCATCCATTATAAGTGGCATCTGTGAAAAGCTCCTTGAATCTCTTATCTTCTGCACAGTGTGTTCGTCAGCCCTCCTAAATGTCATCAGGCAACAGCTTCTATTATATATATTAATCATAGTTATAGACCCATCCTGCCTTTTGAGATCAACCCACTGAGGTAATCATAAAAATGAAAAGGTGGATGCATTTGGAAAAAAAAAACAAGAATAAATATAGAGCAAGTTAACACTTACCAGAGCTTAAAAGACGTGAAGATATTTCTGAGCATGTCGCGGACATGAAATGATGTGAGATAAGTTTCAACTATGAGCCGTGACTAGACAATATGAAAATACATTTAAAAAACTAGAACAAAGATAACGTTTTCTGTGCGAAAAAGTAGTGCAATGTGGCCATCCATGTAGATTCCCACCCATGTAGATTCCCATCCATGTAGATACCCACCCATGTAGATTCCCACCCATGTAGATTCCCATCCATATAGATTCCCACCCATGTAGATTCCCACCTATGTAGATTCCCATCCATATAGATTCCCACCCATGTAGATTCCCACCATGTAGATTCCCACCCATGTAGATTCCCATCCATATAGATTCCCATCCATATAGATTCCCATCCATATAGATTCCTATCCATATAAATTCCCATCCATGTAGATTCCCATCCATATAGATTCCCATCCATATAGATTCCCTTCCATGTAGATTCCCACCCATGTAGATTCCCACCCATGTAGATTCCCACCTATGTAGATTCCCACCCATGTAGATTCCCACCCATGTAGATTCCCATCCATGTAGATTCCCATCCATATAGATTCCCATCCACATAGATTCCCATCCATGTAGATCCCCACCCATGTAGATTCCCACCCATGTAGATTCCCACCCATGTAGATTCCCACCCATGTAGATTCCCACCCATGTAGATTCCCACCCACGTAGATTCCCATCCATGTAGATTCCCATCCATGTAGATTCCCATCCATATAGATTCCCACCCATGTAGATTCCCATCCATATAGATTCCCACCCATATAGATTCCCATCCATGTATATTCCCATCCATGTAGATTCCCATCCATATAAATTCCCATCCATATAGATTCCCACCCATGTAGATTCCCATCCATGTAGATTCCCATCCATATACTACAAGACTGCCTAGGTCTCAACAACCATTAATGGAAGCTGTGAATCATTTCAGGGGAAGAATTGTTTAAAGCACTCAGAAAAAAAAATTACAAATAATCAACAACAGAAAAAAAACAAGGAACAATACATGTCCGAAGCAGGATGAAAACCGTACTCCTCGACACAGCGCCTTGCCACGAGAACCAAACGCTAGAGCACACGATCAACTCGGAAGCAACTTTGCGCGAAACACTATGGGGAAACCATCTTTTTGTTTGGAAATAAAATAAAACTCTGACCTGTAGACAACGTGGCGATTGTTTTTGTACATGATGACTTCTCCATGTCGGTTAAAAATGGGAATTGTCAAAATGTAAATCCCTGATTTCTTTGTGGCTTTAACTCCCACCCGCACTCCTCCAACTCCCCCCCCCCCTTTCCCAGTGAATGATATTCACTGTCTAGCGCTCTGTGATAACTGCGAAAAACCAGAAGTTTCGGGTCATTATTTGCAAGACAAAGAACTCTTGACAGTTTGACAATCGAAAAGAGTAGGGTCAAGGGTCAAAACTAGCGCTGCCCGGGCAAAATTGATACGGAAGAAAAATCTAGCCAAAATATCACAGTTTTGTGATATGAGAATACCTCGACCTGAAGTCGGAGAATATCTGCCTCTATGGGGAGGGACACCTGACACACAGGTGCCGGTGCAAAACATAGGAACAAACGATATTCACGGAAGCCTCCCTCCGGACGTCTGTAGACATGTGTGGTTAACGTACCCACACAAAAAACACAGGTTCAGTCCAAAGTCTTTGGCTGGAGTCACTTCAGAGGTCAAAGATATGTTGTGTAACCTTTTGTTTCCGGGTCACGCTGGTGTTGAAGGAAACGAAAGAGAATATCAACTGGTCAGTTTTGGAAATGGGCGCTCAAAGTGTAGATCATGACTCATGAACAAACTCAGAGAGATGAGTAGAATGAAGGACTTTTGAACAAGTAAAACTGCCTACATAGACATGGGATGAAGATTGGCATTGCCAGAACACGACGATATTCTGGACTAACGAAAGGAATCGCCAACTAAACTGGCACAGTTCATCGTTGTTTGTTGATGAATCTTTAGAAAAGAATATCGGGGCATCTATGAATGTGTTTGAAGTGCAGTGAGAACAGTCATAGCATACTATGAGAATATAACATTGTCTTGATTAATTTGACAGGAAGAATGTATTCTTAGTTCGTTAGATAACGTCTGAATCTGCAAGATTGTCTTCTCTACATTAGATAATTAATAATATAAGATAGTGTTGTATATAACAAAATATGCAAACACTGGAGTCCATAAATTTAGTTCAATAATTACATGTTTGCAAAAAAATGAATACAATAAACGTCAACAAATGAAAAAATACGCAACTGATTGCTGTGACAATGAGAGTTATTATAGATACATTGAAAAGAAAAACATTGTTACTGATTGCATGACATGCATAATTGTGGTATAGTAATTATTAAATAAATAACAACACTTTAGCACCAGATCATAAATTGAGTTGTAAATTTTAAATACCAGGTCCGTTGAAGACATCGACCTATTTACTGGAATGATGCATGAACCCGTGGACACCGGCCTGGTAGGTCCGACAACTCGATGTATCATCAGGATTCAGTTTTTCAGGACCAAGTACGGTGATCGCTTCTTCTTTGATAACAATGAGCCATCAACATCTTTCACTGACGGTAATTATCTCTGTTTACTGGTTTCAGAACTTGTGATCGTAGTCTGATTTTAGAACTTATGATCGTAGTCTGGTTTCAGAACTTATGATCGTAGTCTGGTTTCATAACTCGTGATTGTAGTCGGTTTCTGAACTCGTGATTGTAGTCTGGTTTAAGAACTCGTGATTGTAATCTGGTTTCAGAACTCGCGATTGTAGTCTGGTTTCATTCATCTGAAGAGTAGTGCTTTTGTTTAGAAGCGCGATCAAACTGACCAAGCTGTAGAAAGTGGTACTTGGTTCATGGAGTTAGGAAAGATTAGAAAATTATAAAAAGTACACCTTCCCTATTCTAAACGTGGTGTAAGGGCTACTTTTGTTAAATTAAACCACTTTACAATACTAAACAGGTATACATGACCTATATATCTACTTATAGTATTTATAGAGAAAATAATGATGACGTAATATTTTTGTTGCTTCTTTTTGGATCGAAGACGGCATACTGGCGGAAGTTCTCCACGATTAACGATAACATTAGTTCTTGTAGGTCTTGGTTGTTTGTTAGTCCAGTGGCTCAGTCTTACCTAGTAATTGTCCTGCGTAGTGATTCTCTTGGTGTGCTTTGTTTTCTTTACCGAATTGTTTCAACATGAATGTCTGATAGGGAAGTCTTTCCCCGTTTATCTGAACACATGACGAATATAATTACAACGCCTTCTTCTGATGAAGCTCGACACGTATTCTTGGTTTAGTAATCTATCTGCGGAGACAAGTATATTTACAATTGTTTAATTTCTCATCAAAGTACTGGGTGGACTCCCAGCTTTCACATCTATAGATCAGCATACACAGGTGTTGAACTATCTTACTTGTGTATGTTCACTCAGTACTTTGGATCTCCATACCTTCATCGGTTTATTGAAAGCATCTGATGCTAGTGAGATGCGTGTCATGATTTCTGATGTTACGTCTCCATCTCTAGTGGACATTTAGCTGTATAGGTAGATAAAATGTGTAACTTTTTGTAAAATTACATTGTTAAGTTTTATATCAGAGATGTGCTGTTGATCTGAAAGACTTTCGTTTGTGTCGTGTTGATCTAAGCTATAGAATCCATCTACTTTTGTTTAGCTACCTAATGTGAGTTGAACTTAACTCTTTCCGTACGTCTCGACGCACAGTGCGTCACTCATAATTTGACTAGTGTAAACCGTCATCAAACCATATCCTTTTTAAAAGTCTTCTGCCATCTTGGTATTGATGAAATCTAATTCTTTAATTAAAAATTCATATCTAATATGTTAAGTGTTAGATAGATATAAACATGTAGATTAATATTTTAAAATATGGAAAATGATAAATCTGAAATTTCTACCGCAAAATTGATAAAACTCTTCCGTACTGAAAGAGTTAAGAGTGCCAAGTAGCCTGCCAAGCTAACATTTTCCAAGAATATGTTCTATCTATATATCTATTTATTTAAAAAAAAAAAACATCAGAAAGAAACAATCAACATTTTTCGGGCACATCTTGAGAAGACGAAAGTTGGAATACTTGGTTACAACTGGCAAAATAAAAGGAAAAAGATATCGTGGACGAGAAAGATAGAAAATACTGGATAGCTTGGTGTTATGACACGGAAAACAGTCAACAACAGAACTGATACGATGCACTGTAGATAGAAGATTGTGGAAGGACATGATCGCCTACGCCAACTGGTATGGCACATGATGATGATATATCTATTGACCTTTCGAGCCGCAGCCAGTATATACCCAGATACTCTTTCTCTTATCTAAATTTGTATTCTAGCAGTTTTCAATCATTGTAAAGATATTTTATCAAATCTCGCCATTTGTCTCTGTTCTGTGCAAGCAGCTCTATCTCATTGAGGGAGCTGATTCCTGCTGCTTTTGCATCTCTCATAAATGTTCTTCTCAGTGTCTCTCTGGGTCGGCCTGTTTTACTTTTACCTGTTGTTTCCCACATGAGGGCTTCCTTTGCTATTCGGTTATTATCTCTTCTCATTACATGTCCAACATATGACCATCGTCTTTTCTTTATTACTGAAGATATTAATGGTCGATTGGCGATTTCTCTAATTTCCTCATTTGTTTTGTATTCGTTCCACGCTATACCAAGTATTTTCCTTAGACATTTATTTTTGAATGTGTTCAACTTTGTTTCTATATCTCTTGTTGTTTTCCAGCTTTCACATGCATACGTAAGCGTTGATAGTATGTTTGATTTGAATAGTCTAAGTTTTGTGTTAGTGCTAGTGAGTTTTGATTTCCACAACTTTTCAAGGCTCCTGAAAGACATTGCTGCTTTAGCTATTCTGATTCTAATTTCTTTACTTGTATCCCCTTCTCAATCAAATGACTTCCAAGATAGATAAAGTGATCGATCTCTTCCACTGGTTTGTCATCCATGTATATTTTGTCATCTGTTGGAATTAAACTTGTCATGACTTTAGTCTTTTCATGCTCGATCTCAAGCCAAATTTTGCTGGCTATTGATGATAGTTCATTTGTGTTTTCCTGCATCGTTTTTATCTGACTGCTGATGAGAACTATGTCATCAGCAAAGTCGAGGTCCTCCAAATGGTCTCGTTGTATCCATTTGATGTCTTTGTTACCAGTGCAGCATTTCTTCATTATGAAGTCCATAACAACTCCAAATTACTGGGACGATAAAATACATCCTTGTTTAACCCCAGTTTCTATTGGAAAACATTCGCTCAGTCCTTCCTCTGTACGAACTGCACATGTGCAGCCATCAAACATGTCTTTGCTAATATTTATGATTTTTTATGGTAAGCCATATTGCTTCAGAACTTCCCACAAAGAGTCTTCTATGAATGCAGTCGAATGCTTTTCTGAAGGCAATGAAGTTAAGTACGAATGGTTTTTGCTTTTCAATGTGTTCCTCCTATTGGAAGAATATGTTACCAGTCCATTTAATATCAATGTTTCTGTGAATAAGCGTAATATGTAGTAATAAGCCCATGTATCTTACGTTCATTATATTATGTCTATAAATTATCTGATACACGCATCATTTCTCCGTATTTACCTCGAAGGTATCAGTAATGTGCTAAATATCGGCTCTAACCGTTCACCACGCCAATTTAATGGTAGCTAGAAAATTGTAACCCCTTGACCACCCAGAAAGAAATTGCAACTTTTATATTTTAACTAAACCAATATTTGGATGCCTGATGTCACTTTCAAGTGCAGTGTCTTGGTATCAATAGTTAATTGTTACTACATTTATTCTGTTCTGCTACTGACCAATCATATGTCAGTAAAACATGACGTCATACCTTTCACCACGTCACCAAGCTTAAAACCCATTTAAATATCGCTTGGTTCTGAAAACTGATGGCGGGGTATTGGGCATTGATATACTCACTCGGTTCAAATCGACATCAAGAATAAATTTATGGCATCTATGGCCGAGATTATTAATTCTAAGATCTAAATTAAGAATTGCTTCATAAAACATGTACACTATGTTTGACAAAAGTTTCAAAACTATGAGTCTAGTTAAAGCACACACTTAAAGTGAGCATAATGGTTTAGATGTCAACCGGCATTTTCATATCATTCTAAAGCATTATCATTGTTTTGTGGGGGGGGGGGGGGGGGGGGAGGGGAAACCAAGTCACTATCATCAACTGACTTGCTTGTTCATTTCCCCATATCCCACCAGACTCTCGCCCTCTAGTAAATCATGAGAGAACTACCCGCTAACATTTCCCGTCGACATTTTCCTCCACACTTTAGCACAGCTGGCAGCCATCAGAAACGTCACGATGTCCACAATTTTCTGTTGGAACTCGAACATCCAGGAAATAGCCGTCGATGTGTTCAGACTTCAGTCGAGGTACCTGAGTTTGTTTGTTGTTTGTGTTTTGTCTCACATTGTTATGCTAACTGCAGACTAAACGCAAATTATATCTCCCCTCGACGCTGAAAGGCAGATGAGGAAGGAAAGCTGAAGAAGATTGTTATGCTGAATACACGCCTCTTCATTGTGAAGGTAACTGTAGGATCATATTCTGAAATAGAATAAAAGAATCAATGTTGGGTATACATGAACTACTCATAAAGATATTGGTAGTTGCATTACTTATTGTGGATTATTTACTTCGAACTTTGCCGATCCAGGTTTTTTAACACGATTATCAGTAGCGACGTTAGTGTTTCACATTTGAAGGTCGTTGTCAAGCGATCATCTGTAGCTATATAGTACTTCCCATTTCAAGGTCGTTGTCAAGCGATCATCTGTAGCTATATAGTACTTCCCATTTCAAGGTCGTTGTCAAGCGATCATCTGTAGCTATATAGTACTTCCCATTTCAAGGTCGTTGTCAAGCGATCATCTGTAGCTATATAGTACTTCCCATTTCAAGGTCGTTGTCAAGCGATCATCTGTAGCTATATAGTACTTCCCATTTCAAGGTTATTTGTCAAGCAATCGCCAGTAGCGATGTTAGTAATCCCCCATTACGCCGATTTCTTCCCCTTGTTTTCCGATGGCACGTGTGGCTTTGGTTGCTTATGTTTTCACGCCATAGTATACATTGCTCTATCTCAGCTGACACTCGTTTAATTCTTGACCGCCATTCACACCTTGTTATCACCTGCGACTCCTATCATAGCTCTCGTCTAATCACGTGACTGGGCCCCCCCCCCCACCTCCCCACCCCTAACACATCCGCATTCAACTTCAGTCATCCCCACAGTTTACTTTTGGCCCGTCTCCAGATAAGTCTAACATTCATTGAACAATATTGTTTAGCTTACATATTTTTCTATATTATCAATTTTTATTCTCCTAATGTGTAATACATCTCCCTTTTATTTTATCATTTAATTTCTTATCCTTCTTATCACTCTTTGACTTACTTGTCCTGCTCATTATAAATATAATAGTTTACCCTGGCTTCGTTGTTCGTTTGTGTTGACTCGATTTCTGAAAAAGGTCGCATGTAGGCCGAAATGTCAGTATTGTGTTGTATTTCTGTTCTTGTAAAACTGTCACCATACCTTGTAGGAGTATAATTTGTGCCCCATCACTTGCTCCTTCCGTATAGGGACTGATCACAAAATGTATGCCAGGTGTGAGATTTCAAATGTCTGCCAGGGATCAATTAGATAATATTATATTTTGCTGCTTAAATAGGAAGTACAGCATATTCTGTAATTTCTCATTTCGAATATAATTTAAAATCCATAGCACTAGGCTACATCACTGGCGGTGAGGTGGGCCATTGTTCCACACGCTGTTACTAATTTCACCACTCTGGCATGAACCAGCTCTGACGGCCTCAGCCATGACCGATCAGATCTGACACTAGGCAACATTATAACCCAATAAATGTTCTACTATAAAATGAGGTTTTATGCAATAAAACTTTACCAGTAGATCACCTGAGCCCCCTCTATTGTAGCCCCACCACAAAGTGGTAAAGGAACATTGTGCCCATGTCCGCAAGAGCTGTTCTAGTGGTAGCAGTGGTAGCAGTGCCATCAATGGATGAGCCACGCTGGGCGATGAGCTTGCTGGTAGCTCTGTCATTGAAGGTGGCTTGACTGGACAAAGGGGATATCGCCAAGTATCTTCTGCATTCCTTGAGAGAAGATGAGGAGAATGAGTGGGACAATGATGTATACATTGAGAGACTGAGACATTGAGAGACTGAGGCATTGAGAGACTGAGGCATTGAGAGACTGAGGCATTGAGAGACTGAGGCATTGAAAGACTGAGGCATTGAGAGCCTGAGACATTTAAAAGTGGAAAAGTCGTACGGTCGAACCGGAGTGTTTCTACAATAAACACTTTACATGAACAACCTGCCTGTAAACGTTTCGAAAAACTGGGACCGGCAGTTGAGCGGGTATGGGGATGCCCTGACTGCACTAAAACTCATTAAAATAGAATAGGCCAGTTCAAAAGACTGGGTCCAGGAAAAGCGAAGCACAAACTTATTTAAATTGGATGCACTGGGCGACATGCCATATATAACAAAGCAACGTAATCCTCGCCGTAAAGACTTTCACCACTCAGTGATCCAGGCCGTAATTATTTTAGTTTCTTCTGGAAAGGAGAGCGTAGTGTTTGTATTAGACACACACACAACAATACCATTTGAACACTTCTGGATAGGCGGCTGATCACATGTGGGTGGAAAACTCGCGTGCAATGATGCCGATTCTCGTAGTTTACCTTTACCTTTAACAACACTATGACATGTTAATCATTGACATCAATGGTTACTGATGCCACACTCCTATTATTGAAAACAAAAATATCTTCATTTTCTTTCTCCTTTCAGCTCAAACCCATTGACGCCTTGCTCAACTTTGAGAGACCAGGACCTTAACTTGGCGCTGTTTGTTTGAAGGCAATTCAGTCAAATAAATGAACTACGTGACTGACTTGTCTCGCCTTTTATTGTCAAACATTTATCATCTCACTTTCATTCTTCTGTTTAGTCTGTACCTGGTCCTTCATATTGTTTTTGTATGTACAACACTCTTTGTTGTTTTACCTTATGGTGTACTGATCATGATTGATCCAGTTTGGAGTGCGCGTCTATCACGATTAATCTATCATTGAGTGTGCACCTGTCACAATTGAACTAACATGGAGTGTACACCTGTCAGATCTAGTAAGCAGTGTGCACCTGTCACAATTGAACTAACATAGAGTGTACACCTGTCAGATCTAGTAAGCAGTGTGCACCTGTCACAATTGAACTAACATAGAGTGTACACCTGTTAGATCTAGTAAGCAGTGTGCACCTGTCACAACTGAACTAACATGGAGTGTACACCTGTTAGATCTAGTAAGCAGTGTGCACCTGTCACAATTGAACTAACATGGAGTGTACACCTGTCAGATCTAGTAAGCAGTGTGCACCTGTCACAATTGAACTAACATGGAGTGTACACCTGTTAGATCTAGTAAGCAGTGTGCACCTGTCACAACTGAACTAACATGGAGTGTACACCTGTCAGATCTAGTAAGCAGTGTGCACCTGTCACAATTGAACTAACATAGAGTGTACACCTGTTAGATCTAGTAAGCAGTGTGCACCTGTCACAACTGAACTAACATGGAGTGTACACCTGTAAGATCTAGTAAGCAGTGTGCACCTGTCACAATTGAACTAACATGGAGTGTACACCTGTCAGATCTAGTAAGCAGTGTGCACCTGTCACAATTGAACTAACATGGAGTGTACACCTGTTAGATCTAGTAAGCAGTGTGCACCTGTCACAACTGAACTAACATGGAGTGTATACCTGTTAGATCTAGTAAGCAGTGTGCACCTGTCATGATTGAAATAGCATGGAGTGTGCACCTGTCAGATCTAGTATGCAGTGTGTACCTGTCATGATTGAAATAGCATGGAGTGTACACCTGTCAGATCTAGTATTCAGTGTGCACCTGTCATGATAGAAATAGCATGGAGTGTACACCTGTCAGATCTAGTATGTAGTGTGCACCTGTCATGATTGAAATAGCATGGAGTGTACACCTGTCAGATCTAGTATGTAGTGTGCACCTGTCATGATTGAAATAGCATGGAGTGTGCGCCTGTAAGAGCTAGCGTGTTGTGTGCACCAGTCATGATTGATCCTGCATAGAGTGTGCACCTGTCATGATTTATGTAGTATGGAGTTTTCACCTGTATTGATTGATCTAGCTTGCGATGTGCACTTGTCATAATTGATCTATCATGAAGTGTGCACTAGATTCCTCTTTATTGACCTTGACTAGATTGCTAAATATCCATTAGTAAACTGCTATAGTTTTATTTTTTTGTCCAACACGTTTTCTTTTTTGTACACCGGGTTATCTTCCATCTTTGATCTCTACTTGTGTATGAAGTTTTTGCCAGGTCGACCATGGAGAAGTGCAGTAGGGTCTTGGTCAATGTTTGTTCACAGATCTATACACAAATGTTCAACTATGAATCACTAACTACTTTCAGCCCACGTGATGTTGGCAATGTTGTAGCACAAAAATACGGGCATTACCACTAATGTATCTCATTCTTCGATATTACACAAACACGTCTAACGTTAGCCAACCCATCAGAGACAGAGGAGATCAACCAGCCTTTATTTACAGATGATGAGACACTAATATATGAAACAATAGAAGACCCATAAGAACACTTAAGCAAACTCAACAGCACAAACACAAAATACAACATAAAAAATCAACATCAACAAAACAGAAGTCATGAATGTCGCAAAAAATAAACAGAACACCACATAACAATAGAAGGCAGGCAACTAAAACAGGTAGAGGAATTTAAATACCTGGGAAGTTTAGTGGCAGAGATAGAATCAAGATGCAACGAAACTTGTCAAATCATTGGACAGTTATCACCACCATTGTCCAACAAGGAAATAACTTTAGAGGCAAAACGAGCACTATACAATACAATCTTCATCCCAACGTTGTGCTACCAATGCCAGACCTGGACACTAGATGCAAGAACAATAAGTAAAATAACCTCTACTGAGATGAAATGTGTTAGACGAATGACAAGAAACAGTCTAAGAGATAAGATCAGAAATGAAGAACTGAGAAGAAAGCTAGGAATAGCGACCGCCATAGAATATATAAAGAAACAATTGATAAAATGTTTTAGCCACGTGACAAGGCAGAATGATCAAAACACAACACAACGTACCTTCAATAAACGTTGTGGGAATATCAGACACAAGGGTCGACCTTATCGACGAAAATGATGGATTGACGGAATATTAGAAGCACTAGGAAACATAACAGCACCAGAAGGGAACAGAAGAACAAAAGACTGCAGATTATATCTCCCCTCAATGCTGAAAGGCAAATGAGGAAGGAAAGAAGAGGAAGAACGTCTAACGAGTCAGATGTTCTAAATGATACCAACTACTTCCATTAAATCTTATTTTCGCTCATGATCATGTCATATTGTCTTTTCTGTGTTAATTTGCCTTTTAGGTTTCTTGCTAATCCCATTGATTTCATTTTCTGTAGAGTAATAATAATAAGAGTTGCCTCACTTGTTAAGCAAGGGAGACTACAGATAGCTAAATAATGGCAGTTGTCCCACTTGAGGAGAGGTAGTAATGTTTTGATTACGAGTTCATGGAAAGCTTCTGAGAAAATGTTGACATTGAGAACCTGGTAAGAATTATAAATTTAGAAAGAAAAAGACTTGTTCTTTGGCGACATTAGACGGGCGACTGTGGAGGTGAACAGAGCATTTGATGGGCGGCTGAAGAGGTGAACAGAACATTTGATGGGCGGCTGTAGAGGTGAACAGAGCATTTGATGGGCGGCTGTAGAGGCGAACAGAGCATTTGATGGGCGGCTGTAGAGATGAACAGAGCATTTGATGGGCGGCTGTAGAGGTGAACAGAGCATTTGATGGGCGGCTGTAGAGGTGAACAGAGCATTTGATGGGCGGCTGTAGAGGTGAACAGAACATTTGATGGGCGGCTGTAGAGGTGAACAAAGCATTTGATGGGCGGCTGTAGAGGTGAACAGAGCATTTGATGGGCGGCTGTAGAGGTGAACAGAGCATTTGATGGGCGGCTGTAGAGGTGAACAAAGCATTTGATGGGCGGCTGTAGAGGTGAACAGAGCATTTGATGGGCGACTGTAGAGGTGAACAAAGCATTTGATGGGCGGCTGTAGAGGTGAACAGAGCATTGATGGGCGACTGTGGAGTTGAACAGAGCATTTGATGGGCGGCTGTAGAGGTGAACAGAGCATTTGATGGGCGACTGTGGAGGTGAACAGAGCATTTGATGGGCGGATGTGGCGATAAAAGGAAGGAGCTGTCAAGAAAATATGATGTTACCACAAGGCCTCGATGGTGAGCACGGAATGAAAGGACTTGAACTGAGAGAAACGGAAATGCAGCGGCCATTATGCGTAGGGTTTATGTAGCGAATATTGTGATTGAGCGCGCTTAGTGAGAAATGACTTGAGTTACCAAAGCCATAGAAATGTTATCAGTAAAGACAGTAGTGGTTAGGCTGTCTTAAGCAGACTTTATTCATCATCATCATGTGCCTTACTGGTTGGTGTAGGTGATCATGTCCCTCCACAATCTTCTATCTACAGTGCATCGTATCAGTTCTGTTGTTGGCTGTTTTCCATGCCATGACACCAAGCTATCCAGTATTTTCTCTATTTGTCGTCCGCGATCTCTCTCTTCTTTTATTTTGCCAGTTGTAACCAAGTATTCCAACTTTCCTCTTCTCAAGATGTGCCCGAAAAATGTTGATTGCTTCTTTCTGATGTTTTTTTAAGGGTTCCCTTTTTGTGTTGGCCTCTTTGAGAACTTCCTCATTGGTCTTTTTAGCTGTCCAGGGAACTTTCAACATTCTTCTGAGAAATCCCATCTCTGTGGCCTCTAACCGTCTTTTCATTTGTTTGTCTACTGTCCATGATTCGCTTCCATAGGTCAGAATTGGTTGTATATAGCACCGAACTATCTTTCTAATTTTATTGACATAGATTTGTTGCATAAGATATTACTTTATTACTAGAGTGTTAAGTTTAGCTCAATGAACATTAGAGACAAAGAAGTATGTGGTTAACATATACCTGAATGACTTTGAGATATCTTCAGAATTATTTTACTTGAATCCGTTGTAAGTGTTGATAATTAATGATGTTAATAAATGTATGGTAACAAACTGTACCTTGTGTCGTGTAAGAGCGTGAATTTAGCCATAGGGTTGATATTTAATATATTAGTCAAGAATGCTTGTATTCGCCATCACCTGTAATAACACAGCTACCAACTAGATCAGATAAGGACTTAAGTTCAGTCACGCGCCAACGGTCATGCATCAAAACAATAACAATAGGAAGGGTCATGTACAACGACCTGGGTGAGCTCTGACTGGACTGTCCTTTGCATGAAAGCTCCCACACGAGGGCCTGTGTGAGCTCTGACTGGACTGTCCATTGTATGAAAGCTCCCACACGAGGACCTGGGTGAGCTCTGACTGGACTGTCCATTGCATGAACGCTCCACACGAGGGCCTGTGTGAGCTCTGACTGGACTGTCCATTGCATGAAAGCTCCCACACGAGGGCCTGTGTGAGCTCTGACTGGACTGTCCATTGCATGAAAGCTCCCACACGAGGGCCTGTGTGAGCTCTGACTGGACTGTCCATTGCATGAAAGTTCCCACACGAGGGCCTGTGTGAGCTCTGACTGGACTGTCCATTGCATGAAAGCTCCCACACGAGGGCCTGTAACACCGAGGCTGTGTAGTGTAGTTGTAGTATAGAATCACTCAACAATGAGCAATCAAAAGATAAAAGATAGATATATAAGATACAAATGTATATTTCGCTGCACGTTAAGATGCTTTTGTAGGCTCGTTTTGTGAATATGTTATTTGTTTTTTTTAATCGTTACAAGTAAAATTGAAATAAACAAATAATAGATAACAAATCAAAGTGACAAGGAATTTATATTTTGTATAAAATAGATTGTATTCTCATATGTAACGTTTATTCTTCCATTCAACAGCTCAAGTATAACAACAGATAGTTAAAGCGAGTTACAATCAATGTTATGTTTATATGTTGTTTACTCTCTTGTGTAGATATTGTAAATAAGCTGGCAGTTTAAGATGCGAACACAGTATGGGTGTCTGCCACTTGATTCTGCCACATTTTATGTTAGGACCTCAACTTTCAAACACTCTAAATCTTAGTTTTAGACTAGGGCCCCATACAAGAAACACATCTCTTCTACAATAAATAGCGCATACATAAACATATATATTTATTATGAAACGTCTAGAAAGTTTAGTTTCTCGAAGATTTAAATTATAGCAAGGATCTTGTCGTGTCGAGCGGTAGTGGCTCACTTTATGTTTATTGTATACAAATGAATAAAATGTAGTGGGCGATACTGCGGATTGCACACTCACAACGTCCAAGCCTGTGTGTTGACGTGCAGGTCTGAAATGTTGGAACTCAGGTCTCTACTTTAAATCTCTCAGTCGTGAAACAGCAATCAAATACTTACTCCAAGAACAAGCGTCGTCTATTTGTCAAACTTTCAGACATTGTTTCAGTTCATTTACAAGCATGAACAATGCACCTGACTTTCATACAGAAAAGAAAACTGCTCACATTTAGTTGGATATAAATAACGCATAAAACTACCGGAGAGTATGGAAGATTTACAATTACTATAAACAGTACAAATAAAGTGACATTTATTTCTAGCCAGTAAACTACGAGCTTCTGGTATCAAAAAATGGGTTCAAGTTTAACATATGTTTCTTTAAATAACAATGCTATTAATACCATTAAATATGTATTATTTAGCACACTTTTATGCTACCGTGTCTTTTATTTGCTTGTTCTTCTTTCTTATAAGTAGTACGATCACTAAAAGGAGATCCCAATGGCGTTGTTGTCAGTGCACTCGCCTACCAACCTGAAGGTCAGGTATTCAAATGCCAGTTGAGGGAACGAGTTTTTTTCCGATGCGAAAACGTTTCGGGGTCCACCCAGCCTCTTTAAATGTTTATCAGAGATATTGTCTAGGAAGGAAAGACAACCAGGAAACAAGGAACTAATGATCTAAGTAAAATAACTAAACTAGATAACTAACCAACAAACTAACAGACTGACTAACTAAACTAGCTAACTAACTAACGAACTGACTTACTAATTAAACTAGCTAAACTAACTAACGAACTGACTTACTAATTAAACTAGGTAACTAACTAACGAACTAACAGACGGACTCACTAACTAGCTAATGACTTACTAATTAAACTAGCTAACTAACTAACGAACTAACAGACGGACTGACTAACTAAACTAACTAACGAACTAACAGACTGACTAACTAAACTAGATAACTAACTAACGAACTAACAGACGTACTGACTAACTAAACTAGCTAACTAACTGACGAACTAACAGACGGACTGACTAACTAAACTAGCTAACTAACTGACGAACTAACAGACGGACTGACTAACTAAACTAGCTAACTAACTGACGAACTAACAGACGGATTGACTAACTAAACTAGCTAACTAACTGACGAACTAACAGACGGACTGACTAACTAAACTAGCTAACTAACTGACGAACTAACAGACGGACTGACTAACTAAACTAGCTAACTAACTAACTAACTAACAGACGGACTGACTAACTAAACTAGCTAACTAACTAACTAACTAACTAACAGACGGACTGACTAACTAAACTAGCTAACTAACTAACGAACTAACAGACCGACTAACTAATTAAACTAGCTAACTAACTAACGAACTAACAGACTGACTAACTAAACTAGCTAACTAACTAACGAACTAACAGATAGACTAACTAACTAAACTAGCTAACTAACTAACGAATTAACTAACGACCTAACAGACTGACTAAAGTAGCTAGCTAACTAACTAACGAACTAACAGACTGACTAACTAACTAGCGAACTAACGAGCGAACTAACAGACTGACTGACTAACTAAACTAGCTAACTAACTAACGAACTGACTTACTAATTAAACTACCTAACTAACTAGCGAACTAACAGACTGACTAACTAAATAAACTAGCTAACTAACTAGCGAACTAACAGACTGACTAACTAACTAAACTAGCTAACTAACTAACGAACTGACTTACCAATTTAACTAGCTAACTAACTAACTAACTAACAAAGTAACAGACTGACTAACTAACGAAACTAGATAACTAACTAATAGACTGACTAAAGTAGCTAGCTAACTAACAAACGAACTAACAGACTGACTAACTAAACTAGCTAACTAACTAACGAACTGACTTACTAATTAAACTAGCTAACTAACTAACAAAGTAACAGACTGACTAACTAACGAAACTAGATAACTAACTAATAGACTGACTAAAGTAGCTAGCTAACTAACTAACGAACTAACAGACTGACTAACTAAACTAGCTAACTAACTAACGAACTGACTTACTAATTAAACTAGCTAACTAACTAACGAACTAACAGACTGACTAACAAACGAAACTAGATAACTAACTAACGAATTAACTAACTAACTAACAGACTGACTAAAGTAGCTAGCTAACCAACTAACGAACTAACAGACTGACGACCTAACTAACTAAACTAGCTAACTAACTAACGAACTAACAGACTGCTTAACTAAACTAGCTAACCAACTAACGAACTAACTAACAGACTGACTAAAGTAGCTAACTAACTAACGAACTATAAGAACTGACCAACTAACTAAACTAACTAACAAACTAACAGACTGATTAACTAATTAAACTAGCTAACTAACTAACGAACTAACAGACCGACTAACTAACTAACTAAACTAGCTAACTAACTAACGAACTAACAGACTGCCTAACTGAACTAGCTAACTAACTAACAGACTGACTAAAGTAGCTAACTAACTAACAGACTGCCTAACTAAACTAGCTAACTAACTAACAGACTGACTAAAGTAGCTAACTAACTAATTAACTAAAAGACTGATTAATTAACTAAACTATCTAACTAACTAACGAACTAACAGACTGCCTAACTAAACTAGCTAACTAACTAACAGACTGACTAAAGTAGCTAACTAACTAATTAACTAAAAGACTGATTAATTAACTAAACTATCTAACTAACTAACGAACTAACAGACTGCCTAACTAAACTAGCTAACTAACTAACAGACTGACTAAAGTAGCTAACTAACTAATGAACTAAAAGACTGATTAAATAACTAAACTATCTAACTAACGAACTAACAGACTGACTAACTAAACTAGCTAACTAACTAACGAACTAACAGACTGACTAACTAAACTAGCTAACTAACTAACTAACAAATTCCTGAAAATCTTCACAGACCGCTGTTAGCGCCGTGCTGTACTGATTTGTCCAGTGTAGCTAGAAAAGAGACTGAATGTTAATTGCCACTAAACAAGTACATTGAGAACAGTTCTATATAAAATGTATAAACCCACTACAGAAAAAGCTTCAGCAACATTTTAAATGAAAAAAGAAACGCATCATCGATCACAATTTTTATTAAAGAAACGAAAGTTATCTTCCTTATCTTCTATGTTGTAAATTGTCAACGTTGAAGTGAATGCATTCAATGTGGGATGTCTTGTCAGCGCAAGGCTTGTGGTGTCATCAGCAATTGAAAAAATAAATCCCGGTACACAAATACTGAAAACTACAATTACGATGTACAACCATTTGAAATAGTAACATATTTAATTTGACATTGAAATCTGTTAAAGAAGCAGAATTGGTACAAAATAGTACAAAAAACGAGTACACCAAACAGTGAGATAAAAGATAGATAGAAGGTGAGATAGATGAGTGAAATAACTCCTAATAACGTACGTATAAGAATCTACAGTTATATATATATATATATATATATATATATATATATATATATATATATATAAACGAGTTTAATACGCCGTATTAATGTACAAACTATTATTATTTCTACCTGATTAGTTTTGTAAAGGATTTAGTATTATTATATTAAAACATGTAAATGAATTTAAATATTTGGGAACTTTGTTAACCTCAGACGGAAGATGTACAAAAGAGGTGAGATGTAGAATGGCTCAGGCAAAAGTAGATTTTAAAAAAATGAGGAAGAAACTATGCAATCCATTTTTGACAACAGAAACAAGAAAAAGAGTTCTTAAATGTTATGTAGAGCCAGTCTTAACATATGGATGTGAATCATGGACAATAGGACAACAGACAAGAAAATCTCTGCAGTCTGTAAAAATGTGGTTTTACAGAAGAATATTGAGAGTACCATGGACAGCTGAGAAGAGTAATGAATATGTTCTGAGAGAGGTCAAAGCAAAAAGATAGCTAATTTCCAATATTAGGAAGAAACAATCATCATTTTTTGGCCATGTAATGAGAAGAGAACAACTGGAATATATTGTAACAACTGGAAAAATTGAGGGACGAAGAGATAGAGGGAAGCAAAGAGAAAAAATAACAGACAGCTTAAGAGAATGGCTTGGCAGAAGGTCAACAACAGAAATTATAAATAGCTGCCGAGATCGAAAGTTGTGGAGAGACATGATCACCTACGCCAGTAGGCCCGGTACTTGATGATTATGATGATTATGACATTAACAAATATACGATTGATTGTGAACTATGCTCAGTTTAATAGATTATGGGTATACAATAGGTTTGTAGCACATAGTAAGAGAAGATACTCAAACAGAAGGCTTAAAACATGTCGACTGGAGCGGGCTGTATCCAACCAATCAAAATATATCTAATTTTATGTCTTGACTTTTCAGGGTAGCACAATTCGTCAGTGGATTGCCTCTGAAATAATCAGGTACTGGATTACAATTTAAAACAAAGCAATATTTATTGTACACAGCATATGATTAAAATAATCCGGTTCTTCATTAATTTCAATACAGATTAGAAGTCGTATGCTGTAATAATCAAGTCGAAATTCAATTAAATTGTTTCTTAAAATATATATCAACACAAATTTATTTTAAAAATCATATGTTTATGATACTCAACTTCTTGTTCAAATGTTGCATCAATAATTGAGTACATTATCAGTCGTGTGATAACCTCTGTGTCATTCATCTGAAGATAACAGTAACATCTATACTAAACTGATTTATTACTTCCCTTGTTGAAAGTAGTCCCATGACATATTCTGTCGCAGCAGTGAGAAACTTCACAGTGCAAGGTCACCGCGCCATTTGTGAGGGCTGTCATTCCTCTCCCTCTTTGTCTCGACCTTTTCCCCAAATGTGAGTCAGGTACCCATTTTATCATCACCTGCCTCGACTAGAGAGCTCGTTGGGATCCTCAATGACGAGCTCGCTCCCATCGCCAAGTCAGCCCCTTACTACTTTACTGACACTCACTCTATTATTGAACTTTATTATTTACTACATTTTCAAAGATCATCATCATCATGTGCCATAGCAGTTGACGTAGACGATCATGTCCTTCCACAATCGTCAATATACAGTGCATCGTATCAGTTCTGTTGTTGGCTATTTTCCATACCATGACACCAAGCTATCCAGTATTTTCTGTTTTTGTCGTCCGCGATCTCTCTTTCCTTTTATTTTGCCAGTTGTAACCAAGTATTCCAATTTTCCTCTTCTCATGATGTGCCAAAAAATGTTGATTGTTTCTTTGTGATGTTTTTTATGAGTTCCCTTTTGTGTTGGCCTCTTTTGATAATTTCTTCATTGGTCTTTTTAGCTGTCCAGGGAACTTTCAACATTCTTCTCTGTGGCCTCTAATCGTCTTTTCATTTGTTTGTCTACTGTCCATGATTCGCATCCATAGGTCAGAATTGGTTCTGTATAGCACCGATGATATTCAAGGATAGTTTTTGTAAATACTTGTCCCATTTATTGCGTTTCTATTTATTTTGATTTAAAAAAGAGACACATATTGACACAAACACTGCAAGCATGAACGCAAAATACACAAGGAAACCGGGTCGGTTTAACATTTGGCCAACTTGGGTCATCGCCTGCAGCAGGAGGAGGCGGTCCCTACCCTGCCTGTAAGCGAAGAAAAGATAGGTCCTTAAGTCGTTTCGTTCTTTTTAGTTAGAGAGAGGGAGAGAGGAAACTGGAAATGAACAGCTCACAAAAAGAACGGGAGAAATACGAGCTCTAATCTTGACTCGTTGTAAAGTAAGGAAGGGAAAGTTTAAAAAGGAAAGGGGGGGGGGCGCTGTAGGTATGTGAAGAATAAACATGTCGTGTAGTAGACATTAAAGCAATAACGATTTAAATTGAAACACTTAGTAAGCAGGAGGTAGGCGAGTAATCATGTCGTGTAGTAGACATTAAAGCAATAACGATTTAAATTGAAACACTTAGTAAGCAGGAGGTAGGCGAGTAATCATGTCGTGTAGTAGACATTAAAGCAATAACGATTTAAATTGAAACACTTAGTAAGCAGGAGGTAGGCGAGTAATCATGTCTTGTAATAGACATTAAATCAATAACGATTTAAGCTGTGACGCTAACTAGAACAGAAGGCACGAAAAAGCAAACATAACGTTAGAAAACCGTGTAATCCGTTGAATGTAGATCTTGACTTAATTGTAGATGAGGAACGTGATAGTACAAGGAGAAGAAGACAGGATGACGTGTTAGACAGTGGCGTGTTTAATGCAAGGGTAATGTTGAGCAAGCTGAATGATTTCAACAGTTAAAGCAGGCAGGGTTTGAGACTCGACGGTCCGTCAAACAATCGAAGTTGTGTGTCTGGATGGACGGTAACCGGAAATGTTCCATGTACATCGGAGATACTGCAGGTGCAGGAAGACTGCACGCACTTTCATATTATAGTGCTACCAGGAAAGAATTAATGAAGACATTCATAATAAAACATGACTATATCTAGGAGACATGTGGATTTGATACCACTGCAGAAAAGCAAATAAGTCAGCGAGAACCAACGTAGAAAGTAGAAATGTAAAAGAAGAAGTAGAAACTAAAATCTCTATGATATTAGATTTCAAGTTTAGTTGAGTTATGTAATGAAAGCTACTTACAAAGGAAACGATTATTGGACTTTTTAGCGTTTATAGAAAGGGTATAAGTAACAGGGATCATAGTAATCTTGTAACACTGACTTCCGGTTGGCGCAGCAGGCCATGATGGCTGTCTATTCAAATCAAGCTCAGGACTGGTGGCTATTTCTCTGCCGTGATTTTTACATCTTTCTAGCCGAGATTTTCGTGTACGAAGACAGCCATTGGCTGATCGCATTCACCTGACCACAACAAAGCCAACATGGTTGTGGCGCCTGCGAGCATTGTGCTGCGGTGATTGAAGTGGAACGGTACCTGGCTATGGGAAGGAATGTGTCATCTGTGTTCGAATTACAATTCTCCACCTGCTGTGCTATGATCGGATCGAGTGTTTCACCAAAATGGAGATCAGACTTCATTTGTTGAGACAGCGAATCTTGGGGCACGTTCAATTATCAGGAAGTCTAGACGGATTTGGCGCGGGGGCATGAAGATTGTGCTGCCCGCGACGGGAGTTACAGCGACCCGGAAGTGTGCATCATGAGCTGCGTGCCTTTTCTTTCAAAACGCAACGCGTTCACTAGAACTATATGAACGATAAGGATGACCACTCTCTTCGTTGCTGGGACAAGTGTTGAGTAACAATGAGTTAGCCCCTCATGAAGTGACACCATTCCATTCTAAATTCTGAAGAGTGACAAAAAATAATGTTTCACATGTAGAGAGAGATGGAGAGTTACAACCAAGGTGGAGCAGTCTTATTAATCGCCAAGTTATGTTAGTAACAGAAATACATTTGCAATTATGTCATCTAAACTGTTTCCATCTTCACATTATCTTATTGTGCTATGGTGCGGTTCATTGTTCGTCATAACGTGTTTATAGTGCTGAACAGGCTGAGATGGATGACATAATAACATGTCGCACACGTTCAGACAGTTTGATCTCTTTATAACTTCTACTCAATTGAGAGATCAAATGAAACCCCCCAGACTGAGATACCTCCACTGAAGAAACGTCACGTTCTAATGTAAAGACCAAGATTAAACAAATATATCATCAAGAAATCGGATCATCAAAAATGTATAAAACACAACCTGATATTATTTTCCTTTTAATTATGCCATGAAATCAATAAAATGATCACAACAAGAAAAGATCTTAGGGAGAAGAAAGAGTCCCGTCACACCACCTGGCGGTGTAGGTACTAGTGCTGATAACTTGTATAGACATCAGGAACATAATGTAGTCGCTATTACGCCAGTGCCGTCTTTCTCTCACAAAAAACATCCATTAGCCATTTAAGGCTGGATAAAAACGGAACAAACTATCAGGATCAAACCCGGCCCCTTGTCCTTAGTTGTTCACTTGCAACTGAGTCATCTCGACCCCCTAAACAAATATTTGACAAAACCTACACCAAGTCATACGACCCAACCAAAATCAACAAATAATTGGCTCGGACATATAATGCAGTTACAGGCGGAGAAAATCCACAGAAAGTCGAGACAATACCCAGATACAATAACCAGATAAAACAACAAGATACAACAGCAACCAGATACAACAACAACAACCAAATACAACAAAAACCAGATACAACAACCAGATACAGCAGAAACCAGATACAACAACTAGATACAGCATACACCAGATACAACAATAACAGATACATCAACAACCAGATACAAAAACCAGATACAACAACAACCAGATACATCAACCAGATAGAACAAGAACCAGATACAACAATAACCAGATACATCAACAACCAGATACAAAAACCAGATACAATAATAACCAGATACATCAACAACCAAATAGAAAAAGAACCAGATACAACAATAACCAGATACATCAACAACCAGATACAACAATAACCAGATACAAGAACAACCAGATACAACAATAACCAAATACATCAACAACCAGATACAACAATAACCAGATACATCAACAACCAGATACAAAAACCAGATACAACAATAACCAGATACATCAACAACCAGATACAACAATAACCAGATACATCAACAACCAGATACAACAATAACCAGATACATCAACAACCAGATACAACAATAACCAGATACATCAACAACCAGATACAACAATAACCAGATACAACAACAACCAGATACAACAATAACCAGATACATCAACAACCAGATACAACAATAACCAGATACATCAACAACCAGATACAACAATAACCAGATACATCAACAACCAGATACAAAAACCAGATACAACAACAACCAGATACAACAATAACCAGATACAACAACAACCAGATACAACAACAACCAGATACAACAACAACCACATACATCAACAACCAGATAGAACAATAGATAATTTATATGAAGACCATCCCCTGCTCAAGAGATGAAGAAGCAACTTTCGATCTCGGCAGCTATTTATCATTTCTGTTGTTGACCTTCTGCCAAGCCATTCTCTTAAGCTGCCTGATATCTTTTCTCATTGCTTCCCTCTATCTCTTCATTCCTCAATTTTCCAGTTGTTACAATATATTCCAGCTGTTCTCTTCTCATTACATGGCCAAAAAAATGATGACTGTTCCAAATATTGTACAATCATTAATATTTTTACTTGAAAGTTAATACAAGACAAAAGAATACATGTGTTATGAGTCATCATACATGTATACACAGATTTTACATTAATACATTGAAAGCTAATGTTCGTTTATTAATATGTGTGGATGTATGCCTGTGGGAGTGTGGTAATATACATATTTGTAGACGATACCGTATATGAGTATCTGAATGTTCTTTGCTTAAGGTGGTAATCTACATTTCTGTGTCGATCTTGAATTCAAAAGTATAAATACTTACGGGGTTCGAATAACTTTGAACACGTCCGGCTGTAGCTGACTAATGCCAGTATTTTGACAGAAAACTTTGGCCAGACTTGCTTTTCTTAGCTCAAGTAGTTGAGCTGTAATATAGAGCAGAGGGAAGGCAACAATATAAGCAATGAATGTGAACTTGTATTATGTACGATGAGTGCCTGACTGAAATGAGGGAAGAATTAATTAAAACAATAAAATACGTTTTTGGCAAGATGATATAATCCAGAGCGTTGAATGTGTATAATTAGCAGAACATCTTATGACGTTCGAATAACATTTCTCGTACTATTATTATTATTTTTTATTTATTTATGTTTTTTTTTGGTCGTGAAAAAAAATGGAAGAAAAATCAATGCGTTAACTGTAAACCACTATTTCTGCTTTTCTAATTTTTTTTTTCTCCGCTCACTGTGGCATGTATGTCTTCAACAGACAATTCTCCAACCCAATCTATTTCGTTTCACTCTTCTATGATCGCTCCATGTTTTCTTCATTTTCTTCATCTTCTCTTTTCCCTCTCTGATCCTAGTACATTCTTACCCTCCCCTTTGTCTCACTTCGTGGGAGTTTCCAAAAAATGGCCTGCTACTCTCAGCTTGTCTCCTTAGTGTGTGCCTTATCCAACGCCATTGTCCTTGTATCTTTTTGTTCTGTGTAATTTGCCTACTACTTTCCCATAGTTTTAAGGAGTACTTTTCTTCTAACATTTTCCTTCTATTTATGTTTGTTTAGATGAAAGAAACATGGCAAGAAGAATATCTGGAAGCTCTGAAAGTCAAATACTAAGCGTAATTTTAACCAGTTGGTTTAATTACAAAAAGACATTCAATTACTCGTACATTTGATCTTGGGGGAGTCATCTTCTTCTGCGATCATGGCTCATTCAGACTAGGACCCCGGACTCTCTTATGAAGGGTTATGTCTGTTTAAGTGATTCGGTTGCCCCGTATAGTTTCTCTTCCAGTGAGGTGGGTGTGGGCCACATTGTCCTCCTCAGATCTGTGTACTGGGGACAATCCTGTAGAACATGTTTTGTTGTCATGTTATCCAGGATACAGTGGCACTGGCTGGTAGTTCCTATTTTGAGTTTGGTGAACATGTGCTTTCTCATTTCTGTTGTTGCCGTGCGTAGGCGAAGTATGATGACTTGATCCCTCCTTGATAGTTGGTGGTATCCGTCTTTCTACTTCTACTTTGTTTTTTTGTTTAAATTTTTCATGAAACTGACCTTTGATGATGGATTTGGTTTCATGGTAGCTGACCAGACAGTTCTCTGGTAATCTCCCTGACCCCTTAGCTAGTTTGTCTGCGCATTTGTTTCCTTGTATAATACAATGTTGTGGTAGCCACTGGATGACCACTCTCTTGACGTTATTGCACAACTGGTCTAGGGTCGCAGGTCATTTAGCTCGCTGTCTCTAGTAGTTTGTAGAGCTGTTAGGCATGAAAGTGCGTCGGTTAATATCACCAATTTCTTGTGCACGTTAAAATCAACACGTAGATAACCTTCAAAAAGATATTCCAGTATAAAGAAGAAGGGAATTGATTTAAGAAGTAAGCTACGTAGATCATGCCGTCTATCTTATATGTACAGTGAACTGCACATAAGAAAACAATTCTTTTAAATGCGTACAACATCAGCTGATGGTATTGGTTGGTACGTGCAAGAATTATAACATCAAGATTAACACAAAAAGACAGGGGTGTAACCATAAGGAGAAGAAAATTATAGCAGACTATCATTGAGAAGAAAGAGATGACACAAGCAAAAGATTTGGATCTGACACACGTGTGAAGTATTTTAGCAACAAAGGAGAAATCGAGACAGAAATAAGAAAGAAATGCAAACAACGGAAACAAATAATCTGACATGAGGAAATCAATAAGACATCCCGCTAGATTAACAAAATAACACTGTATAAAACTCAGTATTAATGACAATATTGTGCTACCATTGCCAAAATGGACGCTAACAGTGAAAGAAAGCAGAAAATAAATACAGTGAGGACATGTTTGTAAAGAATCGTTACTGTGATAATAAAAGTAGAAACTATTCAAAGTCACACCAGTTCTGAGAATCAACCATAGGAGACAGATTAATGACATAGTCGCGTTTAGTTGCAGCAATTCACGTCATGAACAAGTTGTAATAGAAGATCGGATGCAGAAGAACTCTTAACAGGAGATTATCAAAGCAAAATAGTTGAAGTAAGACAACAAACAACGTCTGCGGCGGACTTTAAAGAATTATGCTAAAACATGTTTTTCTCTCAACGTTGAAAGGCAAAAGTAGAAAGTGTACAAGAACATTACAGGCATTGTGAAATAGTAGCCACACCATCAACTTTGGAAAATAATAGCCACATCAACAACTTTGGAAAATAATAGCCACATCAACAACTTTGGAAAATAATAGCCACATCAACAAACTTTGGAAAATAATAGCCACATCAACAACTTTGGAAAATAATAGCCACATCAACAACTTTGGAAAATAATAGCCACACCATCAACTTTGGAAAATATAGCCACATCAACAACTTTGGAAAATAATAGCCACATCACAACTTTGGAAAATAATAGCCACATCAACAACTTTGGAAAATAATAGCCACATCAACAACTTTGGAAAATAATAGCCACATCAAAAACTTTGGAAAATAATAGCCACACCATCAACTTTGGAAAATAATAGCCACATCAACAACTTTGGAAAATAATAGCCACATCAACAACTTTGGAAAATAATAGCCACATCAACAAACTTTGGAAAATAATAGCCACATCAACAACTTTGGAAAATAATAGCCACATCAACAACTTTGGAAAAAATAAGCCACACCATCAACTTTGGAAAATAATAGCCACATCAACAACTTTGGAAAATAATAGCCACACTAAAAAACTTTGGAAATAATAGCCACACCATCAACTTTGGAAAATAAGAGCCACATCAACAACTTTGGAAAATAATAGCCACACTAAAAAACTTTGGAAAATAATAGCCACACCATCAACTTTGGAAAATAATAGCCACATCAACAACTTTGGAAAATAATAGCCACACCATCAACTTTGAAAAATAATAGCCACACCATCAACTTTGGAAAATAATAGCCACATCAACAACTTTGGAAAATAATCTATCTATCTATCTATCTATTAACCTTTCGAGCCGTAACCGGCCCATAGGGCGTAGACCAAGATACACTTTCTCCAATCTGAATTTTTTGTTCTAGCAGTTTTTTTTTCAAGATATTTTATCAAATCTCGCCATCTGTCTCTGTTCTGTGCACGCAGCTCTATCTCATTGAGGGAGCCGATTCCTGCTGCTCTTGCCTCTCATCATCATGTTCTTCTCAGTGTCTCCCTGGGTCTTCCTCTTTTTCTCTTACCTGTTGTTTCCCATATGAGGGCTTGCTTTGCTATTCGGTTATTATCTCTTCTCATCACATGTCCAACATATGACCATCGTCTTTTCTTTATTACTGAAGATATCAGTGGTTGATTGGCGATTTCTCTAATTTCCTCGTTTTGTTTTGAATTCGTTTCACGCTATACCAAGTATTTTCCTTAGACATTTATTTTCGAATGCGTTCAACTTTGTTTCTATGTCTCTTGTTGTTTTTCCAGCTTTCACACGCATACGTAAGGGTTGATAGTACATTTGATTTGAATAGCCTACGTTTTGTGTTTGTGCTGATTAGTTTTGATTTCCACAACTTTTCAAGGCTTCTGAAAAACATTGCTGCTTTAGCTATTCTGGTTCTAATTTCTTTGCTTGTATCCCCTTCTCGATCAATGTGACTTCCAAGATATATAAAGTGATCGATATCTTCCACTGGTTTGTCATCCATGTATATTTGTTGTCTGTTGGAATTAACTTTTCATGACTTTAGTCTTTTCATGATTGATCTCAAGCCAAATTTTGCTGGCTATTGATGATAGTTCATTTGTGTTTTCCTGCATCGTTTTTATCTGACTGCTGATGAGAACTATGTCATCAGCAAAGTCGAGGAAAATAATAGCCACACTAAAAACTTTGGAAAATAGTAGCCACGCTAAAAAACTGTGGAAAATAGTAGCCACACTAAAAACTTTGGAAAATAATAGCCACACTAAAAAACTTTGGAAAATAGTAGCCACAATAAAACTTTCTAAAATAGTAGCCACACTAATAAATGTGGATATAGTAGCCATACTAATAACTGCGGGAAATAGTAGCCACACTAATAACTGTGAGATATAGTAGCCATACTAATAACTGCGGGAAATATTATCCACACAAATAACTGCTGACTATAGTAGCCACACTAATAATTGGAAAATAGTAGCAACACAAATAACTGTGAAAATTATTTATTTCTAATATTTCGTATACACAAAGGGCTTTTACTATGGTCAGTTGTCAACACTATAACTCAGATGGTCAAATGCCGACTCTATAATTAAGGTAGTCACGTGCCACCTCTACAATCAAGGTAGTCATGTGTCGATTCTAAAAATAAAGTGGTCACGTGCGAACCAAAGTAGTTGAGGTTGCTTAGTTGACAGTGTGCTCTAGCGCAGACTTATCGTGACAAGGCGCTGTATCGAGGAGCACGGGTTCCATCCTGCTTTGGGTTGTCTATTCTTTGTTTTGTTTCTGTTGTTGATTATTTTGAATTTTTGTTTACCGAATGTTGTAAACATACCTCTTATCCTGAATTGATTCACTGATATATCGCCTTGGAAGTTTCCCTCCATAATAATATTCATTGATTATCATTAGGCTATAAATAACGTAGTCACATGCCAAATCTATCATTAAGGAGATCATGTGCCGAGTCTATAACTAAGGTGTTTCATGTGCCGATTCTAAAATAGAGAGTAGTCACGTGTCGACTCAGAAAAAATGGAATATCACGTGCGGACTACATAACTAACATAGCCACATGTCAAATCTATAATTAAAGTGATCCTATGTCGACTCTATATTTAAGATATTAACGTGACGACTCTATAATTAAGGTAGTAAAGTGCCGATACTGTAATTAAGGTAGTCATGTGCCGACTCCATAATTAAGGAAGTCACGTGCCGACTCTATAATTAAGGAAGTCATGTGCCGACTCTATAATTAAGGAAGTCATGTGCCGACTCTATAATTAAGGAAGTCATGTGCCGACTCTATAATTAAGGAAGTCACGTGCCGACTCTATAATTAAGGAAGTCGTGTGCCGACTCTATAATTAAGAAAGTCACGTGCCGACTCTATAATTACGGAAGTCATGTGCCGACTCTTTTATTGACTGAATCCATCAGCGATTTCATAAGGTAAACTTACCATTTGTGAAGGCGCTATGTGGCTCATTGTTGTCAAAGAAGAAGCGGTCGCCATATTTCAACCTATAGAACTGGATCTTCAGAAGGCATCGAATGGTTGGACCTACCAGACCAATGTCGACAGGTTCATGCAGCATTCCGGTGTAGAGGTCAATGTCGTTGACAGAACTAGCACAAAGATAACAAAGTCAATGCTTATATTTGTCATTCTGTATGTGATCTACGTTTTAAATTAGTTATATTATTCTTCACGCATAACAGAATATTTTCAACACAGAATACTCAATATTTCTATTGAGGATTGTTGTACTACCGCAGTACTTACATTATCTGACCAGATTGGAGCCCGCCAGCTGACGCATCACGTGTTCTTGATCTCTACCTAATGGTCACCTCTCGTGAGATCCAACAACCTCGCAGAGGGAACTATATCGCTCCAGTTTAACGTCCTCGCCAGAGGGAACTATATCGCTCCAGTTTAACGTCCTCGGCAGAGGGAACTATATCGCTCCAGTTTAACGTCCTCGCCAGAGGGAACTATATCGCTCCAGTTTAACGTCCTCGCCAGAGGGAACTATATCGCTCCAGTTTAACGTCCTCGCCAGAGGGAACTATATCGCTCCAGTTTAACGTCCTCGCCAGAGGGAACTATATCGCTCCAGTTTAACGTCCTCGCCAGAGGGAACTATATCGCTCCAGTTTAACGTCCTCGCCAGAGGGAACTATATCGCTCCAGTTTAACGTCCTCGCCAGAGGGAACTATATCGCTCCAGTTTAACGTCCTCGCCAGAGGGAACTATATCGCTCCAGTTTAACGTCCTCGCCAGAGGGAACTATATCGCTCCAGTTTAACGTCCTCGCCAGAGGGAACTATATCGCTCCAGTTTAACGTCCTCGCCAGAGGGAACTATATCGCTCCCGTTTAACGTCCTCGCCAGAGGGAACTATATCGCTCCAGTTTAACGTCCTCGCCAGAGGGAACTATATCGCTCCAGTTTAACGTCCACGCCAGAGGGAACTATATCGCTCCAGTTTAAACGTCCTCGGCGAGGGAACTATATCGCTCCAGTTTAACGTCCTCGGCAGAGGGAACTATATTGCTCCAGTTTAACGTCCTCGGCAGAGGGAACTATATCGCTCCAGTTTAACGTCCTCGGCGAGGAACTATATCGCTCCAGTTTAACGTCCTCGCCAGAAGGAACTATATCGCTCCAGTTTAACGTCCTCGGCGAGGGAACTATATCGCTCCAGTTTAACGTCCTCGGCGAGGGAACTATATCGCTCCAGTTTAACGTCCTCGGCAGAGGGAACTATATCGCTCCAGTTTAACGTCCTCGGCAGAGGGAACTATATCGCTCCAGTTTAACGTCCTCGGCGAGGGAACTATATCGCTCCAGTTTAACGTCCTCGCCAGAGGGAACTATATCGCTCCAGTTTAACGTCCTCGCCAGAGGGAACTATATCGCTCCAGTTTAACGTCCTCGGCAGAGGGAACTATATCGCTCCAGTTTAACGTCCTCGGCGAGGGAACTATATCGCTCCAGTTTAACGTCCTCGGCGAGGGAACTATATCGCTCTAGTTTAACGTCCTCGCCAGAGGGAACTATATCGCTCCAGTTTAACGTCCTCGGCAGAGGGAACTATATCGCTCCAGTTTAACGTCCTCGGCAGAGGGAACTATATCGCTCCAGTTTAACGTCCTCGGCGAGGGAACTATATCGCTCCAGTTTAACGTCCTCGCCAGAGGGAACTATATCGCTCCAGTTTAACGTCCTCGCCAGAGGGAAACTATATCCCTCCAGTTTAACGTCCTCGGCGAGGGAACTATATCGCTCCAGTTTAACGTCCTCGCCAGAGGGAACTATATCGCTCCAGTTTAACGTCCTCGCCAGAGGGAACTATATCGCTCCAGTTTAACGTCCTCGGCAGAGGGAACTATATCGCTCCAGTTTAACGTCCTCGGCAGAGGGAACTATATCGCGCCAGTTTAACGTCCTCGGCGAGGGAACTATATCGCTCCAGTTTAACGTCCTCGGCGAGGGAACTATATCGCTCCAGTTTAACGTCCTCGGCAGAGGGAACTATATCGCTCCAGTTTAACGTCCTCGGCAGAGGGAACTATATCGCTCCAGTTTAACGTCCTCGGCGAGGGAACTATATCGCTCCAGTTTAACGTCCTCGCCAGAGGGAACTATATCGCTCCAGTTTAACGTCCTCGCCAGAGGGAACTATATCGCTCCAGTTTAACGTCCTCGGCGAGGGAACTATATCGCTCCAGTTTAACGTCCTCGCCAGAGGGAACTATATCGCTCCAGTTTAACGTCCTCGCCAGAGGGAACTATATCGCTCCAGTTTAACGTCCTCGGCGAGGGAACTATATCGCTCCAGTTTAACGTCCTCGCCAGAGGGAACTATATCGCTCCAGTTTAACGTCCTCGCCAGAGGGAACTATATCGCTCCAGTTTAACGTCCTCGCCAGAGGGAACTATATCGCTCCAGTTTAACGTCCTCGGCGAGGGAACTATATCGCTCCCGTTTAACGTCCTCGCCAGAGGGAACTATATCGCTCCAGTTTAAACGTCCTCGGCGAGGGAACTATATCGCTCCAGTTTAACGTCCTCGCCAGAGGAACTATATCGCTCCAGTTTAACGTCCTCGCCAGAGGGACTATATCGCTCCAGTTTAACGTCCTCGCCAGAGCGAACTATATCGCTCCAGTTTAACGTCCTCGGCGAGGGAACTATATCGCTCCAGTTTTAACGTCCTCGCCAGAGGGAACTATATCGCTCCAGTTTAACGTCCTCGGCGAGGGAACTATATCGCTCCAGTTTAACGTCCTCGGCGAGGGAACTATATCGCTCCAGTTTAACGTCCTCGCCAGAGGGAACTATATCGCTCCAGTTTAACGTCCTCGCCAGAGGGAACTATATCGCTCCAGTTTAACGTCCTCGCCAGAGGGAACTATATCGCTCCAGTTTAACGTCCTCGCCAACCTCCGCCGCCGGGAGGGTACTGTGGTCAAACCAGCTGATAGGGGGGGAGGGAGTGGTGGTAGTCTGGCGTAAAGGCTTGTACACGTCAGAGGGTACTAAACAGGTATCCGATACCACTTTCTATAAACCTCGCCCTGAATAAGCCACAATAACCAGGTCCGTTGTACTAACAGGGACCTTATCCATGACAACCTCCTTCCCTCTAGCATGTCCCGTCTCATGATCCCCAATAGCGGGCTAAGTAAACCATCCCTTAACATGCTCCCTGAGATTTACAAACCTAACAATCCCCTCCCCCTACTGTCTCAGCCTGCTCTTGTCCGACTTAAAACATATACGGCAATCTGGACGGTGTCTTTCAAACCATTGAGCCGGTCTTCTCTGCTACCTCAAAGACACGAACCACGCCTGAGAATCTTCTCACCCATCTCTCTCTCTCTCCTCTCTCTCTCTCTCTCTCTCTCTCTCTCTCTCTGTCATGACTGCTCATACCGACTTTTCAACCTTGACGTGTCTCCTCTTTACACTTGTACACCTCACAGCGACGGCCTTCGGGCTCTTCGGTTCTGTCTTGACCAAAGGCAACACCCTAATGTTGATACTTCCACTCTTCTCCGCCTGATAGAGCTTGCACTGAACCTGAGCACCATTGAGTTCAATGGTGACTTTTATCACCGAGTCAGTGATGTAGCCATGGCCACCAAGATGGACACTAGTTATGCCTGTCTATTTCATGGGTTACATAGAACACCAAATACTCAGTTCGTGTCAGGGTCCCCTTCCCATCAAATACCTCCGGTATATCAATGACTGTTTCGGTAACCGATCTACTTCAGGACGACATCCTCATTGACTACATGGGCAGCTTTAACAAAGTCATCAACATCACAGCTTGTGGTCTCACCTTCTCTGTTACATTTCAAGAACTCATTGTTTCCTCGGGTACGACACAGATTAAAACGACGTTTCGGCCCAATAGGCCTTCAGCGGGAACAAACAAAAGAACACACACACAAAACTAATAACGAAACAACAAAAACAAAAACAACCGAAATGTGTTAAAGAAACAAAATTATCTATCCTGTGTGTAAACAGAGGTCAAAACGAAAAGGAATAGCAACCAAGTGCGGCTGTAGTGAACGTACAGAAACGTGCAGAAATGTGCGCAAATGCACACAGAACCAGAGGAGTTCACACAGGGATCAGTGTGCAAACACAAAGGAGAAAGAAAAGAACAGCAGACCAACAGGTGCTCAAAAGGCAGCAAGAGTGAGATGTCCGAGAGTGGGGTACAATAAAAACAAATAAGGGGTAAGGAGCACAGAAAAAAGGTAAAGAGGAGAACACCGAAGTGTCTCATTGGGGACTCGAGGTGGAGAACTATAAATAGCATGGCATAGTAAGTAGACCAAAGAACCCAAATATGTGCAGTAGAGAAGGCTATGCAAAAGGGAGGAGCAACCAAAAGAAAACTATGTGTATGAGTGTGATACATTCATACCTCGCGGGGTCAGCGAACCATACTGGACTATGAGGCGATTTTCCAAAGTATAGCGGCTGCGGTCGCCAGAGTGACAAAGGACAATACCAGTGACACGGATGTCGTCTTTGCCTTAGATCAGGGGAGTTGAAGTGGGAAGACACCGGAGTACCAGCATTCTGTTGGACATCACGTAGATGTTCACAAAATCTTTCCGCTAATCTTCTCCCAGACTCACCAATATAGGTCATGTGGCATCGTTGGCATATGATGGCATAAATAATGTTGCGGGACACACATGTGAAGCTATGCTTGATCTCGAACCGTCCATTAGGGAACAAGACCGAGTCAGTAGGGAGCACATAGGCACAGGATTCACTCTTGCTGCCTTTTGACTCAAAAGCACCTGTTGGTCTGCTGTTCTTTTCTTTCTCCTTTGTGTTCGCACACTGACCCCTGTGTGAACTCCTCTGGTTCAGTGTGCATTTGCGCACATTTCTGTACGTTCACTACAGCCGCACTTGGTTGCTATTTTCCTTTTCGTTTTGACCTCTGTTTACACACAGGATAGATAATTTTGTTTTCTTTAACATATTTCGATTGTTTTGTTTTCGTTGTTTCGTTATTAGTTTTGAATGTGTGTTTTTTTGTTTGTTCCCGCTGAAGGCCTATTGGGCCGAAACGTCGTTTAGTCTGTGTCGTCCACTTATCACGTAAAGATTCTTACATACCATTTTTTTCTATTTTTTAAATTTTCCTCACATTCAGCTTTACTGCAGCTTCGCATTTTTATGCCTTAACCCTTTCCTTGGGAACCTCTGGCCTCAAACCTGTTTTCGATACACTCACAGACGTCTACAGTTACCTTCTCTACACTTCATCTCATGACTTTTATGTCGTGCTTCCATTCAATTTTTTTTTCAAAAAACTGTGTCTTCGATGTATGTGCCAGAACGACCAGGATTTTTTCCAACAGGCCCACCTTTAGTTAGACTAGAACGTCGGCTGTATCCTCAATCAAGCCTTCAATCTGTCCTCAAACGAGTCTTCTGCATTTCTCGTCTAGAGGTGCTCACTCTATCTAACGCCTCTCCTCTGACATAACTATAATTACCCTCATCTACCACCCCCACAACTTACCTGCTGTGAGGATTCTTAACCGTTACCGTTCCACTCTCACTCTGATCCCACCCACTCGTCAACTTTTCCGTGACCCCCTATTGTTGCCTTCAGACATGACAAGAATTTGAGAGACATTCTCTCAGTCAGGAGCCGTCTCTCTCGTTTCCGACCACAAACACCTTGATACGGTCTCTTGTGGACGGGATTGTAGTAGTCGTGTTTATGTACTCCGCACTGACTCTGGCTTACTCTTTAATGGACAGTGTCAGATCAAGGATGGTTTGATTGTTGCTATGTGGACTATCCTAGTGTAAAGTAAGCAACAAGTGGAATGCCTTACCCTATGTGGAATCTTATTGGCAGTTCTGTTGAAACACGCATTCTCAAATGTGAACGAAGGAGTTTATCTTCAAACAAGATCTGATGGTAGGTTGTTCAATCTAGCAAGATCAACGATAAGATTCAAAATCAGACATATCACTATTAGAGACCTGTTATTTTCTGACGACGCCGCACTTGTCATGCAAAATCAAGAACAACCCCAGAGCATGATAAATCGTTATTCGTGTGCCTGCAGAGACTTCGACTTCACAATAAGTTTGCAGAAAACTAATATACTCGGTCAGGACGTCGAAGCAGCACCTGCCATCTTTATCAGCAACTACAAACCTGATGTCGTGCAGCAGTATAGCTACCTGGGGTCTACCATCGACGACGATCTATCTTTAGATACAGAAATCGAAATTGACACCGGCATTGGTAATGCTGCTACTACCTTCGCCCACATTTCTAGGCGTGTTTGACAAAACAACAAACTGAAAACTAAAACAAAGACCTCAGTTTTCAACACCTGCATCATTAGTATCCTTTTATATGACAGCGAATCATGGAGAACTTATGGAAAGCAAGAGAGAAGGCTTTCCATCTGGGATGTCTGCGCCGTATTCTTGATATCACCTAGAAGGGAAAAAAGTGACAGACGTGGAGGTCCTCACTCGCACGGGCTTCCGAACATCTACACGCTGCTCAAACAACGTAGGTTAAGCTTGATGCTTGTTGCAATAAACACTTGTACACTACAAAACTATATGTACATTGTAATAGATACTTTGTACACTACAAAACTATATATATATATATACATTGTAATAGATACTTGTACACTACAAAAATATATATATGTACATTGTAATAGATACTTGTATATTACAAAACCATACCTGTAGAGGTTTCCAAGATTGCTGACAAAAAGACCAAGTGCTACTACGTCACTGAATCCTGTTAGCTGTGGTAGGCCACAGAATGACCTCCAGTCAACGTAGGGAGGAAGGCCATGGTCACGACCTCGTTGAATGTTAATGGACACAAGGTCAAGGCCCTTTCCTTTGTTCATGAACAGAAACTTTGAAATATCCGGAACTTTAAAGGAGAAAGAAAAGAAATGGCATGGATATTGCATTGAAGTTGTTCAGTAAAATATATTCTTCTTTATCTCACAACCTGAGACACAACTTCGTCAACATTCTCCATTTCTTTCTATTTTCGGTCATTTTTTTTTTTTGGGGGGGGGGGATTCTCCAAAGTCTAATCCATTCAATTATTTGATATTATCTTCCCATCTATTTCTCTGCCCACTGCTTCTTCTCGCTCCTGCACATGGACTTGCTAGGTCAGAAGATCGAGATACGTGGCCAAACTATAGTCCGTTCAGATTCGTTTGCCGAGATGTTATGATTTATAATTCAAAAGTTCTTGATGATTTCACATGATTTTTGGCATACGGTGTTAAAATGTCCATGTCACGAGAACATATGTGTTACTCGATGTCTAGCTATAACGGTTTTCTTAAAGCGGCGAATTCCTTTGATCTTTGCCCATGTAACTATTATTTTGACCCTAATCAAAATGTTATATTAGTGCAACGATGACCCATAGGCGTGTCCATAAAATTTTACTTGGTGGCAAGTATACAAATTTTAAATTATATATAGAACTTTTGTTCGTAGAGTCAATTTGATATAGTTCCATGCTCTTGGTGTGAGTTTCCCAATGTTGTCGCTGCCTTTCAAATACGTACATTTAGTCCTCATCTAAGGAAAGTGTGGCTGTAATAGTGGATCCAAGATAGCTGAACTTCTGTACTGACTCAAGCAGGCTTCCATTCAAAGTAATGGTTGTTGGTTTGCTTAAAACATATTTTTGATTGCTTGGGTGGTCTTGAACAATAAACTGTTTAACAAATCAACTAGGAAATTTTGCAAATCAAACTATTTATCTGTAGACTTAATCAGAGTAATGATCATTCAGAATCAGACGAGTCAAATAGGTCGATTACTGCTTTCGGCTGAACAAACAACAAACCATCCTTTTTCCAATATTCCTCTTCTTGTCGTAACACATGATCCTCACATTTTACCCAGTAGTCTTTATTTATATTTGATAGAGCCTGATTTGTAAGTGTCTCAACATCGCATAATTTGAAAGTTTTATTTGTATATGCTACGTGTCCTTTAACTTTTGCCCAAACTAGTTCTATAGGATTTAAGTGTGCATGATATGGAGGTAGTCTCAAACATCTATGGCCATGTTCTTGAATTAACTTGTCTATTTTAAATATCTTTGTACGTTGTGTCTGTTTTACAAGGCTAAGCAATTCGGGTTTCAAGTAGCTGTCGTTAACTTGTATGTGTTCTTTTATGAGCCACGTTTTGATTGCATCTTTTGTACTTGATGATGTTGGGATTCTATCTTCTACGTTAACTACGTTATGGTATGAAGCATTGTCCATTATCAGACAAGAAGGTCGATCTAATATTGGAAGGATACTTTTCTCGATCCAGTCTTTAAATGTGTGCCCATTCATTTCGGAGTGGTAGTCTCTATTGTCTATGGATTTGAAATGAAAACGAGATGAGCATTCTGCAACAACCCATTATGTCTGCTACCTGCATGTGCAACTATCAAACGTTGCCCTTTACTGCTTGGTACTGATCTTTTAATACTACCATCTGCTAACTGCCATTCCTTTTCATTTGTATGATGAGCGTTGATCCAAGTTTCATCTAAATAAACAATATCATAATCATTTTCGCGCATTTCCTTCACTTCACTTCACGTAAATACTTGCTTCTAAGAGCTACTAGATGTGGCTTCTCACAAATAATGTTTTTTCCACCAGCATACTTTCTAAAGGTGAAGCCTGCACTTCTTAATATTTTCCATAATGAAGTTTTTGATATTTCAATGTCGTTGTTAGTTTTCAGCCAAAGCTTCAACTTTCTAAGTGTCACTTCTTCGTTTATATCAAACATTCGACAGATTTCTCTTTTTACTAGGTCCTTATCAAAACTGTCTAACGTTTCTTTCCTTCCTTGCTTTCTTGCATTTGTTGGCAATAAATATCCGCTTCCTTTAACTATTCGATCAAATGAACGTTTACACAAACCTAAAATATGCATTGTTCTCTTCTCAGGGTTTGATAAAGAACAATAAAGATGTCCCTTTTTACGCTCTCTGCAGAAGTATTGATAAATCTTTATAACAATGTTATGCTCAGTAAAATATTTTGCCTTTATATTCATTCTCACATAGACTTGCAGAAGATAATATGGATAGTGCCGCCTCCTTTCTGTAAATATTGAGATTTGCCTCTGAATTATGACTCGAAACTCGAGTCTACGGCCGTGATTTTGACGTCACATAATTTCCGGTTTCGGCTAAAATGTCATTTTGTGCTAAACGGGTAATTTTCATATGTAACATTTCTTTATAAAAATTTATAGTGGAAACATAACTATTTTAGGACGGTGCGCATTCAGCCGTGAAGGTCATGCCTATATGTTAAAGAATCAGCTGTGAGATGTAAGCATCTACATAATCCCGCCGGTGTTTATAATATCGATTAACTTTTTTTTAATATAGGTTAAATAAGGCATCTTTGAAACTGGATCACATTTCTTTGATAAAAAAATATTTTTATAGCGACATTAGTTTTCTAAACCTAACTTCAAAAGATCAATGCAAATGAACAATAAGTTTTTGAAAAAAATAAATTAATGTCTAGGCAAACGAATCTGAACGGACTATAGTTCACTTTGCGCTTCTTTACAACAATAAAAAAAAAATATTATGTACTCCGATCATAAATACATTACTTAATTAGTTTAGTTTAGTTTAGTTTAGTTTAGTTTAGTTTAGTTTAGTTGACGGATCATCCTCATTGCACACCGAAAATGCCTATTAAGTGTACAGATTTCCACCTCAGTATGGCCTCAGTGTGGAGACTGATGACTCAAGTCTGTATTGGCTTGTTATTGGTCTGTGTTTTCCGGCGCATCACTCCATTCTCGCATCTGCAGGTTTGACCTGATGTTCGTGTAGTCTGAACATTGTTGTAGATTCATGATCATTGAGTGAATCATCAGCGCTCCCTGCCTGCCTTAGGGCATTCCGTTCGGTCCATCGCACGTCCATCATCAACATCAGCTGTTCCAGTAACACTGTCAGCTCGTTCGCTTCCTCTCATATTTACCGAGCAATGGATCCATCAGTGGAAATGACTTCCGCGTCCTCATAATGAATGTTCATAAATCAAGGCCTGCACTTCTGCTCCACTACTAGAGTGTTTTGTTGTCTGCATTCTCTGTTCTAAGTGATGCAAACCGGCAAGGGCATAGAGCACTCTTATTGTACACGTATTGTACACGTATCAACTCTTCCTTCCCCAGGTTCAATGTCAGCAAGTGAACAAATCTGATGAACAATGTCCCCAAGTGGACAAATCTGTTGAACAATGTCCCCAAGTGGACAAATCTGTTGAGCAATGTCCCCAAGTGGACAAATCTGTGAACAATGTCCCCAAGTGGACAAATCTGTTGAACAATGTCCCAAAGTGGACAAATCTGTTGAACAATGTCTCCAAGTGATCAAATATGTTGAACAATGTCCCAAGTGGACAAATCTGTTGAACAATGTCCCCAAGTGAACAAATCTGTTGAACAATGTCCCAAAGTGGACAAATCTGTTGAACAATGTCTCCAAGTGGACAAGTCTGTTGAACAATGTCTCCAAGTGGACAAGTCTGTTGAACAATGTCTCCAAGTGGACAAATCTGTTGAACAATGTCTCCAAGTGGACAAGTCTGATGAACAATGTCCCCAAGTGGACAAATCTGTTGAACAATGTTCCCAAGTGGACAAATCTGTTGAACAATGTCCCCAAGTGGACAAGTCTGTTGAACAATGTTCCCAAGTGGAAAAATCTGTTGAACAATGTTCCCAAGTGGACAAATCTGTTGAACAATGCTGAAATTTTATTTACTTCAACAGCTCTATGTAGAGATATTAACAAATTAAATGCATTTTCCATACAGAATTTTACAAAATATCTTAATGAAGACATCACAATCAATGATAAAATAGTTGAAACACATGAACAAACAAGACTGGATAAGCTTACCGAAATATCTGTCAGACGCTTGAACGCGTCCACCGCCCACCACACCGCACATCCCACCAATTACGCTATCGAAATTATCAATTACCTGGTCAGGTCTGAAATAAATAGTTTTCTTATAACCACGGGAGTAATTCAAATGTTCTGTTAATGTCATTAGATGATATAAGTGTTTGTTGTTGTTGTTGTTGTTCGCCAGCTTTTACCTCTGACGAAGTCCCTAGAGACTAGGAACTGAATTTGAGTGTTAATCTCTTTTTCCCTGATAGCCGTGTGCACAGTGGTCCCTCGCCGTACAGGCAGATAATTCCGACTTCGGAGGTACTCATATTTTTTTTCCGTCATTGAGTAATTGACAAGTAAAGCTTGCTGCTGAGACTAGGGTGGTTGCCGCAGGGGGAAATGACAAATAAAAATCGCAACCGGTGCAGCCGGGATTTGAACCCACAATCTCTCTGTCTCGAGGGCTGGCGTCTTGCCTAAAGACCAATCAGTCCCCCGATGTTATAAGTTAAATTTCAAAGCGCGATTGCCTGACTTGATACTGGCAACATTACTAATGCATTATAATGTGTATATAAAATGAAATAGAAAGTGCAAAGAACATTTATAATCTTTTAATAAAAATGAAAAGAAAACAAACGCTCGCCACCAATTGCATGGCGTATTCACCGTGTCTCTCCGATTAAAAATTAAAATGTGTCTTGTGAAACTGAACTCAAAACAGTCACCATTAATTCACATGCAGACTAATGTAATCACATCTGGTCCAGCTAGACAAAAGCTGAGTGTGAACCTTCAGCTACTTCTTCGTCTGGTCAGAACAACGTTTTTTTGTGTGTGAATTATTGAATTCGTTGACACCTTTTACCGGAGTATCTCAAACCACAAGAGAAGGGACATTTTGAGGCATCAAGAAACTAGTGGTTCGAGGTAGGCATCAAGAAACTATTGGTTCGAGGTAGGCATCAAGAAACTATTGGTTCGAGGTAGGCATCAAGAAACTATTGGTTCGAGGTAGGCACCAAGAAACTATTGGTTCGAGGTAGGCATCAAGAAACTATTGGTTCGAGGTAGGCACCAAGAAACTAGTGGTTCGAGGTAGGCATCAAGAAACTAGTGGTTCGAGGTAGGCACCAAGAAACTATTGGTTCGAGGTAGGCATCAAGAAACTAGTGGTTCGAAGTAGGCACCAAGAAACTACTGGTTCGAAGTAGGCACCAAGAAACTAGTGGTTCGAGGTAGTCATCAAGAAACTATTGGTTCGAGGTAGGCACCAAGAAACTATTGGTTCGAGGTAGGCATCAAGAAACTACTGGTTCGAAGTAGGCACCAAGAAACTAGTGGTTCGAGGTAGGCATCAAGAAACTAGTGGTTCGAGGTAGGCATCAAGAAACTAGTGGTTCGAGGTAGGCATCAAGTAACTATTGGTTCGAGGTAGGCACCAAGAAACTATTGGTTCGAGGTAGGCACAAAGAAACTAGTGGTTCGAGGTAGGCTCAAAGAAACTAGTTTTTCGAGGTAGGCATCAAGAAACTATTGGTTCGAGGTAGGCACAAAGAAACTAGTGGTTCGAGGTAGGCTCAAAGAAACTAGTTGTTCGAGGTAGGCACCAAGAAACTATTGGTTCGAGGTAGGCTCAAAGAAACTAGTGGTTCGAGGTAGGCACCAAGAAACTATTGGTTCGAGGTAGGCTCAAAGAAACTAGTTGTTCGAGGTAGGCACCAAGAAACTATTGGTTCGAGGTAGGCTCAAAGAAACTAGTTGTTCGAGGTAGGCACCAAGAAACTATTGGTTCGAGGTAGGCACAAAGAAACTAGTGGTTCGAGGTAGGCTCAAAGAAACTAGTTGTTCGAGGTAGGCACCAAGAAACTATTGGTTCGAGGTAGGCTCAAAGAAACTAGTGGTTCGAAGTAGGCACAAAGAAACTAGTGGTTCGATGGTTTCTACAAAAAGTAAAGCTTCCCTGTCGTCTTGTAAATAATATGGTGTTAGTGATATTTTTCTTTTGACTGTTGTACATTTTTGGGTGATGTGGTCGGTATCACGCCATGCCGCCTTTGCTTCTCAAAAAAATTTCTGCTACCCATTTTTGGAGGCTGGGTGAATCCCGAAGACTTTTTGGTCACAATATAATCCGCCATTATTGGGTATCGAACCCTTCCGATCAGGAAGAGAGTACACTAACCGCCCAGTCTCGGATGCTCCTTCTATTCCTGTAGCTATTTATCATTCCTTGGAGGAGGACGTTTGGCTGGGTGTCTAGTCTTAAGATACCGTCCTTGCACGAACGGTTCACTGGTTCGAATGGTTTCTTGGTTCGAATGGTTTCTTGGTTCGAATGGTTCCCTGGTTTGAATCCCCTCACAGATGATGGACATATTTCTATTCCAATCCATGGTTTCCTATTAACTTTACCCTCCGCCGGTCTCTGGCTAGTGAGATCGGATGTACAAATCAGTCCCATCAAATAACGGCGACAGTTAAACAATGTGCTCTTCTCTTGAACTGTCTTGTACCTTTTCTTTCTCATCGTCATCTTGTGTCTTCGTAGCATCACAAGTTGGCCGCCATGGGGCGCTATTTTACTCTGTCACTTGCCCTGATGGCACCAGTTGTCATCAATTATTCTGTCTCCCTCTTGATGTTGTCAATCAACTTTTGCTTGTTTATATTTCCATCCAAAATGTCTTTCAGCTGGTTGTGACTTTGCCACTTTAAGTGAACTATAACTTGTAGTCCTCCTGTTTAGTTTAGTTGAATAGTTTCAGCTGTTATAAATATAAATATATTTTTTTTCATTAATTCATTTTTATTTATTTGTTTTTATTAATTAACACAACTATGCTGAGAACTGTCAACAAGGTTTTGATTTATAGAATGTTTTAGCCAATATCTGGAGCGTTTGTTGCGTTTGAGATATTAATATAAACAGGTAATTCATAATTAGAAGTTTGGGACTCATTGTTGATCGACTTCAGTCAGTTGCCAAACACAAAATAACAGTTTCGATGACCTCACTGGTTCGCTTCAGGGTTGTTTACACATTGTTTTTAGTAGCAGTAAGGAAGTCAAGTCATTCGTTCTCTCTATATTCTGTTAGAGCTGCCTGCCCCGGTTATAGAATTTATTGTAGACTTGAAATTTCTGTGACTTCTTTGAAGTGCAAATGCTTTACCTTTTGACAAGGATCTGCGAATCGATAAAAAAAACTATGTACTGGCAACAAGGAGCTAGACAAGGCTGTGTTCTGTCGCCGGATTTGTTTTCACTTTACAGGGAACATATTATGAGATCAATAATAGACAAAAAAGGAATTGAAGTCAATGGTCACAGCATAAATAATTTGCGATATGCGGATGACACAGTCTTGATGGCAGAGACAGAGAATGAACTACAAGAAATAATGAACATAATAGTAAAAGACAGCAACAAGAAAGGTCTCAGTCTGAATAGTAAGAAAACAGAAGTAAAGTTCATATCGAAGAAACAATCATCACCAGCTTGCAACATAAAAATAAACGGGACAAATTTGAAATAAGTGCAACGTTTCAAATACTTGGGCACAATAATAACATCAAATGGAAGATGCACCACAGAAATAAAAAAAAAGAATAGCTCATACCAAAATAGCATTTCAGAAAATGAAAAATATCTTATGCAACAAATCTATGTCAATAGAAGTGAGAAAGAGAGTTCATCGATGTTTTTTAGAGCCAATTCTGACCTATGGAAGCGAATCATGGACAATAAACAAACAAATGAAAAGACGATTAGAGACTACAGAGATGGGGTTTCTCAGAAGAATGTTGAAAGTTCCATGGACAGCTAAATAGGCCAATGAGCAAATCCTTAAAGAGGCCAACACAAAACGGGAGATCCTAAAAAAAAACATCAGAAAGAAAAATCAAATTTGTTTAGGGCACATCACGAAAAGAGGAAAATTGGAATACTTGCTTACAACTGGAAAAATACAGGAAAAGAGAGACAGAAGAGGACACAGAGAGAAAATACTAGATAACTTGGTGTGATGGCATGGAAAACAGTCAACAACAGAACTGATATGTTGCACTGTGGATAGATGGTTGTTGAAGGACATGATCCCCTATGGCAACCGATATGTCAGATAGTGATGATGCTCTATCAATATTAAAAAAAAAACCAAAAGGTGATATCACAGCCTATTTTTGCGATCATCTTCAGAGTTGATGATATCATCTGTGTTTTGAGAGAGAAGCAGTGGTAGGGATAGTTATTATGTGCATATTTGTGTTGAGCAAGTGATCGCATGATACGGAACAAGCATGAGCATTGAAGACTTACAACGATTAACTAGCAGCACATTTCTTATACATATGTGTTATCTGTTAAACTGTTTCTCAGCTTCTAAACTAGGTTTAACCACTTCAGCTTTACCGGTTGAAGAGATCCCTCAGCTGATGGGGAGTGCTGCCTACAGGGAAGTTCGTCGGTACAGTGGAGTGCCCGAATCTGAAGGCAGCGCTGCTGAAACCAGTGAAGATGCTGGGGTCTAGTCCAGGATTATAATAACTTCTGCCAGTGTGTGAGGTGAGGCCTGCGTTGGTTGCGTCCGAATCAAGAATTATAGGTAGATATGCGTTGTAGGTGATGACTTGCAGCATTGCTGGATGTAAGACAAAATCTATCATTACTAAACGCAAAAATCAGATTTAAAAAGGCATCATAAATATGAATACAAGTTCCATCCATGCCTCTTCTAGGTGTATAGAGAATATGGTGTTGGGGATCATATTTGCCCATACCAAAGGCACATATGTGCGTGCTGTGGTTGGTATTTTTCCTAGGACTCATTGACCTTCCAGGAAAACCTCTAATACTCCACTTTAGAGACCTGGGTGAACTCTGCAGCCTTGTCAACGTGAAACAGAAATCCACCACTTCGGGGATTAGAGTCAAAGGTGATGGAAGATAATTCATTTATTCGATCAAAAGTTGCATTTATTTGCATAAATAAATAAAAAAAAATGGAAAAGACAAAATAACATATTTCTCTCTCTCTCTCTCACTCTCTCTCTCTCTCTCTCTCACTCTCTGCGATCAAGACTCATTCAGTGTAGGATTCCAGACTCTCTCATGAAGTCAGCTGTCTGTTTAACTGAATCGATTGCCCCATATAGTTTCTCCTTCAGGGAGGTGGGCGTGGACCACATTGCTCTTCTCAGGTCTGTGTACTGGGGCAATCCTGTAGAACATGTTTTGTAGTCATATTGTCCAGTGTACATTGGCATAGGCTGGTTGTACCTATTTTGAATTTGGTGAACATGTGATTTCTCATTCTATTGTGGCCAGTGCGTAGGCGAAGTATGATGACTTGATCCCTCCTTGGTAGTTGGTGGTATCCGTCACTCTCGTTATGCTTTGGGTGTTCTCATTTCTATTTTTCATGGAACTGACCTTTGAGGATGGATTTGGCTTCATCATAACTGAGCTGATTGTTCTTTTGTGGTAATCTCCTTCCCTCTTTAGCTAATTTGTCTGGCCGTTCGTTCCCGTGTATATTACAGTGTGATGGTATCCACTGAATGACTACTCTCTGGAAGTTATTGCATAGTAAGTCCAGGGTTGTTCTCAAGTCATCTAGTTCATTGTTCTTGGGGCTTTTTAGAGCTGATAGTACTGACAGTGCATCAGTCAGAATCATCAATTTATTGTGCATGTTATTTTTGTGTTGAGTAGCCAGTGTTGCAGCATCTCCGATGGCCTCAGTTTCTGCTTTAAAGTTGTTTGAGAATTTGACAGTAGCTATTGACTTGGTGATTTCTTCCTGGTTATTCAGCGTCAAGAACACACCTCCTCCTCCATTTCTGGTGGCATTTGTAGCAGAGCCATCTTGACCTCAATAACATATTTTGACATCGATTATTTCTCAGTTTCTGCTGTACACAGTGGAGTATTTTAGGGGCTTGATAATAATGGCCCCGTGCCATAGCTCAGTCACCACATGATGATGATGATGATGTACAAAATATAGTTTTTTCGCCTTGACCAAACAAAATGGTTTAGCTCCTGAGACTTGATTCAATCTCCATCAAAATTACAAGCGATAGTTTCATTCCACTCTCTAACCTGCTTCCTGATACCTCCATGGCTGTAACAAAACATAATGGTGTAGAAGGTTGAGAACTTGCACAGTTGATGGCTGTTTACAAGATTCCATTAGGTTACACCCTTTCGACAGAGATCACTCCAGACTTGAAACAACAAACCCTGCTAGAGTGGCCTACACACATGAGTGTCCTTTTTGAAGCGAATTAAATAAAATAAAATAAAATACCCAAAATGTATCTTCAGCCACGGTCCCCAGCCTGCAGATGATCCACTAAACCGAAATTGGTCAAACTGGGACATGAATAATGAGGCTGTCATTGGAAACAACTGTTGACTTCGTCAGAATTGTAGATCCGATTCGCCTGACAGGAACTTTATCATAGCAGTAAAAATAGAACACAATGGAGAAGAAGAAAAAAACACATTGATAATAATCTGTAACAATTAATTAAGCAGAATATATATTGAAAACCGAAAAGGAAATATTTGCAACAGACTATCATCTATCTATCTATCGTCATTTCGAGCCGAAGACGGCACACATAGCAGAGCTTGTAGACTACCCATGTCAGACTTTGCACTGGCTCCACATTGTGTACCTGATACACATCATTGTTCTAGGCGAGGCTCTCAATTTCGACAAGCGATACACACTGTTGTTGCCTCTCGCCTCAGTGTCCATCTTAGTACTTATCGAGGTCATGTGTTTTCTTTTTGTTTAATGCTTTCCATTATTTGAGGGATTGGTTCGAGATGCTCTTGTTGTCTCTTCTCATCACCTGGACAACATATGACCACATTCATCTCTTCTTGTCTTTTCTCATCACCTGGCCAGTATATGACCACATTAATCTCTTGTCTATTCTCATCATCTTGCAGCATATGACCACATTAATCTCTTGTCTATTCTCATCACCTGGCCAGCATATGACCACATTAATCTCTTGTCTATTCTCATCATCTTGCCAGCATATGACCACATTAATCTCTTGTCTATTCTCATCATCTTGCCAGCATATGACCACATTAATCTCTTGTCTATTCTCATCATCTTGCCAGCATATGACCACATTAATCTCTTGTCTATTCTCATCACCTGGCCAGCATATGACCACATTAATCTCTTGTCTATTTTCATCACCTGGCCAGCATATGACCACATTAATCTCTTGTCTATTCTCATCATCTTGCCAGCATATGACCACATTAATCTCTTGTCTATTCTCATCACCTGGCCAGCATATGACCACATTAATCTCTTGTCTATTCTCATCATCTTGCCAGCATATGACCACATTAATCTCTTGTCTATTCTCATCACCTGGCCAGCATATGACCACATTAATCTCTTGTCTATTCTCATCATCTTGCCAGCATATGACCACATTAATCTCTTGTCTATTCACATCATCTTGCCAGTATATGACCACATTAATCTCTTGTCTATTCTCATCATGTTGCCAGCATATGACCACATTAATCTCTTGTCTATTCTAATCATCTTGCCAGCATATGACCACATTAATCTCTTGTCTATTCTCATCATCTTGCCAGCATATGACCACATTAATCTCTTGTCTATTCTCATCATCTTGCCAGCATATGACCACATTAATCTCTTGTCTATTCTCATCATCTTGCCAGCATATGACCACATTAATCTCTTGTCTATTCTCATCACCTGGCCAGCATATGACCACATTCATCTCTTGTCTATTCTCATCATCTTGCCAGCATATGACCACATTAATCTCTTGTCTATTCTCATCATCTTGCCAGCATATAACCACATTCATCTCTTGTTGTTTCTTCTCATCACCTGCCAACATATGACCACCTTTAACACTTGTTGTCTCTTCTCATCATCTCCCAACATATGTCCACCTTTTTTTCTTGATTATATATGGTATTTTTGGATACCTGTTAATTTGCCTCACCTCTGCACCAGTCTTAAATTCATTCCATGGTAAACGGAGTATTTTCCTGAAGCATTTCTTCTCATTTATTTTATATTTCTGTAGTTGTTTTCCAGCTATCACTTGCATAAATAAGAGCGTACATTTGATTTGAACATTATGAGCTTTGTTTCTGTTTGAGTAATTTTGATTTTTACATTTATGAAGTTTCTGAAAGTCATTGCTGCCTTTGCTGCAATCAATCTAATTTGCTTATTTGTTGCCGCCTTGATCTATGCAACTTCCTGGACATGATCCACTACCTCCATTGATTTTCATCTGAGATGTTTTTTTGTTTGGAAGAATTTGATTTTTTGTCAAGAAAGAAAAAAAAACAATATAATCTCTTAGAAGATTCATCAATAGTTCTTAAAGGGACCAATTAAATTAACGCAGAGACGCATACACATGGCATTTTTAACATGGAGTATATAACATTTATATTCCAATATAACAACATTTGAGACTGTTCTAAGACAGGACTTAGAAGAGAAGAGACTCATGAAAAAGGATGGTAAACCCTGTGGACCAGCGAGCCTGACCTGTTCATTATGTGACCACGTGTGTTTGTCAAACATTGGTAGAATTAGCCACGAGAGAAGCTGTTCGGCAAAAACAAAACCTCAAAAAAATACGCAATAGCCTCCACTAGACCGTCTGACAAGACGAAAAGGGCCATATATATAACATTGAACGTATACGCATGGAACGTATAGCATGGAACGTATAGCATGGAACGTATAGCATGGAACGTATAGCATGGAACGTATAGCATGGAACGTATAACAGTGAACGTATACACATGGAACGTATAACATGCAACAGATACACATGGAACGTATAACATGCAACAGATACACATGGAACGTATAACATGCAACAGATACTCATGGAACGTATAACATGGAACGTATAACATGGAACATATAACATATAACATGGTACTATAACATGGTACGTATACGCATGGAATTTTTTTTTTTTGGTTATGGAAGTCCCCGGTATCACTGCAAACGAATTAAAATCCATAATTGCTCAACCGCCCGTGCCAGTGGAATCATCCGAATTAATATCTCATCTCCCAAACAAAGAAAGGTCACTGTAGTCCCCACTGTAGCAGTCTCAGCACACGCCAAGAGACATAAGGCGAAACCGCACAGAAAGTGAACACAGCCAACTGTCCCCTGCCATACGATATCATCCTTCATCGTAAACAATTGGAATATCGAAACATGATCAAAACGGATGAGACACACAGCTCACGGTGTGCACAGAGCACTTAACTCAGTAGCTCCTGCAACAAGCCGGACTTGGAATATGAGGAAACTGCAACAAGGAACACTTTTCATGCATAGCCTTCAATGGTTTCTGCCGCCTATCAACCATATACCGGGAGTTCACGTCCTATCGAAAATGAGGATCGTCATATCTATACATATTCATATGGAATGTATAACATGGAACATATAACATAGAACGTATACACATGACACATATAACATGGAACGTATAACATGGAACATATAACATGGAACGTATAACATGGAATGTATACACATGGCACATTTAACATGGCACATTTAACATGGAACATGTAACATGAAACGTATAACACGGAACGTATTAAATGGAACATATAACATGTAACATATAACATGGAACGTATACACATGGAGTGTATAACATGGAACGTATACACATAGAGTGTATAACATGGGATGTATGCCATGGTACGTATAACATGGTACGTATAACATGGGACGTATGACATGGGACGCATAACATGGGACGTATGACATAGTACGTATGACATGGGACATATGACATGGGACGTATGACATGGGACGTATAACATGGGGCGTATGACATGGGACGTATGACATGGGGCGTATAACATAGCTTCTTAAATGTTTCAAAGCCGTGTACAGAACTCATGCATAAACCATATCGCTACTGAGACAGTGGCACTGAGTAGATCAGCCAAATTGCCAGACCTAGCCAAGATCATAGTGTCTAAACACAACAAATGTATAGGGAACGAAGAAGATGTCCAAAAATAAAGAAACTAGAGAAAAACATAAAAGTTGAACCGATTTTGATTTCATAAATGCACATATCTGCAGTTGCAGAGAAAGATGGAAAGAAAAGATAACCTCGGTTAACATGATCCCACTGACCCAAGACGGCAGAGGTTAGAAAGTCAAGTGTAGCACATTAACCTTCAGACTTACGCAAATTGTTCCTACTCGTGAGTAACATGAACACAAACTATCCGCTTTCAATATTTCTCAATAAAATACAAATGTCACATTTCATTTGAATAAATAACCCACAAATCATACATTTTAAATATTTCTTACCAATAATAATTCTCCGTGTACGCTGAAATATCTCCTCGTTGGAAAGTGTGCTGTGTAGCGCTCGGAGTTTGGTAGCAATCCTGTTGTGCTCACGAAGCCATATTGTGTGCAAGGCTCCTAGGTATGGGTGCTGATTGACGCGGATGTCTCCTTGAATACACACATTGAACAGCTTTGATTGAACAGCTTTGATTGAACAGCTTTGATAATGTAACAAAAATGTTGCAACTATATATGTACATTGTCACTATAAGAATTAATTAAAAGCATATTTCTGTTGAATATGGCATTAGGAAACACTAAAACATGCATCCAACGTATGCACCTGTTTGCTAACGGATCTTTCAAATAATTGTGGTGAATATGTGTATACTATTTTGCGTCAATTAATAAGCCATTGGAAACAAAAAGATAACAAACGATGAAGTTTTAAGGCAACTGAAAATAAAAAGAGAACTACTAAATACAATTAAGACAAGACAAATGAAATTTTTTGGGGCATGTTAAAAGACACAACAGCCTACTAAAAGTAATATTGGAAGGAAAAATACAAGGTAAAAGAGGCAGAGGCAGACCAAGACTAACATGGACGAGTAACATCAAAAGATGGACAAGTCAATCTATGTCATAATAGGGAATAATAGAACGAAGAAGTATGTGTTAGCACTCGGAAATAATGACAGACAAACAACAACAGAAAAAAACAAAGAACAATATATGGTCCGAAGCGGGATCGAACCAAATAATAAGGGAGAGAATAAAATTTTGGTTCGAATCCGCTTCGGACCATATATTGTTCTTCGTTTTTTCTGTTGTTGTTTGTCTGTCATTATTTCCGAGTGCTAACACATACTTCTTCGTTCTATTATTCCCTATTATCGCCTCGGAAGTTCCCTATATAATAATATTTATTTATTATTATTTGTACCCAGTATATAACCACTGGAAACTACTATTCGTGCTGTTTCGTCCAATAAATGTTTGTCTGCAACACAAGTATTCAGCCCTACTGGGAGATACTTGCATTAATAGGAAAGTACAGATATACAATATGCGGTGCCACTGAGTACGGGTTCGATCCCGCTTCGGACCATATATTGTTCTTTGTTTTTTTCTGTTGTTGTTTGTCTGTCATTATTTCCGAGTGCTAACACATACTTCTTCGTTCTATTATTCCTCAATCTATGTCAGCCTGCACCATCAAAGCAAGAAACAGAGTAGAATGGTGATCCATGGTAGCCTACCTTCGTTGCTGAGAAGGCACTCGATGATGATGATGAATAAGCCATTACATATACATTTTACATTCATTAACACATATAATGAATAAACGTTTCTTTCCCTCCATTACTCTTGGACGCCTACATTAGTGATTACAATTATCTCACCTTACATAAGGATGAGCCAGGAATGATACGGCTATTGGCGCTGGAAGTGAGAGCTTTGCTTTAGATCAAATCAGAGATGATGGACTTGACCTCCTTATTGTCTTTGACCGTGGGGTCAATAGGTCAAGGTTTGTAGAATGTAAAGTTGGAGAGTTGGGAATGTCCCTCTATGAAGCTGAGGTCCTTACGCCAAACCACTATTGAGCCACCTTTATCTACAAGTTTGATAACTCTCGCATCACGTAGGCGGACATTAGTAAGGGCTAGTGGTTCAGTATGGGAGAGATTAGAGCGATGTAGGGGAGAGATTAGAACGATGTAATGAAGAGATTAGAGCGATGTAGTGGAGAGATTAGAGCGATGCAATGAAGAGATTAGAGCGGCGTAAAGGAGAGATTAGAGCGATGTAATGAAGAGAATAGAGCGATGTATGGGAGAGATTAGAGCGATGTAAGGGAGAGAGTAGAACGATGTAGGGGATAGATTAGATCGATGTAGGGGAGAGATTAGAGCGATGTAATGAATAGGTTAGTGCGATGTAAGAAAGAGATTAGAGCGATGTAGGGGAGAGATTAGAGCGATGTAATGAAGAGATTAGAGCGATGTAGTGGAGAGATTAAAGCCATGTAATGAAGAGATCACAGCGGTGTAATGGAGAGATTAGAGCGATGTAATGAAAAGATTAGAGCGATGTAATGAAGAGATTAGAGCGATGTAATGAAGAGATTAGAGCGATGTATGGGAGAGATTATTGCGATGTATGGGAGAGATTAGAGCGATGTAGGGGAGAGATTAGAATGATGTAGGAGAGAGATTAGAGCGATGTAGGAGAGAGATTAGAGCGATGTAGGAGAGAGATTAGAGCGCTGTAGTCTCTGGGGGCGCAAACATTTGGTTTTGTGGGAGTTGGTTGTGATATATTTCTCGAGAGCAAGGGAAGCACCTGGGGCGGGAGTCCAATCAGGTTTAGAGGACTGGAGACGGGAGAATTCGTCGTCTAAAGGAGAGGGGGAGGGTGGGTGTGCATCAGTGGAGGTGGAAATAGAGCTTGATTGATAATTGACGGAAATTAGAAAGTGTGTCATGGAGGAGTTGATAGCGGTCACTAATATGGCGGGGTAGGACACACTTGCTACTTTGTAATATTAGGAAGAAACAAGTAACACTTTTGGCCATGTAATGAGAGGAGAACAGCTGGAATATATTGTAACAACTGGGAAAATTGAGGGACGAAAAGATAGAGGGAAGCAAAGAGAAAAGATACTAGGCAGTCTAAGAAATGGCTTGGCCGAAGGTCAACAATAGAAATGATAATAACTGTCGAGATCGAAAATTGTGGAGAGACATGATCACTTACACCAGCAGGCCCGGTACTTGACGATGATGATGAGGACACACACTTGAAGCATTTAGTGAGAACAGATCTTTTATTCTCAGATAAGGGAAGGACAGTAGGTATACAGACTTCTAAGTTGGGGGTCAGGCGATCCTGAATGGATAGAAGGAGGTCTAGGACGTCACGTAGACGGCCACATTGAAATTCGATGCGCTCAAAATATCTAATATCGTTATGGTTGTAAGTCCTACCTTGGTTGGGAGTTGTTGACGGATTACCACGAGTTGATACCAGCATGTTTGCCCTTTGACTCATAGAATGTGGCGGGTCGTAATGGCTTTCTTGACATTCCCGGCTCTTACTGGAGAGGTTGGAGGTCGTCTGTCCCAGGCTACGCTGGGAAACTACTAGTCCAGCCCAGAGGTACTGCAATACTGGGTCCTCTATATCAGTAATAGCCACCACTACAGGGAACACGGCGATCTTAGCTATTGTTAGCGAGTCTGTTTTGACGCAGACTGTTACCAGGGGTGACCACGAGGAGGTAGATATGCTAGGTCTTGGTCGGCTGATGGTGCGCCGACCCTGCTATTGCGACCGCAGGTCGCATGCGCTTGTGCACCCCCCCCCCCCCCCCAATGGATGGGAGTAAGATGGGCACAGCCAGAAATGAGAAACTTAGTAGCCGTGTAAGAAGACTTATTAACCAACATAGAACTGAAGTCGTCAGTTGCTGGACACTACGGAATTGCTGAGGATGGGATCTGAGCACCTATGGACATGTTCGGAATGCAATGATGATGACCCGCAAATAACTCAATTACTCAATAACTCAATTACTCAATAACTCAAGTCCTACCTGGGGCGGGGACATCGTACGGACTCCATGAAGTTGGACAATAAGGAAGAGACAATACGGAGAAAGTTGAGGTGGCAAGAAAATCTGGCAGGTGGAAAAATGTGGAGAGAATCACAAATACATTTACGAATGAAGTTTGAGAACTGAGGTGGCGTAGGCAAAAGGCGAGTGGCAGTGAGAGATGTGAGTAGTATACAAGGGTGTATTTGATTATCATTTAGGCGCTAAATTAACAAAGATATATAGTAGGCGCGCGCGCGCCTAATGTACCGTAGGCGCAGGGGGAGTTAACCGTGACATTTCGTGGCCGGATGTTGACCTCTAGTCCGGTGACCCGGAAGTGCGCTGTTTATGTCTGGTGTGTGCTGACTTTGGAGCGCTTGGTGTACTTGAGCGATAGTGATAGGTTAGTAGATTATACAACATCAGGTTTCTCATAATTAGGTTTCTTCTGGGCGCCTAATGTACTGTAGGCGCAGGGGGAGTTAACGGTGACATTTCGTGTCGGGATGTTGACTGGGGGTGTCTGTCGGCGTGACCTCGGCGCTCCGTATTTTAAAAATTCCGAATTATTTTTGAACTGTGACATTTCGTGTCGGGATGTTGACTGGGGGTGTCTGTCGGCGTGACCTCGGCGCTCCGTATTTTAAAAATTCCGAATTATTTTAAAAAAACAATCTCCATCTGATTTCGAACACGGGTCTACGGCGTGCCAGGCCAGACACTTACCACTATGCTACAGGCGATCACAGAATTAGAGGCTGAATGAGACAGGTGAGTCGTGACGCTTTTGTTGGTGCTCGACAGCTATCTAGTAGAGAAAGATTGACCCGCATTTAGGCGCTAAATTAACAAAGATATATAGGGCAGCGCGCGGCGCCCATAACGCGTGCGGCGCAGGGGGAGTTAACCGTGACATTTCGTGTCGGTATGCCCGGTGACCTCTCGTTGACCTCTCAGGTAACCTCTCGGCGCCATGGTCAGGGTGAGCTCTCGCAGTGGGGGGACCTGTTATGATCAAAGACCCTATTTCTCTGTGAAATTTCTCACTTGGGTAACTTAAGCTGGTCTAGCCGTCTAACAGAGAGACAGTAAATTAATGTACTTTTGATATTCTATTACTGTGTGTTTTTTGTAGTGGTTGTAGTAATAGTAGTTAAAGTCGTTATTGAAGTTGTACAACTAGTGTGACTTGTATTTTGTAGAGTTATAACAGACAAGTGGGGGCTATGCCTTTTTTTTTTCTTCATGTATAGTAGAGAGACGGTAGAGTCTTATAGTTATTTTTATGCATGACAACTTTAATGTATCTATAAAATTCATTTTGAAATTAATGGAAACATACAACTTACTCAGAGCTTGGCCACTAACAGCAACAGTCTTGCTAATATATTTAACCCGTGGAAACATCAGCATCATGAGACTTATTAATGTCCAAATTGACCGCTTGTTCATAACACGGATACAACAGCGATGATGACTTTAACGGTACACAATCAAAGAGCCCGTGGGTTTTGTTTTAGTCGATGACAACTTTTGAAATAGTAGCTGACAACTTTTGTATTAGCAGATGACAGCTTTCAATGACTGTTTACATGCTATGTCATTGTAGCAGTCATGTATGTCATGTCGATGTAGTAGACACGTATGTCATGTCATTGTACAGTCATGTCAATGTAACAGTCATTTCGTTGTAATAGTCATCTCGATGTAACAGTCACGTGTGTCATGTCGTTTTATCAGAGAAGTATGGTATGTCATTGTAACAGTCATTTCGTTGTAATAGTCATCTCGTTGTAACAGTCACGCATGTCATGTCGTTTTAACTGACACGTATGGTATGTCGTTGTAACAGACATGTCGTTGTATCAGTCATGTCGATGTAGTAGACACATATGTCATATCATTGTAACAGTCATATCAATGTAACAGTCATGTCAATGTAACAGTCATTTCGTTGTAATAGGCATCTCGTTGTAACAGTCACGTATGTCATGTCGTTTTATCAGAGACGTATGGTATGTCGTTGTAACAGACATGTCGTTGTATCAGTCATGTCGATGTAGCAGACACGTATAACATGTCAATGTAACAGTCATGTCAATGTAACAGTCATTTCGTTTGTAATAGTCATCTCGTTGTAACAGTCACGTATGGTATGTCGTTGTAACAGACATGTCGTTGTATCAGTCATGTCGATGTAGTAGACACGTATGTCATGTCATTGTAACAGTCATGTCAATGTAACAGTCATGTCAATGTAACAGTCATTCGTTGTAATAGTCATCTCGTTGTAACAGTCACAGATGTCATGTCGTTTTATCAGACACGTATGGTATGTCGTTGTAACAGACATGTCGTTGTATCAGTCATGTCGATGTAGTAGACACGTATGTCATGTCATTGTAACAGGCATGTCAATGTAACAGTCATATCAATGTAACAGTCATTTCGTTGTAATAGTCATCTCGTTGTAACAGTCACGTATGTCGTGTCGTTTTATCAGAGACGTATGGTATGTCGTTGTAACAGACATGTCGTTTGTATCAGTCATATCGATGTAGTAGACACGTATGGCATGTCATTGTAACAGTCCTGTCAATTTAACAGTCACGTCAATGTAACAGTTTTTTCGTGTAATAGTCATCTCGTTGTAACAGACACGTATGTCATGTCGTTTTATCAGACACGTATGGTATGTCGTTGTAACAGACATGTCGTTGTATCAGTCATGTCGATGTAGTAGACACGTATGTCATGTCATTGTAACAGTCATGTCAATGTAACAGTCATGTCAATGTAACAGTTATTTCGTTGTAATAGTTATCTCGTTGTAACAGTCACGTATGTCATGTCGTTTTATCAGACACGTATGGTATGTCGTTGTAACAGACATGTCGTTGTATCAGTCATGTCGATGTAGTAGACACGTATGTCATGTCATTGCAACAGTCATGTCAATGTAACAGTCATGTCAATGTAACAGTCATTTCGTTGTAATTGTCATCTCGTTGTAACAGTCACGTATGTCATGTCGTTTTATCAGAGACGTATGGTATGTCGTTGTAACAGACATGTCATTGTATCAGGCATGTCGATGTAGTAGACACGTATGTCATGTCATTGTAACAGTCATGTCAATGTAACAGTCATTTCGTTGTAATAGTCATCTCGTTGTAACAGACACGTATGTCATGTCGTTTTATCAGACACGTATGGTATGTCGTTGTAACAGACATGTCGTTGTATCAGGTATGTCGATGTAGTAGACACGTATGTAATGTCATTGTAACAGGCATGTCAATGTAAAAGTCATGTCAATGTAACAGTCATTTCGTTGTAATAGTCATCTCGTTGTAACAGGACGTATGTCATGTCATTTTATCAGAGACGTATGGTATGTCGTTGTAACAGACATGTCGTTGTATCAGTCATGTCGATGTAGTAGACACGTATGTCATGTCATTGTAACAATCATGTCAATGTAACAGTCATGTCAATGTAACAGTCATTTCGTTGTAATAGTCATCTCGTTGTAACAGTCACGTATGTCATGTCGTTTTATCAGACACGTATGGTATGTCGTTGTAACAGACATGTCGTTGTATCAGTCATGTCGATGTAGTAGACACGTATGGCATGTCATTGTAACAGGCATGCCAATGTAACAGTCATGTCAATGTAACAGTCATTTCGTTGTAATAGTCATCTCGTTGTAACAGTCACGTATGTCATGTCGTTTTATCAGACACGTATGGTATGTCGTTGTAACAGACATGTCGTTGTATCAGGTATGTCGATGTAGTAGACACGTATGTCATGTCATTGTAACAGTCATGTCAATGTAACAGTCATTTCGTTGTAATAGTCATCTCGATGTAACAGTCACGTGTGTCATGTCGTTTTATCAGAGAAGTATGGTATGTCATTGTAACAGTCATTTCGTTGTAATAGTCATCTCGTTGTAACAGTCACGCATGTCATGTCGTTTTAACTGACACGTATGGTATGTCGTTGTAACAGACATGTCGTTGTATCAGTCATGTCGATGTAGTAGACACATATGTCATATCATTGTAACAGTCATATCAATGTAACAGTCATGTCAATGTAACAGTCATTTCGTTGTAATAGGCATCTCGTTGTAACAGTCACGTATGTCATGTCGTTTTATCAGAGACGTATGGTATGTCGTTGTAACAGACATGTCGTTGTATCAGTCATGTCGATGTAGCAGACACGTATAACATGTCAATGTAACAGTCATGTCAATGTAACAGTCATTTCGTTGTAATAGTCATCTCGTTGTAACAGTCACGTATGGTATGTCGTTGTAACAGACATGTCGTTGTATCAGTCATGTCGATGTAGTAGACACGTATGTCATGTCATTGTAACAGTCATGTCAATGTAACAGTCATGTCAATGTAACAGTCATTTCGTTGTAATAGTCATCTCGTTGTAACAGTCACAGATGTCATGTCGTTTTATCAGACACGTATGGTATGTCGTTGTAACAGACATGTCGTTGTATCAGTCATGTCGATGTAGTAGACACGTATGTCATGTCATTGTAACAGGCATGTCAATGTAACAGTCATATCAATGTACAGTCATTTCGTTGTAATAGTCATCTCGTTGTAACAGTCACGTATGTCGTGTCGTTTTATCAGAGACGTATGGTATGTCGTTTGTAACAGACATGTCGTTGTATCAGGTATGTCGATGTAGTAGACACGTATGGCATGTCATTGTAACAGGCATGTCAATGTAAAAGTCATGTCAATGTAACAGTCATTTTGTTGTAATAGTCATCTCGTTGTAACAGGGACGTATGTCATGTCATTTTATCAGAGACGTATGGTATGTCGTTGTAACAGACGTGTCGTTGTATCAGTCATGTCGATGTAGTAGACACGTATGTCATGTCATTGTAACAGTCATGTCAATGTAACAGTCATGACAATGTAACAGTCATTTCGTTGTAACAGTCACGTATGTCATGTCGTTTTATCAGAAACGTATGGTATGTCGTTGTAACAGACATGGCGTTGTATCAGTCAGGTCGATGTAGTAGACACGTATGTTATATCGTTGTAACAGACACGTATGGTATGTCGTTGTAACAGACATGTCGTTGTATCAGACATGTCGATGTAGTAGACACGTATGTCATGTCATTGTAACAGTCATGTCAATGTAACAGTCATGACAATGAAACAATCATTTCGTTGTAATAGTCATCTCGTTGTAACAGTCACGTATGTCATGTCGTTTTATCAGACACTTATGGTATATCGTTGTAACAGACATGTCGTTGTATCAGTCATGTCGATGTAGTAGACACGTATGTCATGTCATTGTAACAGTCATGTCAATGTAACAGTCATGTCAATGTAACAGTCATTTCGTTGTAATAGTCATCTCGTTGTAACAGTCACGTATGTCATGTCGTTTTATGAGACACGTATGGTATGTCGTTGTAACAGACATGTCGTTGTATCAGTCATATCGATGTAGTAGACACGTATGTCATGTCATTGTAACAGTCATGTCAATGTAACAGTCATTTCGTTGTAATAGTCATCTCGTTGTAACAGACACGTATGTCATGTCGTTTTATCAGACACGTATGGTATGTCGTTGTAACAGACATGTCGTTGTATCAGTCATGTCGATGTAGTAGACACGTATGTCATGTCATTGTAACAGGCATGTCAATGTAACAGTCATGTCAATGTAACAGTCATTTCGTTGTAATAGTCATCTCGTTGTAACAGACACGTATGTCATGTCGTTTTATCAGACAAGTATGGTATGTCGTTGTAAACAGACATGTCGTTGTATCAGTCATGTCGATGTAGTAGACACGTATGTCATGTCATTGTAACAGTCATGTCAATGTAACAGTGATGTCATGTAACAGTCATTTCGTTGTAATAGTCATCTCTTTGTAACAGTCCACGTATGTCATGTCGTTTTATCAGAGACGTATGGTATGTCGTTGTAACAGACATGTCGTTGTATCAGTCATGTCGATGTAGTAGACACGTATGACATGTCATTGTAACAGGCATGTCAATGTAACAGTCATTTCGTTGTAATAGTCATCTCGTTGTAACAGACACGTATGTCATGTCGTTGTAACAGACACGTATGTCATGTCGTTTATCAGAGACGTATGATGGTATGTCGTTGTAACAGACATGTCGTTGTATCAGTCATATCGATGTAGTAGACACGTATGTCATGTAATTGTAACAGGCATGCATGTAACAGTCATGTCAATGTAACACGTGGCAGTTCTGTTGTTAACTGTTTTCCATGTCATGACGCCTATCTTGGTACCAATTATAATGGCTACACATTCAATGATCCAGGAATCCCTGAAAACAACCGTATATTAATTGGTACCAAGACATGTGTCCACAGGAAGGGGAGCTGAAAAGACGCCAAGAAAAGATAATTCATACAGCCATCACGACACACTAGACAACCTACATACAACTATCATGTCACACTGGACAACATACATACGCGGTGTGACACATATGACTACTACAACGACATGACATGGAAAACAGTTAACAACAGAACTGCCACGTGTTACATTGACATATGACTGTTACATTGACATGCCTGTTACAAGTACATGACATACGTGTCTACTACATCGATATGACTGATACAACGACATGTCTGTTACAACGACATACCATCATACGTCTCTGATAAACGACATGACATATCGTGTCTGTTACAACGACATGACATACGTGTCTGTTACAACGAGATGACTATTACAACGAAATGACTGTTACATTGACATGCCTGTTACAATGACATGCCATACGTGTCTACTACATCGACATGACTGATACAACGACATGTCTGTTACAACGACATACCATACGTCTCTGATAAAACGACATGACATACGTGACTGTTACAAAGAGATGACTATTACAACGAAATGACTGTTACATTGACATGACTGTTACATTGACATGCCTGTTACAATGACATGACATACGTGTCTGTCTACACATCGACATGACTGATACAACGACATGTATGTTACAACGACATACCATATGTCTGATAAAACGACATGACATACGTGTCTGTTACAACGAGATGGACTATTACAACGAAATGACTGTTACATTGACATGACTGTTACATTGACATGCTGTTACAATGACATGACATACGTGTCTACTACATCGACATGACTGATACAACGACATGTCTGTTACAACGACATACCATACGTGTCTGATAAAACGACATGACATACGTGTCTGTTACAACGAGATGACTATTACAACGAAATGACTGTTACATTGACATGACTGTTACAATGACATGACATACGTGTCTACTACATCGATATGACTGATACAACGACATGTCTGTTACAACGACATACCATACGTGTCTGATAAAACGACATGACATACGTGACTGTTACAACGAGAAGGCTATTACAACGAAATGACTGTTACATTGACATGACTGTTACATTGACATGACTGTACAATGACAAGACATACGTGTCTACTACATCGACATGACTGATACAACGACATGTCTGTTACAACGTATACCATACGTGTTGATAAACGACATGACATACGTGACTGTTACAACGAGATGACTATTACAACGAAATGACTGTTACATTGTCATGACTGTTACATTGACATGACTGTTACAATGACATGACATACGTGTCTACTACATCGACATGTCTGATACAACGACATGTCTGTTACAACGACATACCATACGTTGTCTGTTACAACGATATGACATACGTGTCTACTACATCGACCTGACTGAATACAACGCCATGTCTGTTACAACGACATACCATACGTTTTCTGATAAAACGACATGACATACGTGACTGTTACACGAAATGACTGTTTACATTGTCATGACTGTTACATTGACATGACTGTTACAATGACATGACATACGTGTCTACTACATCGATATGACTGATACAACGACACGTCTGTTACAACGACATACCATACGTCTCTGATAAAATGACATGACATACTCCCTGTTACAACGAGATGAACTATTACAAAGAAATGACTGTTCATTGACATGACTTTTACATTGACATGCCTGTTACAATGACATTACATACGTGTCTACTACATCGACATACTGATACAACGACATGTCTGTTACAACGACATACCATACGTGACTGATAAAACGACATGACATACGTGACTGTTACAACGAGATGACTATTACAACTAATGACTGTTACATTGACATAACTGTTACATTGGCATGCCTGTTACAATGACATACCATACGTGTCTACTACATCGACATGACTGATACAACGACATGTCTGTTACAACGACATACCATACGTGTCTGATAAAACGACATGACATACGTGACTGTTACAACGAGATGACTATTACAACGAAATGACTGTTAACATTGACATGACTGTTACATTGACATGATTGTTACAATGACATGATACGTGTCTACTACATCGACATGACTGATACAAACGACACGTCTGTTACAACGACATACCATACGTCTCTGATAAAATGACATGACATACGTCCCTGTTACAACGAGATGACTATTACAACGAAATGACTGTTACATTGACATGACTTTTACATTGACATGCCTGTTTACAATGACATTACATACGGTCTACTACATCGACATACCTGATACAACGACATGTCTGTTTACAACGACATACCATACGTGTCTGATAAAACGACATGACATACGTGTCTGTTACAACGAGATGACTATTACACGAAATGACTGTTACATTGACATGACTGTTACAATGACATGACATACGTGTCTACTACATCGACATGCTGATACAACGACATGTCTGTTACAACGACATACCATACGTCTCTGGTAAAACGACATGACATACGTGACTGTTACAACGAGATGTCAATTACAACGAATGACTGTCATTGACATGACTGTTACATTGACATGACTGTTGCAATGACATGACATACGTGTCTACTACATCGACATGATGATACAACGACATGTCTGTTACAACGACAACCATACGTGTCTGATAAAACGACATGACATACGTGACTGTCTGTTACAACGAGATGACTATTACAACGAAATAAACTGTTACATTGACATGACTGTTACATTGACATGACTGTTACAATGACATGACATACGTGTCTACTACATCGACATGACTGATACAACGACATGTGTTACAACGACATACCATACGTGTCTGATAAAACGACATGACATACGTGTCTGTTACAACGAGATGACTATTACAACGAATGACTGTTACATTGACGTGACTGTTAAATTGACATGACTGTTACAATGACATGCCATACGTGTCTACTTCATCGACATGACTGATACAACGACATGTCTGTTACAACGACATACCATACGTGTCTGATAAAACGACATGACTCTGTGACTGTTACAACGAGATGACTATTACAACGAAATGACTGTTACATTGACATGACTGTTACATTGACATGACTGTTACAATGACATGACATACGTGTCTACTACATCGACATGACTGATACAACGACATGTCTGTTACAACGACATACCATACGTCTCTGATAAAACGACATGACATACGTGACTATTACAACGAAATGACTGTTACATTGACATGACTGTTACATTGACATGTATACGTGTCTGCTACATCGACATGACTGATACAACGACATGTCTGTTACAACGACATATATACGTCTCTGATAAACGACATGACATAGTGACTGTACAACGAGATGCCTATTACAACGAAATGACTGTTACATTGACATGACTGTTACATTGATATGACTGTTACAATGATATGACATATGTGTCTACTACATCGACATGACTGATACAACGACATGTCTGTTACAACAACATACATACGTGTCATTAAAACGACATGACATGCGTGACTGTTACAACGAGATGACTATTACAACGAAATGACTGTTACAATGACATACCATACGTCTCTGATAAAACGACATGACACACGTGACTGTTACATCGAGATGACTATTACAACGAAATGACTGTTTCATTGACATGACTGTTACAATGACATGACATACGTGTCTACTACATCAACATGACATACATGACTGCTACAATGACATAGCATGTAAACAGTCATTGAAAGCTGTCATCTGCTAATACAAAAGTTGTCAGCTACTATTTCAAAGTTGTCATCGACTAAAACAAAACCCACGGGCTCTTTGATTGTGTACCGTTAAAGTCATCATCGCTGTTGTATCCGTGTTATGAACAAGCGGTCAATTTGGACATTAATAAGTCTCATGATGCTGATGTTTCCACGGGTTAAATATATTAGCAAGACTGTTGCTGTTAGTTGGCCAAGCCCTGAGTAAGTTGTATGTTTCCATTAATTTCAAAATGAATTTTATAGATACATTAAAGTTTCATGCATAAAAATAACTATAAGACTCTACCGTCTCTCTACTATACATGAAGAAAAAAAAAAAGGCATAGCCCCACTTGTCTGTTATAACTCTACAAAATACAAGTCACACTAGTTGTACAACTTCAATAACGACTTTAACTACTATTACCACAACCACTACAAAAACACAACAGTAATAGAATATCAAAGTACATTAATTTACTGTCTCTCTGTTAGACGGCTAGACCAGCTTAAGTTACCCAAGTGAGAAATTTCACAGAGAAATAGGGTCTTTGATCATAACAGGTCCCCCACTGCGAGAGCTCACCCTGACCATGGCGCCGAGAGGTTATCTGAGAGGTCAACGAGAGGTCACCGGGCATCCCGACACGAAATGTCACGGTTAACTCCCCCTGCGCCGCACGCGTTATGGGCGCCGCGCGCTGCCCTATATATCTTTGTTAATTTAGCGCCTAAATGCGGGTCAATCTTTCTCTACTAGATAGCTGTCGAGCACCAACAAAATCGTCACGACTCACCTGTCTCATTCAGCCTCTATTCTGTGATCGCCTGTAGCATAGTGGTAAGTGTCTGGCCTGGCACGCCGTACACCCGTGTTCGAAATCAGATGGAGATTATTTTTTTAAAATAATTCGGATTTTTAAAATACGGAGCGCCGAGGTCACGCCGACAGACACCCCAGTCAACTCCCGACACGAAATGTCACAGTTCAAAAATAATTCGGAATTTTTAAAATACGGAGCGCCGAGGTCACGCCGACAGACACCCCCAGTCAACATCCCGACACACGAATGTCACCGTTAACTCCCCCTGCGCCTACAGTACATTAGCGCCCAGAAGAAACCTCATTATGAGAAACCTGATGTTGTATAATCGACTAACCTATCACTATCGCTCAAGTGCCAAGCGCTCCAAAGTCAGCACACACCAGACATAAACAGCGCACTTCCGGGGTCACCGGACTAGAGGTCAACATCCGGCCACGAAATGTCACGGTTTAACTCCCCCTGCGCCTACGGTACATTAGGCGCGCCCCGCGCGCCTACTATATATCTTTGTTAATTTAGCGCCTAAATGATAATCAAATACACCCTTGTATACTACTGATGTGAAGGGAAAAAAATAACTAAGTAGAGGCAGTGGGTACAAGGAATACGTATAGATATCAAAAATAACAAATAATAAATAGTATGCAGGCCGTGTGTATAGCTGCAGGAAAACAAAGAAAATAAACTAAGTAGAGGCAGTGTGTACAAGGATACGTATAGATATCAAATATAACAAATAATAATAGTATGCAGGCCGTGTGTATAGCTGCAGAAAACAAAGAAATAAACATAAAATGGTATCGAGAAGCTAAACTAACAGAAAGACAAGGCGAGCTACATGTTTCGGCAAAGCCTTCATTAGGTTTAACAAACACACTACACAATATGAACATTAACACACAATTATTCGAGTTAGATTGCTCAACAACTACACAGCTGTAACAACTATACAGCTGTAACAACTACACAGCTGTAACAATACACAGCTTAACAACTACACGGCTGTAAACAATGGTGGAAAGGAAAGTGGGCTATGATTTTGCTAGAGTCCGGTTAAAAACATTCCAATTTTGTTTATTAAAAAGGTTGCGATGAAACTATGATGTATGTTTGTTCAGTTAACAGTAAGTTTGAATGTTCATGAATCTAAAGACTAAAGAGCAAAGATGGAAGAAAAAAGTCAGTGTAACATGAGGTTTGAGTTACACCTGACATGAAATAATTTGACTTCCATCTAAAAGCACCCCACAACAAGATATAATAATGAGATGCAGAAAAAGCACATACTAGGCAATGTGAGACGATTATTAGAGAAGGAAAGGCCATCATTATAAGTAAGGAAGACATCAGAACTAAAAAATACATTCAATAGATACACAAGAAAGCATAAGAGCAATAATTATTTTCTGCATTACCTTCCTCTATTGTTGAGACAAGTAAGTCAGAAATTAGATGAAGTAACAACAACTTGCGAATAAGTCAGAAATTAGATGAAGTAATAACAACTTGTGAAACAACATCGACGTCTAGGCTGTGAGAACTGGTGGTGAAGATTGGTCTTGTTAGATTAGAACGATTCTCAGGACAAATTGAAGAAGTTGCACAACCAACACAGAGCTAACGCAGTTCGTCCCTGCTGAACATTTTGAGGTGATGATAAGAGCACCTATGTGGGTACAACAGACGCAGTTATTCTCTTAAAACTGTTCTCTCTGTGTTGCTGCTTCTGTGGGTTTTAGCGTTGCCGAGACTCGCCATTCATTAATCTTGTCACATCAGTTCTCTGCCTCTTGGCGCCTTGCTTCTCTCATTTTCAAGGAATACTTGTTTTTGCGCGGTCTGATTAGGCGTATATATGAAACCACCTCAGACATAGCAGTTTCTTAACTGTGGTGAGGAGATATTTGATCAAGATTTTGTTTCTATTTTTCATTTGGCGGTGAGTTGGGGCGTGTGCTGAAATATTCTTGTTGGTAACATGGTCTTACTATGAGATAGCAATGATCTTTCCAAAACATTTCCTCTTAAGTCTTCAATTTACAAAAAATGACTAGTGTTGTTTCGCAAACATAGATGAAGAGGCACGATATCATGATTATATCAGAGCTGACTGTACGTCTCTAGAGTTGCAGGTTCTTTATTTTCGCCCTTTCTTTCAACAAGTCTGCTCTTGCAGTTCTTGTTTGTATTTCAGTTTAGAACCGTGCTCATGTACAATCGAAGGTATTTGATTTGATCTATTGCTGTTTCCTGTAGACATCGATTATGTTTACAGCCTTTTTTTTAAAATGTAGCTTCAAGCGGTTGTTGCGTCTGTTATGATCACCTCTCAAAGTATTTAGAATATTCAAGTCAAGAGTTTGATCAAATTGGATGCAGAAAATATTCTTGGCATATCGAAAAGGTTAAATTGTAAGGAACGACTAGTTGACAAATTTGAATAGCCGCACATCATCACGGTTATCGGGTTCCTGTAACAGCACAATGAATGTTGCAACAGTTGCACATCATGGTTATCGGTTCCTGTGACAGCACATGAATGTTGCAACAGTTGCACATCATCATGGTTATCGGGTTCCTGTGACAGCACAATGAATGTTGCAACAGTTGCACATCATGGTTATCGGGTTCCTGTAACAGCATAATGAATGTTGCAACAGTTGCACATCATGGTTATCGGGTTCCTGTAACAGCACAATGAATGTTGCAACAGTTGCACATCATGGTTATCGGGTTCCTGTGACAGCACAATGAATGTTGCAACAGTTGCACATCATCATGGTTATCGGGTTCCTGTGACAGCACAATTAATGTTGCAACAGTTGCACATCATGGTTATCGGGTTCCTGTAACAGCACAATGAATGTTGCAACAGTTGCACATCATCATGGTTATCGGGTTCCTGTGACAGCACAATGAATGTTGCAACAGTTGCACATCATCATGGTTATCGGGTTCCTGTGACAGCACAATGAATGTTGCAACAGTTGCACATCACGGTTATCGGGTTCCTGTAACAGCACAATGAATGTTGCAACAGTTGCACATCATGGTTATCGGGTTCCTGTAACAGCACAATGAATGTTGCAACAGTCGCACATCATGGTTATCGGTTCCTGTGACAGCACAATGAATGTTTGCAACAG
>JAVIAB010000125.1:67513907-67621407 GCA_032433765.1 Megaustenia siamemsis | reverse complement strand
TCATGTTTCTGCACCACACAGGTATATTGCGAAGATATAACCTTTTGCTATTCTTTGTTTTAGCCCTGGTGTTATTTGTTTTGATGTTAGTATACTTTTCATGACATCAAAATTACCTTTCGCCATTCCTATTCTTTTGTTTATTTCAGTTTTACATTTGCCATCACTGGTTATAGTATGTTCAAGGTGGGTTCGCTTATATTTTTCTTAATTAGGTTGCACTGTGTAATGTATTTGACCTCTCAGTGAGTTCGTTCCTAGCGCGAATTTGTTCAAAATTAAATACCAGAATTTGGTTTACTTTGTCATTTCTGAAAGTCAATAGTTTTGAAATGAAGGTACATAACTCTAAGAATCTTTTCTAAAGGGTATGCGTTGAAGTTTTCCTTCAAATATGAGGATGGCCGTTTACCAGTATACTTTCTATGCAATATTTCCCTACATTTTCCGAACGCCTTACTTTAACTTATAGTATCTTTTTCTTTTTTTTTTTTTAATGTTTAAAATTTAAATTTATACTCCTTGTAGTATCAATCCTAGAAATGTCGAGAGAAATGTCTTTCTTGAATGTTACGACACGCTCCTATCTTTTATTTGTTTTATTTGCCGCATTCAGCATACTCAAAACCTTTTATTGTTCTTTGATCACATTCAGTGGTCTCGCCCAAGGTCACTATTAATGTTTCTCCAGATCCGGTGTGCCTCCAGTTGTTGTTTCTTGATTTCTCTTGAGCAGACTTATCCATGGCATGACCCGGGTCTGCCGACCTATGACCGCTCAGATTTGACACCACGCAACAGAACAGCTCATTAAAAGATTGTGCTCTCCGTCGTTAAGTACCAAGCCTGCTGGCGTAGGTAATCATGTCTCTCCACAACTTTCGATCTCGACAGTTATTTATCATTTCTGTTGTTGACCTTCTGCCAAGCCATTCTCTTAAGCTGTCTGGTATTTTCTCTCTTTGCTTCCCTCTATCTCTTCGTCCCTTAATTTTTCCAGTTGTTACAATATATTCCAGCTGTTCTCTTCTCATTACATGGCTAAAAAATGATGATTGTTTCTTCCTAATATTGGAAATTAGCTCTCTTTTTGCTTTGACCTCTCTCAGAACATCTTCATTACTCTTCTTAGCTGTCCATGGTATTCTCAACATTCTTCTGTAAAGCCACATTTCTACAGACTCCAGTGATTTTCTTGTCTGTTATCCTATTGTCCATGATTCACATCCATATGTTAAGACTGGCTCTACATAACATTTAAAAACTCTTGTTCTTGCTTCTTTTGTCAAAAATGGATTGCATAGTATCTTCCCCATTTTTTGGATAGCTGCTTTTGCCTGAGCCATTCTGCATCTCACCTCTTTTGTACATCTTTCGTCTAACGTTAAAAAAGTTCCCAAAAATTTAAATTCATTTACCTGTTTTAATATTGTTCCACTTGTCTTTATTTTGCACTGAGATGATGTCTTTTCCTTTGTTGTTACCATTATTTCTGTCTTTTTGCCATTAAGTTTGCACTTATGATGGCGCTCTTAAGTTTGGTTTCGGGCGAGTCTGACCAGTAACGCGTCCGCGCACTTTATTGATACCTGGTCATGAAACGGGGTTTGTCAATGTGTATCTGTGAAGGTTTCAATGTGTATCTCCTGGGAGGTCCTCAAGGTTTCAATGTGTATCTCCTGGGAGGTCCTCAAGGTTTCTATGTGTATCTCCTGGGAGGTCCTCAAGGTTTCTATGTGTATCTTCTGGGAGGTCCTCAAGGTTTCTATGTGTATCTCCTGGAGGTCCTCAAGGTTTCAATGTGTATCTCCTGGGAGGACCTCAAGGTTTCTATGTGTATCTCCTGGGAGGTCCTCAAGGTTTCTATGTGTATCTCCTGGGAGGTCCTCAAGGTTTCAATGTGTATCTCCTGGGAGGTCCTCAAGGTTTCTATGTGTATCTCTGGGAGGTCCTCAAGGTTTCAATGTGTATCTCCTGGAGGTCCTCAAGGTTTCTATGTGTATCTCCTGGGAGGTCCTCAAGGTTTCAATGTGTATCTCCTGGGAGGTCCTCAAGGTTTCAATGTGTATCTCCTGGGAGGTCCTCAAGGTTTCTATGTGTATCTCCTGGGAGTTCTCAATGTTTCATTGTGTATCTCCTGGGAGGTTCTCAAGGTTTCAATGTGTATCTCCTGGGAGGTTCTCAGAGTTTCAGTTTGCATCTCCTTGGACGTTCTCAAAGTTTTAATGTGTATCTCCTGGGAGGTTCTCAAGTTTTCTATGTGTATCTCCTGGGAGGTTCTCAAGGTTTCTATGTGTATCTCTGGGAGGTTCTCAAGGTTTCTATGTGTATCTCCTGGAGGTTCTCAAGGTTTCAATGTGTATCTCCTGGGAGGTTCTCAGAGTTTCAGTTTGCATCTCCTTGGACGTTCTCAAAGTTTTAATGTGTATCTCCTGGGAGGTCCTCAATGTTTCTATGTGTATCTCCTGGGAGGTTCTCAATGTTTCATTGTGTATCTCCTGGGAGGTTCTCAAGGTTTCAATGTGTATCTCCTGGGAGGTTCTCAGAGTTTCAGTTGGCATCTCCTTGGACGTTCTCAAAGTTTTAATGTGTATCTCCTGGGAGGTTCTCAAGGTTTCAATGTGTATCTCCTGGGAGGTTCTCAGAGTTTCAGTTTGCATCTCCTTGGACGTTCTCAAAGTTTCAATGTGTATCTCCTGGGAGGTTCTCAAGGTTTCAAGGAGAAGATCGGAGCATGTGTGAATGTGTCCGGACTAAAGTGATGCTGATCATAACACAGCATAACAATACAACCTATCCAGCTAGGCCATTTTCCTGTTATTACCGAACAAATGAGTGTATGCTGCATCACTTAATGGTTGCACCTCTTCTTTCCGTCTACAGATTGCATAAAGAAACAATTAAATAATTCTACAGCAAAAAAAAAACTAACAATAAAAAAAAGACTCATAGGTGCAAAGCGCCACATACATGTAAAAGCACACAGGACAAACAAATACACTATCTGAGCACAACAACTCACGACATTTGCAATCAGCGTCGCTAAATGGCAGAGATCTCACAAAATTGATACAAACTCCATTAAAGTCAGTATCATTAGCAGGCACTCGATAGGGAAGCAATCTCTGAATTGAAAAAAGAACATTTCAAGTTTGTAGGTAAGCGGTGATGTTTGAGTAATTATAGTATACAAGATGGCAGTTAAATGGGGGGGGGGGGGGGAACAGAATTGAAAAACTCCCGTCTTGAGTTTAGCGTTTAAGGATTTTTGTTCAAATGCTCTTATTGTCATGACTATCTCTGTATTTAGGACTCATTTAGTTAATACTATGCTAGGCTGCATCTCTTTCCCGCACAAAAATAGCTGGTACAGATATACGACGGTAAATTGATCAATCCGTCGATCGGGAGATCTCACTCGACCTCTTGTTGTCATGGGACAAGTTAACCCAACCACTGCTCCAGTTCTGTGTCTTGTTTACTTTCTAGCTGCATGCAGTGCTAGTTTTACCATTAGGCGCACCCAAGCGATTTCTCAGGGGCGGTAAGATTGGAAGGTGGGGGGGGGGGGGGGGGGGGGGGGGGGGGGACCATACATATAAATAAAACGAGAGAGAGAGATCGTTACATCTTTTCAATTAATAATTCTAGCAATGTAATTGTAAATTTTATATGAAATAAATAAGTATTAAGTGGGATTTTACATGAGCATATTAAGTATTTCAATTTAATTTACCTAATCTCTCTTAGAAAAAAGACTAAGAAAAATGATTATTATTTAATAGTGACTTAACTTGTAATATTATGATACTATGTAGACCTTCTATAAACAGATTCTCTCCACGCCTTGCTAGTCGTATGGGGAATATGGTGTTAGTGACCATATTTTTCTATGACCACGGCACATTTTTGGGTGATGTGGTCGGCATCACGGACCTTCTATAGGGTAGCCAGAATGGTTTTTTTATTGTTGTAAAAACAGCTACCTTTCCTTGACCGGCCCTAGGTGCATACATAATACAATAATTGAACTTGATTCATTGAGTTTTGCTTTCAAAATGACTACTATTGTTTTCGTTTTAAAAAATAGCAAGACTAATCCGAGAGAGATAGAGAGAAAGATAAGCGATTTATTAAAGCAGAGGAGGGGAGAATGAGCCGATTATTATTACTCCATACCTAGAAAGAACATCATCATGAACTCTGTTTCACCCTTGTTTTCGTGAACACCTTTGCCCGTGGCTGTATATGATTGTTATCTTTTATCTCGGTCCTTTAATTTTAAAACACTATCTTCATCTTTTTCTTCATATCTTATCTGCACGAAAGAACATTTAGAGTCGAAAATACTGTATCAATGTGGCATCTTGCTTCTATCTACTGTCTGTAAAATGACAAGGAAACGGCATAAAAGCAGCTAAACTAATTATATATGTATTGTCTGTGTTACTAAACAAACTTTCGGAGTACAGTTTGTTAAGCTACTGTTTTGATGTAATTATATATAATTTATACATATTATAATTTACATATATATTATAATTTACATATATATTATAATTTACATATATATTATAATTTACATATATATTATAATTTACATATATATTATAATTTATACATATTATAATTTATATATATATATTATAATTTATATATATATTATAATTTATATATTTCATATAATTTAACATCAATAATTAACTAAATCTATAGACGAGACTCAGTGTAAATGGTGAGTATAGAAAACTGAACGATTTGTTATAATTTCTTCATTGCTATATTTCGTTAAAATCGTCAATGAGCCTGTGTACATGAGCTGACATTACACACTTATAAAACACGTTCATGTACTTACTTGTCTGTTATAAAAGGCGGACATCCTCCATTTGGACCACAACAGTTAACTCCACCATTAGCTTTGCATTGAAAAATAAAATGCGTTGTTTTATTAAATAATCAGCAACAAATAAGTAATGTCATCATTAAAATGTAACATATATTTATTTCGTTTAATTTATTAAATTATTATTTATTTATTTCAATTTAATCGTAATAACACATTGACAATATAAAGACAATTATTACGTGCTTATACTGTCTTTCATCATGAATTATTTCGAGAATGATTAATTTCTTTAAGACATAAATCCTTTTTGCCTTCACGTATGGTAGGAAGCAGGTTGATGGAGATCTTCAATAAGGAACAAGCAAATAACTGCAATGCTACGGTAAAGCTGGTGTTGACGGTATCTACCAGAGTCAGCTTACCTAACAACTTCCATCCCAAGTTTTGCCAGTACAGGATTGACTAATCCGTCATTGGAAACGAAGGCGTTCTGAATCGGATTGTGCACATGTTCCACTGTGTTAGCATTCACCACAGGAAGCATGTTGGTTTATTGTTGTCTGATTGTGCACATGTTCCACTGTGTTAGCATTCACCACAGGAAGCATGTTGGTTTATTGTTGTCTGATTGTGCACATGTTCCACTGTGTTAGCATTCACCACAGGAAGCATGTTGGTTTATTGTTGTCTGATTGTGCACATGTTCCACTGTGTTAGCATTCACCACAGGAAGCATGTTGGTTTATTGTTGTCTGATTGTGCTCATGTTCCACTGTGTTAGCATTCACCACAGGAAGCATGTTGGTTTATTGTTGTCTGATTGTGCTCATGTTCCACTGTGTTAGCATTCACCACAGGAAGCATGTTGGTTTATTGTTGTCTGATTGTGCTCATGTTCCACTGTGTTAGCATTCACCAGAGGAAGCATGTTTGTTTCTTTTTGTCTGACTATGCTCATGTTCCACTGTGTTAGCATTCACCAGAGGAAGCATGTTTGTTTCTTGTTGTCTGACTGTGTTCATGTTCCACTGTGTTAACATTCACCAGAGGAAGCATGTTTGTTTCTTGTTGTCTGACTGTGTTCATGTTCCACTGTGTTAACATTCACCACAGGAAGCATGTTTGTTTCTTGTTGTCTGACTGTGCTCATGTTCCACTGTGTTAACATTCACCACAGGAAGCATGTTGGTTTATTGTTGTCTGATGATTCATTGCTTGTGTTCAAACTTAGTATCTTCAAAGACGGAGTTATCTGCCTGTGCGGCGAGGGACCCCTCTGCACACGGCTGCCAGGCTAAAACGGACTAACACGCAAAATTCAGTTCCTGGTCTCCAGTGACTTCGTTAGAGGTCAAAGTTGGCGAACGAAAAAAAAAACTTTAATTTAGAAATCTGTAATTTATACATCAGGCTAGGGGCTCAGCAAGATAGAAGTAGATGATGTAGTGGGACTTCTTGTGTCACACAATGTAGAACTATTACATGATGAATTGACTCAGAAGATACAAAGAGTAGCTAGACAGGGTGATTTTTTTAGGCTTTTGAACATTTTTTATAAAGCTATGGCAATTTTCATTTGTAAAAAAATTAGATAACAAATGTGAACAAACCAATAGAACAATCACCAGTGAATACAGTTATGTACAAGCACACACACACAACTAAATAAAGTACGGTAGCACACATTAGCACAGCTAAAAAGACTAATGAGGAAGTTCTCAAAGAGGCCAACACAAAAAGGGAGTTCCTAAAAAAAAAATCAGAAAGAAACAATCAACATTTTTCGTGCACATCATGAGAAGAGGAAAGTTGGAATACTTGATTATAACTGGCAAAATAATAGGAACGAGAGATCGCGGACAACAAAGAGAGAAAACACTGGATAGTTTGGTGTAATGGCATGGGAAACTGTCATCAACAGAACTGATACGATGCACTGTAGATAGAAGATTGTGGAAGGACATGATCGCCTACGCCAACCGGTATGGCACATGATGATGATGAGCACACATTGGACAAGTATTTTGTTAAGTCCAAATTAAACAGCAATACCAGAAACGAGCACCACCTGCCACACGCTGAGGTGATATCGTGCTATTCAAACATTTCTCTCCACAAATAAGAGGAATGTGAACATGCAATAAAGTCAACATGAATTTCACTTCTTATTACATCTTAATTGCACCTGAAGTTCACATTCATTTTATATTTACAGTATAGAAGTTACGGCTGTGTCTTTATTCATGAACTGTTTCAAAGTTTTATATTTTCCAGAAAAGTGGTGAGAGAATAAACTTGTATTTATAGGACTGAATCTATAGTAATGTCGATATCAATTAATTTGTTTTTCTCTTAAAGTAATATTTTTGTGAACCATAACGTCGACATTAATCAGGAACATCCTATACTTCACGGTATCAGCACTAAACTTCACGGTATCAGCACTAAACTTCACGGTATCAGCACTAAACTTCACGGTATCAGCACTAAACTTCACGGTATCAGCACTAAACTTTACGGTATCAGCACTAAACTTCACGGTATCAGCACTAAACTTTACGGTATCAGCACTAAACTTTACGGTATCAGCACTAAACTTTACCGTATCAGCACTAAACTTTAAGCTTTCAAAACTAAATTTTACTGTGTCAGTACTAAACTTTAAGGAAACAAAACTAATCTTGAAGGTGACTAACTTAACTCTACGGAACTCTCTCTTCAAAACTAAACTTTACGGTATCAACACTGAACTTTACTGTATGGATCTAAACATTACGGTTTCGGCACTAAACTTTACGGTATCAACATTAAAAATTACGGTATAAACACTAAACTTGACGTTTCAACACTAAACTTCATAGTGTCAGTACTGAGCTTTACGTTTCAACACTAAACTTCATGGTATTAACACTAAACTTTACGGTATCATTACTGAACTTTACAGTATCAACACTAAACTTTACAGTATCAACATTAAACTTCACAGTATCAACACTAAACTTTACAGTATCAACATTAAACTTTACAGTATCAACATTAAACTTTACAGTATCAACACTAAACTTTACAGTATCAACATTAAACTTTACAGTATCAACATTAAACTTTACAGTATCAACAATAAACTTTACAGTATCAACACTAAACTTTACAGTATCAACATTAAACTTTACAGTATCAACACTAAACTTTACAGTATCAACATTAAACTTTACAGTATCAACATTAAACTTTACATGCTGTGGCAATAATGTCGTGAGCAACCCATTGTCCCCACTGCATAAGCATGATTGTGTAACTGACTTGGTTAGAAACATCTGGGTGTATGTTTAGGCTGACTTTGCGGGCGCTAGGTAGGGGGCTCCCGTCCTCACCTCTCACTCGAGGACTGCCACAACCTGACAAAACAAATTCGGCACAATTTAGTAGATAACCATGTCTAAAGTCTCGTAGATTAACTCTCCAGGTCTCATACATTAACTCATCAGGTCTCACACATTAACTCACCAGGTCTTACACATTAACTCTCCAGGTCTCACACATTAACTCATCAGGCCTCACACATTAACTCTCCTGGTCTCACACATTAACTCTCCAGGTCTCACACATCAACTCTCCAAGCCTCACTCATTAACTCTTCAGGTCTCATACATCAACTCTCCAGGTCTTACACATTAACTCTCCAGGTCTCACACATCAACTCTCCAAGCCTCACTCATTAACTCTTCAGGTCTCATACATCAACTCTCCAGGTCTCACACATTAACTCTACAGGTCTCCCAAATTAACTCTCTAAGTCTCACACATTAACTCACCAGGTCTCCCATATTAACTCTCCAGGTCTCACACATTAACTCTCCAGGTCTCACACATTAACTCTCCAAGTCTCACCCATAAACTCTCCAGCTCTCACACATTAACTCTCCAGCTCTCACACATTAACTCTCCAGGTCTCACACATTAACTCACCAGGTCTCACACATTAACTCTCCAGGTCCCATAGTCAACTCTCTAGGTCTCACACATTAACTCCCCAGGTCTCATACATCAACTCTCCAGGTCTCATACATCAACTCTCCAGGTCTCATAAATCAACTCTCCAGGTCTCATAAATCAACTCTCCAGGTCTCATAAATCAACTCTCCAGGTCTCATACATCAACTCTCCAGGTCTCATAAATCAACTCTCCAGGTCTCATACATCAACTCTCCAGATCTCACACATTAACTCTCCAGGTCTCACACATTAACTCTCCAGGTCTCACACATTAACTCTCCAGGTCTCATGCTGAAGTATTAGTTGTACGTTCTTGCCCGAGCAGGAATGTCTACACTGCTGGGCATTATGTGTCACAAAAGTTTCATGTTGGATTTTGTGTAAATAAAGCGTTTCTTGGTGTTTATTCAAAATGAGACTTGTGTCTTCCATTAGTTACTCAGGCTGGTGTGTATGACGGCTGAGACTGAGTAACAGTTCAAGGATAACGCGAAATTAGAGGCAAGACAGTGCAAGACCACCTGGACAGCTGAAAGTACACACGGTGGACCGAACATTAGATTTGTCGCGGAAATTAAGGACAAGACAGTCCACGACCAGAAATACAGGAAAGAGCGCCGTACACAGACTACCAGTGTACCACTCACGAGGGAATAGATTGATACCAGAAGAGGACAGAACGTTTTATGTTCTTTCCATGGTGCCAAGATCAGTGTAGCTGTCATTCCATCTACCACGTTACAGTAGCGGTATAATCCAGCGGTCAGTGCACCCCAGATTCCAAGTACTGTCCGTGTACGAGTTGAGACGCTCCTGTAACCATCAGAAATATATATAAAGTAGGCACAATGTACAAATGAAAAGTCCCTGTGTACAAATGAACAGTACCCGTGTACATTTGTACATCACAATGTATGCTGATATGTCTGTATATCTTCAAGTATGTGAATGTTTGTTTATTTATATATAATATTTGTTATTACATATTATTAAGCTTTTGCCTTCATTACAGATGAAACTAGTTATTGCGAAATAGAATACATCAATAGTCCGAAGTCCATCTTTTCCTAGGTAATAGTAAATTATGATCAAATTTTCATTGCTTAATAGTCTCGCCATGTAACTAACTGGTGGTAAACTGGTTACTAAGTTTCAAAACCTTCCTTTCTAAAATGTGCATACCATCCACCACACTCTTTTCTCAAACCGACACTAAAGACAAAGCTACATCGGCCTTTTCATCTCACAGAATCGTCGAATTTAGAAAAAGCTGTTGTTGACTAAGTGATTCATTACCAAAGATACTGCAATCTTGCACAATCAAGGATTAGACATTATTTTCCTTTCGGCTACATTGTAAAGTAGTGTAATATTTGTTATATGTTCATAAGAATAATGATTGTGTGATGTGTGTTACTTTACAATTATCGCTAAGATCATTGCTGTCTCCGTATCAAGAGTTGGCTACTATGGAGCCTCATTCCGCTCTGTTTCTTGCTGTGATAGTAACGGTAGTCATAGGCTGACTTGCCCATCTTTTGATGTTACTCGTCCATGTTAGTCTTGGTTTGCCTAAGCCTCTCTTAATTTGTATTTTTCCTTCCAAGATTACTTTTACTGGACTGGTGTGTCTTTTAACATGCCACACAAATCGAATTTCTCTTGTTTGAATTGTGTTTAGTAGTTCTCTTTTAATTGTTAGTTGTCTCAAGACTTCATCGTTTGTTTTCTTTAACGTCCGTCCAATTCTTCTATAAATCCACATTTCAAATTATTCAAATTATTCAAATTTCTGTTATGTTTTCTTGTCTAATGTCCATGTTTCTCCACCATACAGGAATGTTGAGAAGATATACAATTTTTGCTATTCTTAGATTCAACTCTGGTATGATTTGTTTTGGTCTTAGTATATTTCTCATGGCATTATAATTACCTTTTGCCATTCTTATTCTTTTGTTTATTTCAGTTGTACATTTTCCATCACTGGTTATAGTATGTCCAAGGTAGTTGCAGATCTGAACTGTCTCCAGGTCTATTCCTACAATTTTGATATCCACTTGTAGGTTTTGAGTATTATTATTGGTTATGATCGTAGTTTTACTCTTTTTGATATTTATATCTAATTTTGTTGCTTCTCATGTTTATTTAATTAAGTAATTGTTGTAGATCTTTAGGATTTTCTGCCTTTTTTTCAAGCACGGACCTGAGTATAAAGTAACGTTCAATCCACCTTGCGGGTCCATTAAAATTGCTTGGTGGGTCGCTTCTGGCCTCAAGGCCATAGGTTAAAAACCCGTATTTTCATTTCTGGATAAAACAATATGATTTTCTTCTTATTATTATTCTTATTCTTCGTCTCCTTGTCATAACCTTGCCGGTCTTTGAGGCACCATCGACTTCATCAAACATTTATATTGATCTCTATCTTTAGTCATTTTTTTAGACCGCGAAATCTTCTGGCCATTCTTGTATATCTCTTTATCTCTCTCTGCGTCTACCTCTCCCTTCTCTCACACATTCTTGACGTTAGCTACCACAAATATATTTCTGCCACAGAAAAAAGTTCAAGTTTTATGAAGCTCAAAATGTCACGTGACACTAGAGTGTCATTACTTGGAAAAATCAGATAGACAGAGCAAGAAAAAAAAAAACCCAGAAAATGAACTAATATTGTGAAGAAATTGGCAGGAACGGGCTGGGGTGCAGACAGCAATATCTTGAAACGACTATACGTAGGAAGAGTCAGACCAGTTCTAGAGTATGGAGTCACAGCCTGGGCTATATCTTCCAAATCACACCTTAGCAAAATTAACAGAACACAGAACCAAGCTGGCCGTATCATCACTGGTGCTATAAAATCTACACCAATCAAGACTCTAGAAACAGTAACAGGTTTACAACCCTTAGATGACAGACGGGTCACTAAAGTATTGCAACAAGCGGAGAAATATAGAAGGATCCTTAGCCACCCAATGCACCAAAGAATAACTGGTTTCGGAATTGTACGACTAAAGAGGAGCAACTTCGCTGCAGTAGCAAATGAACTAATTACTGGAGACCCCGTACTTTCCCAAACAATATCGAAACACTTGAGCCCATCTGATATGTCTCCTCATGGGAAGCATAACATACCAGAAAATTACTTAAGGAAAATATAACAGGAATCATGAAAAATACACCCTATCAGACACAGAAAGAAAACACGTAGCAGAAAAACACAGGCACAATACCTACCCACAGGACTCTTGGTCCCGCATATGCACAGATGGCTCTGCTACAAATGCCACCAGAAATGGAGGCAGAGGTGTATTCTTGACGCTGAATAATCAGGACGAGATCACCAAGCCAATAGCTACTGGAAAATTCTCAAACAATTTTAAAGCAGAAACTGAGGCCATCAGAGATGCTGCAACACTGGCTACTCAACACAAAAATAACATGAACAATACATTGGTGATTCTGACTGATGCACTGTCAATACTATCAGCTCTAAAAAGCCTCAAGAACAATGAACTAGATGACTTGAGAACAACCCTGGACCAACTATGCAATAACCTCCAGAGAGTAGTCATTCAGTGGATACAATCACACTGTAATATACACGGGAACGAATGCGCAGACAAATTAGCTAAAGAGGGAGGGAGATTACCACAAGAGAACCATCCGCTCAGTTATGATGAAGTCAAATCCATCCTCAAAGGCCAGTACCATGAAAAATGGAAACGAGAACACCCAAAGCATAACGAGAGTGACGGATACCACCAACTGTCAAGGAGGGATCAAGTCATTATACTTCGCCTAAGCACTGGCCACAATAGAATGAGGAATCACATGTTCACCAAACTCAAAATAGGTACAACCAGCCTATGCCACTGTACACTGGACAATATAACTACAAAACATGTTCTACAAGATTGCACCAGTACACAGACCTGACCTGAGAAGAGCAATGTAGCCCACACCCACCTCCCTGGAAGAGAAACTATATGGGGTAATCGAATCGCTCAAACAACAGCTGACTTCATAAGAGAGTCTGGAATCCTAGTCTGATTGAGTCTTCATCGCAGAGAGAGAGAAAGAGAGAGAGAGAGAGAGAGAGAGTGTGTCATTATACTCACCATCATCATACGCTGGGGGAGCAGTGTACCCAGAGGCTTGGAGGTGGCTCCTAAATTTCTGGATGATTGCAGGTCCCATCAATTGTTCTATACTTGAGGTTTTGGACGTTCCTACACCACTGGAATATACATCATTGGCTTCATGACAGTGGCTGACTATTAAACATGGTACAATGATAGTAACGTTCATATTTATTTGCTAAATGGAAATAGTGTCGTAGTAAGATTTTATTAGTAGCTGTAGTAATGGTAATTCATGGCTTAGGAAAAGGAAATAAAAGAGGTGAAAGATTCATACAATTTTGCGAAGAAAACAGGCTGATATTATGTAACACCTACTTTGAGCAAGAGAAAAGGAAACCATACAAATGGAAAAACCCTGGAGGTAATAAAATGAATCAGTTAGACTGCATAATGATGAAAGATAGGTTCCGTAACAGCGTCAAGAAAGTCAAAACCTATCCAGGAGCAGATATTAACTCAGATCATAATTCTTTATTGATTAAAATGAAAGTCAAACTAAAGAGAAACAAACAACAGACTTATTCACCAACAATACCACTAGACAAAACAGCTATAAATTAAAAAGATGTTAAAATTACATATACAGTACAGGTAAACAACACACATCAGAAGCTGCAAAAAGAAAGGATTGAGCAGTAAAGAAGAGAAAATCTAGATGAAAAAGTTAAGCTAAATACCAGTGTATAAAGTGAAGCATACAAGATATTTTGCGACATTTTATCCACAAATAGAAAAGAATAAGAAAACAAAAATGAATAGCTGACGCCTTCTTGGAGAAAATGGAAGAAAGAAGACAAGCGAAAACAGTATCCAATATGGCAAAATGTGCAAAAAGGCAAAATAAGACTGGCTCAGTCAAAGATGTCTGAAATCGAAACTGTGAAAAATAAGCAAGATTTAAGAGTGAAGAAAACAGAAATAACGAGAATAACTTGAATATTTTTTTAAAGCCACAGAAAGTGGATGTAATACAGACAAAAAAGAAAAAATGCCAACACACAATACAGATATCATCAACAGATGACATGAGTAATGGTAACAGTAGTAGTTAGTAGTTGTTGTGGTGGTAGCAGTAGTGGCGGTAGCAGTAGTAGCAGTAGTGGTGGTAACAGTAGTAGTAGTGGTAACAGTAGTAGTAGTGGTGGTAACAGTAGTAGTTAGTAGTTGTTGTGGTGGTAGCAGTAGTGGCGGTAGCAGTAGTAGCAGTAGTGGTGGTAACAGTAGTAGTGGTGGTAACAGTAGTAGTAGTGGTAACAGTAGTAGTAGTGGTGGTAACAGTTGTAGTAGTGGTGGTGGTAACAGTAGTAGTAGTGGTAACAGTAGTAGTAGTAGTGGTAACAGTAGTAGTTGTGGTGATAACAGTTGTAATAGTGGTGGTGGTAACAGTAGTAGTAGTGGTAACAGTAGTAGTAGTGGTGGTAACAGTTGTAGTAGTGGTGGTGGTAACAGTAGTAGTAGTGGTAACAGTAGTAGTTGTGGTGGTAACAGTTGTAGTAGTGGTAACAGTAGTAGTTGTGGTGGTAACAGTTGTAGTAGTGGTGGTGGTAACAGTAGTAGTAGTGGTAACAGTAGTAGTAGTGGTGGTAACAGTTGTAGTAGTGGTGGTGGTAACAGTAGCAGTAGTGGTGGTAACAGTAGTAGTAGTAGTGGTAACAGTAGTAGTTGTGGTGATAACAGTTGTAATAGTGGTGGTGGTAACAGTAGCAGTAGTGGTGGTAACAGTAGTAGTGGTGGTAACAGTAGTAGTAGTGGTGGTAACAGTAGCAGTAGTGGTGGTAACAGTAGTAGTAGTGGTGGTAACAGTAGTAGTAGTGGTGATCATAACAGTAGTACTAGTAGTAGTGGTGGTTATAACAATTGTAGTAGTGGTGGTGGTAACAGTTGTAGTAGTGGTGGTGGTAACAGTAGTAGTAGTTGGGGTGGTAACAGTTGTAGTAGTGGTGGTGGTAACAGTTGTAGTAGTGGTGGTGGTAACAGTTGTAGTAGTGGTGGTGGTAACAGTTGTAGTAGTAGTGGTAACAGTAGTAGTAGTGGTGATCATAACAGTAGTACTAGTAGTAGTAGTGGTTATAACAATTGTAGTAGTGGTGGTGGTAACAGTTGTAGTAGTATTGGTAACAGTAGTAGTAGTGGTGATCATAACAGTAGTACTAGTAGTAGTGGTGGTAACAGTTGTAGTAGTAGTGGTAACAGTAGTAGTAGTGGTGATCATAACAGTAGTACTAGTAGTAGTGGTGGTAACAGTTGTAGTAGTAGTGGTAACAGTAGTAGTATTGGTGATCATAACAGTAGTACTAGTAGTAGTGGTTATAACAATTGTAGTAGTAGTGGTGGTAACAGTTGTAGTAGTAGTGGTAACAGTAGTAGTATTGGTGATCATAACAGTAGTACTAGTAGTAGTGGTGGTAACAGTTGTAGTAGTAGTGGTAACAGTAGTAGTAGTGGTGATCATAACAGTAGTACTAGTAGTAGTGGTGGTTATAACAATTGTAGTAGTGGTGGTGGTAACAGTTGTAGTAGTGGTGGTGGTAACAGTTGTAGTAGTAGAGGTAGGGAATTACCATATAATAAAATGTCATTAAAATAATGGTGAGAAGAACGACTTGAAAAAAAATAAGCTTGAATGAAATCGCAGAATGACACTCTATAATGGACTGAGCTAGACAAACGATAAGAGATATTGTGCTCAGTTAAATGAATGAGGAGACGTAATAACAGCGGGGGGAAGATAAATGGTTGCAAGCCTGATGAAATGCACACAATGATTAACAATGACAATGGAGCTGGATCGGACGCGTACTCTGATGAGATACAGAAACTATAAAGAGCATTATTTAGAATACTCTTCACGGACAGAGAGGTAGAAGACACTAAAAACAAAATAGAGGAGACGGTGAAGAATAAGAGAAAGATAGATATTGTGGGTTGCAGACTTGGATTATTCTGTGAGGATTTCAGAGGCGTAGCCGGGGTTATCAGCGTCGGGGGCAAGGTTAATAATATGTGGAATGCTTGCGCTTGAGGCAAGGTACACCTCCTTCACCACTTTTATTTATTTATTATTACTATTATTTTTTTTTAAAATACCTTGGGCCGGCCGTTTATAAAGCTGTTAAAGGGGCAACCGTCTCTCTTGTTTCCCCACGTTACGCCACTGGGTGGGTTACAACTAATTGAACAAATGAAAGCATTTTGTTATTGATCTTTATGTTACTACAAGACTTCGTCCCCGACCGCCATGTTGAGTCATAGACAACATAAGGGAAACGAGAAATAGTGAAAACCTCTTTTGAATAGACACCCAGTAATCTAGGCCTAAACTTGAACATTGCATTTGACTTATGTAGCATACCATGCTTACTTACCTCATCGCTTACTGGAGGAAGAACGTGCATTTCTTCTGCCCTACTACTTCCGGTTGACATCGATTCTGAGAGGTCACCAGTAGTGAACATTTTCTGGGGCGTAGACTCGGCTTTGCAGGTCATGTCTTGAGAAACAGAAGATAAGTTCGTGAGTTTTTTGTAAAGGTGATCACGCAGGTGAGTTTCAGAACAGTTCAAGGAAACATTGCATGTTTAAAAATGTGAACGATATTATGGGATCAATTTTTACCAATTGAAATAAGACAATGAGTTCGTCTGTCCTTATGTGGAGACAATAGAACAAGTATTGTGAGTCGTAGACAAAAGGATAGCAGAATAAAAACTCATTTAAAGCCATAGAAAGGTGCTGTTGCAGAATGTTGAGAATATCATGAACATAATATTGTTGATAATACAACTTGCTGTTTATCAGAACAGAGAAATGATCTTTTCCCGCTGAAAGTTCTTTCAAGGGCGGACGACAATGGCTGTGTTTCAGACCAAACTATTCTCTTTTGTTGGATATATTTTCTTTTCGTATCGTCTTATCACAAAATATAGCGAAAGAGATCATCGCGGACGGCTATGAGAGAAGATACTAGATAGTATGCTGTCATGTCCACTTACTGCTTCATTGTATATAACGGGGAGTTATATAAACCAGCATACCAAATGGTATCTCAAGGCAGGGAATCACCAAATGGCATCACAGGGCAGGAAGTCACCACATAAGGCATCACAAGACAGAAAGTCACCACATATGACATCACAAAACAGGAAGTCACCACATATGGCATCATACAAAAGGAAGTAACCAAATATGGCATCACAAAATCATAAAATCACCACATATGACACCACAGGACAGGATGTCACCACGTATGACATCACATGGTAGGAAGTCACCACATATGGCATCACAAGGCAGGAAGTCACCACATACGGCATCATAAAACAGGAAGTCCCCCCATATGACATCACAAAGCAGGAAGTCACACATATGGCATCACAAGGGAGGAAGTCACCACATATGACATCACACGACAGGAAGTCACCACATACGACATCACAAGGAAGGAACCCACCACATATGACACCACACGACAGGAAGTCATCGCATATGGCATCAAAAGACAAGAAGTCACCACATTTGGTATCACAGTACAGGATGTCACCACATACGGCGTCCAAGACAGTAAGTTATCACATATGGCATCACTAGGCATAAGGTCACCACATATGACATCATAAGGCAAGAAGTCACCATATATGGTAACACAAGGCATAAATTCACAACATATGATATCACAAGGCACGAAGACACCAAATATGACATCACAAAACAGGAAATCACCACATATGGCATCACAAGGCATAAAGTCAACACATATGGCATCACAAGCCACGAAGACACCAAATATGACATCACAAAACAGGGAAGTCACCACATATGGCATCACACAAAAGGAAGTCTCCACATATGGCATCACACAAAAGGAAGTCACCACATATGGCATCACAAAATCATAAAGTTACTGCATATGACATCCACAGGGCAGGATGTCACCACACATGGCATCACATGGCAGGAAGTCACCACATACGCAATCACAAGCCAGGAAATCAACACATATGACATCAAAATACAAGAAGTCACAATATATGACATCACACAACACGAAGTCACCACATATGACATCTAAATAAAAGAAGTCACCACATATGGCATCACAGGACAGGAAGTCACCACATACAGCATCCAAGACAGTAAGTTACCATATATGGTATCACAAGGCATAAAGTCACAACATATGACTTCACAAGGCAGGAAGCCACCACATACAGCATCCAAGACAGTAAGTTACCATATATGGTATCACAAGGCATAAAGTCACAACATATGACTTCACAAGGCAGGAAGCCACCACATACAGCATCCAAGACAGTAAGTTACCATATATGGTATCACAAGGCATAAAGTCACAACATATGACTTCACAAGGCAGGAAGCCACCACATACAGCATCCAAGACAGTAAGTTACCATATATGGTATCACAAGGCATAAAGTCACAACATATGACTTCACAAGGCAGGAAGTCACCACATACAGCATCCAAGACAGTAAGTTACCATATATGGTATCACAAGGCATAAAGTCACAACATATGACTTCACAAGGCAGGAAGTCACCACATACAGCATCCAAGACAGTAAGTTACCATATATGGTATCACAAGGCATAAAGTCACAACATATGACTTCACAAGGCAGGAAGCCACCACATACAGCATCCAAGACAGTAAGTTACCATATATGGTATCACAAGGCATAAAGTCACAACATATGACTTCACAAGGCAGGAAGCCAGCACAATGGCATCAAAAGTTAGAAAGTCACCACAAATGGTATCTCAAGGCAGGGAACCACCACATATGGCATCACAAGGCAGAAAGTCACCACATACGGCATCGCAAGACAGGAAGTCGCCACATATGACATCAAAAGGCAGGAAGTCACCACATATGGCACTACAAGGCAGAAAGTCACCACATATGACATCAGAAGGCATAAAGTCACCACATATGACATCAGAAGGCAGGAAGTCACCACATATGGCATCACAAGGCATAAAGTCACCACATATGACATCACAAGACAGGAAGTCGCCACATATGGCATCACAAGACATGAAGTCACCACATACGGCATTACAAGGCAGGAAATAACCACATATGGTATAACAAGACAGGAACTCGACAAATATGGCATCACAAGGCAAGAAGTCACCACTTATGGCATCGCAAGGCAGGAAGTCACTATCTCCCACTCTTGTGCATATTGAAACTAAGCGGTGTTTCTGTATTGCTATTTCTGTAATAATTGTCTTTTTTTTTAAACAAACAATTGCCTGATTAGCCATGTATTATAACTTTCAATTAAAGGTTCACCGTTCTTCTTTTGTTGGGTTCCCGGCGGATTAACCAGTCGTTTAAGCTAAGTGATTCTACATTTTATATTTTATATATACATATATTCTCCTATTCTATCTATATTCTTATCTTAGCTCTCTTCTTTTTTTTTCATGTTTTCATCATCCTACTTTTTTCTTGTCTATCCTCTTCTTCTGATCATGTATTTATAGATAATTGTGTTTCACCGTTTGTTTTCGTTGTCCTTGTACTCTGAAAAAGGCCTCAGGCCGAAACGTCAGTATTGTGTTGTGTTCCTCCCTTGTGAAGCTGTCTTCATACCTTGGAGTGTTCTACACTCCCCACCACTGGCCCCTTGCTACCAGCTTCACCGCAGCATCGCAATTATTTGCCTGTTCCCATGGTATCACAAGACATGAAGTCACCATATATGGCATTACAAGGCAGGAAGTCACCACATATGACATCACAAGGCATAAAGTCACCACATATGACATCACAAGGCAGGAAGTCACCACATACTGCATCACAAGACAGGAAGTCGCCACATATGGCATCACAAGACAGGAAGTCACCACATACGGCATCACAAGGCAGGAAGTAACCACATATGGCATAACAAGACAGGAAGTCGACATATATGGCATCACAAGGCAAGAAGTCACCACTTATGGCATCACAAGTCATAAAGTAACCACATATGGCATCACAAGACAGGAAATCACCACATATGGCATATCAAGGCATGTATTCACCATATATGGCATTCCACGACAGAAAGTCACCACATATGACAACACAAGGCAGGAAGTCACTATCTCCCACTCTCGTACATATTGAAACTAAGCGGTGTTTCTGTATTTCTATTTCTGTAATAATTGTCTTTTTTTAAAACAAACAATAGCCTGATCAGCCATGTATTATAACTTTCAACTAAAGGTTCACCGTTCTTTTCTTCGTCTACCCGCTCAAACCTATCTCTGTTGGTAGAGCCTGCAAGAAGCACAATTCTTCTGGTATAACTTGTACACATGCCATTCAGCAATTGTTTATATATTTCAATAATTATTAATATTGCAATTAACCGATAACTTTGTGTTCATGTTTTGTTATACCACCTTGTTTGGGTGACTTACCATTTGCCTTGACCTTGCTGCTCGCAGCATTGTCCACTACTGAATTTTCTGGCTGCACTGGCACACCTATAACTCCCGGATCTGCAACAATATATATTTCATATGTTCCAAAGACTTCAAACATGTCAAGTCGTTTACGCTTGATAATTTCATGCAGCTTTGTCTATACACATGCGCGCGCGCACGCACACACACACACACACTTAGTCTACCTACATGAAGCACTATGAATACAACATGAGGTAATTCTACTGAAACTGTGGCTTGACTTGAACTTAAGTTAAAAGAGTTGCGAGGCTCATCATCATTCTCACACTTTCTCCATACTTATCATTATGAGACAAAACCTCAACGCTTGTTATTCCTTTATTTCGTTGTTTATCGTGTGCAGTTTATTGACGCTCTCATGCTATCCTCTAGACAGGAGTTGGACGCTCAGAAAAGTTGAAGTGAATCTTCAGAAATTGTACTCGTTAACAGTGCTCATTAACAGTGCTCACTAACATTGTTTGCTAACAGTACTCGCTAACAGTGTTGGTTAACAGTGCTCGCTAACAGTGCTCACTAACATTGTTTGCTAACAGTACTCGCTAACAGTGTTGGTTAACAGTGCTCGCTAACATTTTTTGCTAACAGTACTCGCTAACAGTGTTGGTAAACAGTGTTCGCTAACAGTGCTCACTAACATTGTTTGCTAACAGTGTTGGTTAGCAGTGCTCGCTAACAGTGCTCACTAAAATGTATTCTCTAACAGTGCTCGCTAACAGGGTTCGCTAACAGTGCTCACTAAAATATGTTCTCTAACAGTGCTCGCTAACAGTGATCACTAAAATTTATTCTCTAACAGTGCTCACTAAAATTTGTTCTCTAACAGTGCTCGCTAACTGGGTTCGCTAACAGTGCTCGTTAACAGTGCGAGCCTTGTACATGTTCTACCAAATTACAATATGTGACTAGTGCAAGCTTGTAGGTTAAAAGTAAAAAAATGAACATTGATCAGCGAGATAACGTTAAGAACAAGCCAGATGCTTGCCTACAAGGATAGTTACAGTATCAATTGCTGCACCCAGACTGAACAATATACATTTTTTTTAAATAAGCATCCTGTTACAGAAATAAATGTTAACGTTCGTTCCAGTTCGCTGTCCACTACACTCACCGTACAAATAGTGATAAGAATATAAAACAGTAAAGTGTTTTAACATTAGTTCTCTTGATATATAAACAATGTTTGATGATGAAATTAGTTAAAAACTTTTATTAAAACTACATGAACATAGTTAACTGGAAAAGCTAGATCGTAGAATAAGTTGTTACCAAACGCTTTAGCACGACATGTCGTTAGTTCTTGGGGTAATCGCTCGGTGATGGAGATTATAAAAGTATAACATCTGCTACCCTCAGCATTTGTCATTACAGTTTTGTCATAATCGTATCATGACAGACAAAGATAGGAAAATAATGGTGTTCTATCCGTGTAAATAGTGGTGGTGACTAATGGCAACGCAGTATGTACGTCAGATCAAATACCTCCGTTTATATGTGTATATGGGAGCTACATGTCTGTGCTGCTCACGTAGAGGTCTGGTTGGATTATTTTCTCCATGTATGTTAAGCAGCCAAAAACCCGCACACAATGACTGTAGTTAATCGTGCTCCAGTGACAGAATTACTGCCTTGCTAATCTTATTTAAATTCAGTAGATTCAAGTAATATTTATTTAAGTCTACATGGAACTGTCATGCCCTGATAATTATCAAATTGGTACTGAATTGTGAGGTACACAAACAAACATACACATATACAGGCACCATCATCACCATTCATTGAGTGCCGTCTACGCATCGAAGGTTGGCTACCATGGAGCACCATTCCACTCTGTCTCTTGCTTTGATGGTGCAGATTGTCATACGTTGACTTGTCCATCTTTTGATGTTACTCGTCCACGTTAGTCTTGGTCTGCCTCTGCCTCTTCTACCATGTATTTTCCCTTCCAATATTACTTTTATCAGGCTGTTGTGTCTTTTAACATGCCCCAAAAATTTCATTTGTCTTGTTTGAATTGTGTGAAGGTAGAGTCATTAGATAAAAGCCATACTATGATTATACCCATATTTGTTTGTGTAATGTTAAATTTCACTTGTGGTAACTTCCCAAACGTCATGATCAACACACTGACTTAGATCATACATTGACGAGAAAGGCAAGCGCCTAGCTCATTTATTACTTGACCACCTTTACACCTCTCATGAGACTGGGACTCTAGTCACTAATGACGTCAGCTCTCCTCATCAAAGACGCCTCCAACTGAAGCGACATCATAGAACAGGTAAGCGACATTATGGAACGGCTGAAGCGACATCATGGAACAACTGAAGCGACATCATGGAACAACTGAAGCGACATTATAGAACAACTGAAGCGACATCATTTAACAACTGAAGCGACACCATGGAACAAGTGAAGCGACATCATGGAACAACTGAAGTGACACCATGGAACAACTGAAGTGACATCATGGAACAACTAAAGCGACATCATGGAACAACTGAAGCGACATTATAGAACAACTGAAGCGACACCATGGAACAACTGAAGCGACAATATAGAATAACTGAAGCGACAATATAGAACAACTGAAGCGACAATATAGAACAACTAAAGCGACATTATGAAACAACTGAAGCGACAATATAGAACAACTAAAGCGACATTATGAAACAACTGAAGCGACAATATAGAACAACTAAAGCGACATTATGAAACAACTGAAGCGACAATATAGAACAACTAAAGCGACAATATAGAACAACTGAAGCGACAATATAGAACAACTGAAGCGACAATATAGAACAACTGAAGCGACAATATAGAACAACTAAAGCGACAATATAGAATAACTGAAGCGACAATATAGAACAACTGAAGCGACAATATAGAACAACTGAAGCGACAATATAGAACAACTGAAGCGACAATATAGAACAACTAAAGCGACAATATAGAACAACTGAAGCGACAATATAGAACAACTAAAGCGACAATATAGAACAACTAAAGCGACAATATAGAATAACTGAAGCGACAATATAGAACAACTGAAGCGACAATATAGAACAACTGAAGCGACAATATAGAACAACTGAAGCGACAATATAGAACAACTAAAGCGACAATATAGAACAACTGAAGCGACCATATAGAACAACTAAAGCGACAATATAGAACAACTGAAGCGACAATATAGAACAACTGAAGCGACAATATAGAACAACTGAAGCGACAATATAGAACAACTGAAGCGACAATATAGAACAACTAAAGCGACAATATAGAACAACTGAAGCGACAATATAGAACAACTAAAGCGACAATATAGAACAACTGAAGCGACAATATAGAACAACTAAAGCGACAATATAGAACAACTGAAGCGACAATATAGAACAACTGAAGCGACAATATAGAACAACTGAAGCGACAATATAGAACAACTGAAGCGACAATATAGAACAACTGAAGCGACAATATAGAACAACTGAAGCGACAATATAGAACAACTAAAGCGACATCATGGAACAACTGAAGCGACATTATAGAACAACTGAAGCGACACCATGGAACAACTGAAGCGACAATATAGAATAACTGAAGCGACAATATAGAACAACTGAAGCGACAATATAGAACAACTAAAGCGACAATATAGAACAACTAAAGCGACAATATAGAATAACTGAAGCGACAATATAGAATAACTGAAGCGACAATATAGAACAACTAAAGCGACAATATAGAATAACTGAAGCGACAATATAGAACAACTGAAGCGACAATATAGAACAACTGAAGCGACAATATAGAATAACTAAAGCGACAATATAGAACAACTAAAGCGACAATATAGAATAACTGAAGCGACAATATAGAACAACTGAAGCGACAATATAGAACAACTGAAGCGACAATATAGAATAACTGAAGCGACAATATAGAACAACTAAAGCGACAATATAGAATAACTGAAGCGACAATATAGAACAACTAAAGCGACAATATAGAATAACTGAAGCGACATTATAGAACAACTGAAGCGACAATATAGAACAACTGAAGCGACAATATAGAATAACTGAAGCGACAATATAGAACAACTAAAGCGACATTATAGAACAACTGAAGCGACAATATAGAACAACTGAAGCGACAATATAGAACAACTGAAGCGACAATATAGAACAACTAAAGCGACAATATAGAACAACTGAAGCGACACCATGGAACAACTGAAGCGACAATATAGAATAACTGAAGCGACAATATAGAACAACTGAAGCGACAATATAGAACAACTGAAGCGACAATATAGAACAACTGAAGCGACAATATAGAACAACTAAAGCGACAATATAGAACAACTGAAGCGACACCATGGAACAACTGAAGCGACAATATAGAATAACTGAAGCGACAATATAGAACAACTGAAGCGACACCATGGAACAACTGAAGCGACAATATAGAACAACTAAAGCGACAATATAGAACAACTGAAGCGACACCATGGAACAACTGAAGCGACAATATAGAACAACTAAAGCGACAATATAGAACAACTGAAGCGACACCATGGAACAACTGAAGCGACAATATAGAACAACTAAAGCGACATTATGAAACAACTGAAGCGACAATATAGAACAACTAAAGCGACAATATAGAACAACTGAAGCGACAATATAGAACAACTAAAGCGACATTATGAAACAACTGAAGCGACAATATAGAACAACTAAAGCGACAATATAGAACAACTGAAGCGACAATATAGAACAACTAAAGCGACAATATAGAACAACTGAAGCGACACCATGGAACAACTGAAGCGACAATATAGAACAACTGAAGCGACACCATGGAACAACTGAAGTTGCTGTTACTAGATTCTGACACGTCCAACTGTTGAGATAAGAAAAGTACGCAAGGTACGGGGTGACAGTGAACCCATAGCTCCCGTTTCATGATCACAACAAGAATAAGAAATCGGCAACACATTTTTAGAGTCGGTTGGACTGTTACACGTTATATTTCCAATGTTTACATTTTCCGTTGTAACACCGCGTCCTATTCTGGAACTTACAGAGGACATTTTGTGTGAAAGTTTGAGTTTTTTGACTTCATGTTTCAGTCTGCCCAGAAAAGGTGTTCAGCTCTGTTGAATGAAATGATCCTGAACCATATCCATGTGAATTCAAACACATACTGAGAATCATTTGCTTGCCCAGCGCACTCGTGGTGGTGTCGAAGATGACTTTAACTTGTTGCTCGACTGCATTGATTCAACATTAGTCACATATACTCATCAGACTGTCAGATTTCTAGAGGGAGAACACATAAACATGTCTCATGTTCATGTTGATCATTATTTAAATGTTTGCTGTGTACACAGAACCTGTCGAGCCTCGCACTCAAGCTATCACAGCTCCATGGGAATTATAGACATCTCATGGCAAAAAGTTCTTAAATAATATCATTTCTTTTAATATACCACTTTCAGATATAAACAACAGGTGACAAAGTCACTATCAGTATTTGAATGTAGTTGGCCTGCTCAATTTATTTATAAATGTTAGCCACACTGTGGAGTCTCTTGCTAGCAGTACAATCTTGACTAAAAATGGCGGCCACATTTCAGTTCGCTCAACTCTAGACCCACAATTCAAGTAACTCTCTCTTTTGTTTTCCTGATAGAACAATGATAATTATTTTGCTGTATCGTTTGTCCTCTATTCCCAAATAAAATAGAGTTTCTCCAAGTGTTGTTCTATGTTGCATAACTCCAGCTTATCCATGTTTGCTTATTCCAAATCGTACAATAATTGTATCATTTCTCATGTTGCCTGCTGTTTGATTCAATGTTCCTACTTTGACTTATCATTTACATTCCATGAGCTTACCAGTGTCGCATGTTTTACAGCTAAGACATCCGTAGTAGCCACAATAGTTTCCTTTCTACTTTCACCACTGCACTTCCTGTTACGTCAACATCCAGCTCTGGTTGTCGTGCCTCTCTTTTGTTGTTTCTGTAGTAGATATTCTTTTTGAAATCAGATTGTCCTGCTCGGTCAAATGCCATAACAATACAAAGCAGGAGAATGTTCAGCTTCGTGAACAATACATGGGTAAATAACGAACAAACGTTTCGGCCAAAAGATCTTCAAATGGTGTAAATAAAAATAAAGCACAACATTCATCCTTAAAAATCAGATGAAATGTAAATAGTGATCAGTCATCTAACGCCATCATGAAAGTACACACACAAATCAAACGTCATATTAAAAAAAAAAAGACGAAGGAAGACCGGTTCTTAGATCTTGTATTGTAAAGACGTCACAAATAATATAACTAATACAATTACAAAGAAAAGAACATTAAGTATTAATTAAATACAAGAATCAAGGGAGTTAATTCTATATGGTATTAAAGAACCATCACAGGTTTACGGGACAGTTCTCCAAAGCTAATCGAGTGTTTCAGGTTCAAACTTTTCATGTATGTTCCGAATGTTATAACCAACAAAATGGAGGACAAGGATGCTCCCTTCATCTACTCACTCAAACCTGTCCCATCTTGGATAAACCGACGAGGATTCAACTTTTAGTTGGCATAACTTTAGTAGTGCGAGTCAGGTAACTGTTTAAATGTGTTAGTTCAGAGTCATTAATTAACAGTATAGATCAACGTCAATTATCGTTCATTGTCTGCTATACATTTTGCAGATGTCATTCATCAGTTTTGTTTTTATTTCTACTTAAATTTTCTTTTATTGCTTCTATTTCCTGTCTTATTTGTTGAGGTGTCTTACCTTTTATCAAGTTATTCGAGATATCATCTGAAATTTGGCTGCTCACTCCTGTGAATGAATATATAACATATATTATTAGCAACTTCAAAGATATTATTTCATAACCTTTGTTACGTTAATTTAGTTTTACCCTCCGCTCTCTCTCTCTCTCTCTCTCTCTCTCTCTCTCTCTCTATATATATATATATATATATATATATATATATATATATAGTAATATGTAACAAAACATTGTCAATTAATGTCAGAAAACGTGTCCTAAAGGGCAATGCTACACTGAACCTGTACTACTTTGGAAGTGAGTCATGGGCGATAAGTAAGACAACACCGAATACATTAGAGGCAGCTGAATGTTGTTTGTTTAAAGGGTGGTACGTATTTCAAAGATAGTAAACATGACAAATGAAGAATATAAAAAATAACAGAGCTGAAGAAAGCAGTTATATCATCAAAATCATAAGAAAAAGACAACCAATCGACGTTTATTAAGCACTTGATGCGAAAAGAAATCATAGAGAAGACTATAACAGGCACAGTGAATGGAAAGAAAAGAGGAAAACCAAGAATAAAATATTGAACGTCTCATCCAAAATGGCATAATAAAAGATCAACGACTGAAGTTGTGACATGAAGTACCAAGTGGCGTAGAGAGAGGTGATCGATTACAGTCTACACCTAGGAGGCAATGTATCTGATGATCATGATGATGGTGATGATGATGATGATAATGATGATGATGAGAGAGAGCATGCAATGATGAAAACAACATAAGGCAACTTTACGGTACACATAGCTTCAGCTTAAAATAGAATTGTAAGAAATATAGATGATCCGTCATTATGACAGAACAATTTGGTGCTGTTAGTTTCTTTATCTCGTTGTTTGCGTGTACAATAGATCCGCCCTCTTTAATGAGAATACACTCACATGTTGATTGACTCATGCCTAAGCTTTAGAAATAGTGCTTGCCAATAGTCTCAGCAACAGTGCTTGCCAATAGTCTCAGCAACAGTGCTTGCCAATAGTCTCAGCAACAGTGCGGTCTTCCAAATATATTTGAGTAGCTCACGGCAGCAGGTTAGAAGTTCAAAATCATATCAGTTTGACAAAGTTAATAACAAAACATGTGCATGGGCGGAATGTTATCCTGTATCAAAGGGGTTGCAGAGTGTTCCAAACGGAACAATAATCATTGAAGAAAGAAACTTTACTTCCACTTTACGAAATACTTTCATTGGTCATTCGATATTGCTTTCTATTACATTAACTTTACAAACATTTATATCTGTCTATCTGTCTGTAAACGTGTGTAAGAAGGATGGTGAAAGATATTACAGACGGGTTAGAGTTGACAGCTCCAGGCGTTGAACATCCCATGCAGGATAGTGACAACTTCAGAGGAGTTGCCATGGTAACAAGGTTCCAAGAGGGACAAGCGAGATGACGATGATGACAGGTAAACAGTTAGCAAGAGAGTTCGAGAAGGCGTGGCTTAGTCTCCGCTGGAGGTCAAGTTGTATCTAGACCGTTGTGATGAAGATGTGTTTACTGCTCGTCTTCAACAACGAAAAGTATTGTGCCTTGAGCTCGTCCGCTTTCAGGACAGCGTTTAATGTCGCAGTGAGTTAAAGTTCCTTAGTTCTACTTGGGCACAAGATGACACGCAGGGCACGAGTTATTGCTGTTTTAGTTTACATTTGGATAAACATAAAATTGGGAAAGCAATAAGGCAAAGTAAACAACCTGGGTATTTAAGTTAGTGGAGATAAGTTGGGTCAGAATGTATGAGTGTATGAACAAAGAAACAGACCATGGGTCATGGTGTTATTTGCTAACGGTAATGGATGAACAAAGAAACAGACCGTGGATCAGGGTGTTGATTGCTAGAAGTAATTGATGAACAAAGAAACAGACCATGGGTCAAGGTGTTGATTGCTAGAAGCAATTGATGAACAAAGAAGCAGACCATGGGTCAAGGTGTTGATTGCTAGAGGTAATGGGTGAACAAAGAAATAGACCATGGGTCAAGGTGTTGATTGCTAGAGGTAATGGATGAACAAAGAAACAGACCATGGGTCAAGGTGTTGATTGCTAGAGGTAATGGGTGAACAAAGAAACAGACCATGGGTCAAGGTGTTGATTGCTAAAGGTAATGGATGAACAAAGAAACAGACCATGGGTCAAGGTGTTGATTGCTAGCGGTAATGGGTGAACAAAGAAACAGACCATGGGTCAAGGTGTTGATTGCTAGAGGTAATGGGTGAACAAAGAAACAGACCATGGGTCAAGGTGTTGATTGCTAAAGGTAATGGATGAACAAAGAAACAGACCATGGGTCAAGGTGTTGATTGCTAGCGGTAATGGGTGAACAAAGAAACAGACCATGGGTCAAGGTGTTGATTGCTAAAGGTAATGGATGAACAAAGAAACAGACCATGGGTCAAGGTGTTGATTGCTAGAGGTAATGGATGAACAAAGAAACAGACCATGGGTCAAGGTGTTGATTGCTAGCGGTAATGGATGAACAAAGAAACAGACCATGGATCAAGGTGTTGATTGCTAAAGGTAATGGATGAACAAAGAAACAGACCATGGATCAAGGTGTTGATTGCTAGCGGTAATGGGTGAACAAAGAAACAGACCATGGGTCAAGGTGTTGATTGCTAGAGGTAATTGATGAACAAAGAAACAGACCATGGGTCAAGGTGTTGATTGCTAGCGGTAATGGTGTGAACAAAGAAACAGACCATGGATCAAGGTGTTGATTGCTAAAGGTAATGGATGAACAAAGAAACAGACCATGGATCAAGGTGTTGATTGCTAAAGGTAATGGATGAACAAAGAAACAGACCATGGATCAAGGTGTTGATTGCTAGCGGTAATGGGTGAACAAAGAAACAGACCATGGGTCAACGTGTTGATCGCTAGAAGTAATGGATGAACAAAGAAACAGACCATGGGTCAAGGTGTTGATCGCTAGAAGTAATGGATGAACGAAGAAACAGACCATGGGTCAGGGTGTTGATAGCTAGAAGTAATGGATGAACGAAGAAACAGACCATGGGTCAAGGTGTTGATCGCTAGAAGTAATGGATGAACAAAGAAACAGACCATGGGTCAAGGTGTTGATCGCTAGAAGTAATGGATGAACAAAGAAACAGACCATGGGTCAAGGTGTTGATTGCTAGAGGTAATGGATGAACAAAGAAACAAACCATGGGTCAAGGTGTTGATTGCTAAAGGTAATTGATGAACAAAGAAACAGATCAAGGTGTTGTTTGCTAAAGGTAATTGATGAACAAAGAAACAGATCAAGGTGTTGATCGCTAGAAGTAATGGATGAACAAAGAAACAGACCATGGATCAAGGTGTTGATTGCTAGAGGTAATGGATGAACAAAGAAACAGACCATGGATCAAGGTGTTGATTGCTAGAGGTAATGGATGAACAAAGAAACAGACCATGGGTCAAGGTGTTGATTGCTAGAAGCAATGGATGAACAAAGAAATAGACCATGGGTCAAGGTGTTGATTGCTAAAGGTAATGGATGAACAAAGAAACAGACCATGGATCAAGGTGTTGATTGCTAGAGGTAATGGATGAACAAAGAAACAGACCATGGGTCAAGGTGTTTATTGCTAGAGGTAATGGATGAACAAAGAAACAGACCATGGATCAAGGTGTTGATTGCTAGAGGTAATGGATGAACAAAGAAACAGACCAGCTGTTAATGTAGCACATAAATCATGACAAAGATTTAACCTTGTGTTTCTTGCTGTTATGCACAAGGAGAGATGAACGAAACATAAGTGATGTCAACTGATTTTGAGTTAAGTTCTAGCTTTTCTGGCTTCATAGAGAGAGCACATCAGGGAGAGAATGTGTTCAAGAAAGATGAAAGCAGACCAACTGGTCGGGCACTCAGTTAGGTAACTAACACAATTCGTTATTATCGGACTGGTACAGGTTCATCACAGTGAGAATGTAGTCTAACAATGGATTGTGTGGCTTTAACTATTATAGTTGCAAATAGTCAGGATGACGATATTGACACACGGGTCAGGGTTGGATTGATAGCGACCATAAAGATCAAGCCATCTCCTGGATGTTGTTCATGCACCAGTGTTAGCTTCATGTGTTCATTGTCCATGTTGTCCGTCTATATTATGAACTCTATGTCTACTCTAATTTTAGTTTACAGTTCAAGAGGAGCAACTGTTTGGTGAAAAATTCAACAACCGAGGATCCAGAAGCCAGTACGATATGTCCATAAGCAGAATACAAGAACAGGGTGATGGCCTTACAGATGACAGAAAAGGTAATCTTGGTAACAATGATGCAATTATAATCTTGGTAACAATGATGCAATTAAAATCTTGGTAACAATGATGCAATCATAATCTTGGTAACAATGATGCAATTATAATCTTGGTAACAATGATGCAATTATAATCTTGAGTAACAATGATGCAATTATAATCTTGGTAACAATGATGCAATTATAATATTGGTAACAATGATGCAATTATAATCTTGGTAACAATGATGCAATTATAATCTGGGTAACAATGATGCAATTATAATCTTGGTAACAATGATGCAATTATAATCTGGGTAACAATGATGCAATCATAATCTTGGTAACAATGATGCAACTATAATCTTGGTAACAATGATGCAATCATAATCGTGGGTAACAATGATGCAATCATAATCTTGGTAACAATGATGCAATTATAATCTTGGTAACAATGATGCAATTATAATCTGGGTAACAATGATGCAACTATAATCTTGGTAACAATGATGCAATCATAATCGTGGGTAACAATGATGCAATCATAATCGTGGATAACAATGATGCAATCATAATCGTGGGCAACAATGATGCAATCTTAATCGTGGGTAACAATGATGCAATCATAATCTTGGTAACAATGATGCAATCATAATCTTGGTAACAATGATGCAATCTTAATCGTGGGTAACAATGATGCAATTATAATCTTGGTAACAATGATGCAATTATAATCTTGGTAACAATGATGCAATTATAATCTGGGTAACAATGATGCAATTATAATCTTGGTAACAATGATGCAATTATAATCTGGGTAACAATGATGCAATCATAATCTTGGTAACAATGATGCAACTATAATCTTGGTAACAATGATGCAATCATAATCGTGGGTAACAATGATGCAATTATAATCGTGGGTAACAATGATGCAATCATAATCTTGGTAACAATGATGCAATTATAATAGTGGGTAACAATGATGCAATCATAATCGTGGGTAACAATGATGCAATCATAATCGTGGGTAACAATGATGCAATTATAATCGTGGGTAACAATGATGCAATTATAATCGTGGGTAACAATGATGCAATTATAATCGTAGGTAACAATGATGCAATCTTCACCGCATGCAAGTGGCCACATCGGCACTTGTAGCTACCATCGGTCCTAGATAATTTAGGTCCAATATCACGCCGACACTTTCCTATCCAAGGCAACATTGTTATGACATCATGATGACGATAATCAGTGTTATCATTGTGAAGTCAGTTTAATGAAAGTACACCCCGTGTACGACAGATACATGAACAGTGCTATGAACTAAAATAACTTGACTTCAGTGATGATAGAAAGTAAAAGATAACTCTCCATGTCTAAAGATCAACTCCAAGACTTTATTTTGTTAAGCTCATAGTTGTATCTTCTCACTTAATTGTTCTACGTACAGTTTCGCCTGATCTTCCTTGTTTTCTTTTACCAACATTGTGGCCAGAAGTAGTTTCCCATTTCGCCCATGTGAACAAATTATCTCATTTCTTTCGTCTTCTTCTTATATTATTTAACACTTGATCTTGTTTTGTTTTTTTCTTCCGTGGCTTATATTTGATACATAATCTCTTCACTGTGTATTCAAAAAGTCTTCAGATTTCAGAGATATTTGTTTTCCTTGTTTTTTTCATCTTGTGACATTTTTCTCCGTAAAAATATTGTCTCCTACAACTTAAACCGTTAATGTTTATATTTATATATTCTGTTAACAGCAGTCTTGTCTGGAACCTTCACATGCTGTTTTAGACGTTTCGTTAGTGAAGAGACATTATTTTTTTTCCTCTGTTTGCCACATGCCAGTATTCTGTAAACTATGGCTCTAGTGGGCAAAAGCTGTTCATTGATTTTACGCGTCGGATGGTAGTGATCAAACACACACTCAAATATACATAACGCTATCAACGAGCACAGGACAACGGTCGAGCACAGGACAACGGTGGCATAATTATAATCTTACGAGTACACACAACAATCAGCTACAACATACATAGAGCATACCTTGGTCATTGTAAACAACATACATAGAGCATACCTTGGCCATTGTAAACAACATACATAGAGCATACCTTGGCCATTGTAAACAACATACATAGAGCATACCTTGGCCATTGTAAACAACATACATAGAGCATACCTTGGCCATTGTAAACAACATACATAGAGCATACCTTGGTCATTGTAAACAACATACATAGAGCATACCTTGGCCATTGTAAACAACATACATAGAGCATACCTTGGCCATTGTAAACAACATACATAGAGCATACCTTGGCCATTGTAAACAACATACATAGAGCATACCTTGGCCATTGTAAACAACATACATAGAGCATACCTTGGCCATTGTAAACAACATACATAGAGCATACCTTGGCCATTGTAAACAACATACATTGCTGCTACAAGCAGGAGAGGACCACTTCGAAGAGAGACCATCGCTGCAATAAAATAAGTCCACCTCTACTGCCACAAATAAGATGTCTTAAAACAGAGAGACAGCGATGTCTGTTTATTCTGAATAACGCCAGGGGATAGTTCACTTCTGGATGTTACGATCAAGGATATTTCAGCGAGGGCACTTATATAGAGAACCATGGAGAGAAATATTTGCCTTGTTTGCATGTCATTATAGCGTTTCCTTATATTAAGGAAAGGATCTAACCATATATAAGTGACAATAGAAGCTATAATGAGTGGGCGCTACAAAAACTGTGAGAATCATTGTGGACTTGTGATCGTCTTCCGTGACAATGATCACATTGTGAAAGAAGAGCCCATTATCCCGGATTTTCCTTGACCGTCACGCTGTTTACAGCAGACTAGGGGAAAAATGAGATGCTCTAACCTCATTTTTATCGAACGTCAGTGGCGTGACGGGAGACCGCTTCTTCCTTAAAACGAGATTTAAAAATAAATGGTCTTTGCACTTTAATGAATACATTTGAGACATTCAATCATTATAAATGACATAGGATTGTAATCTGTAACAATACAAGGCATAATGTTGAATGTTTCTTGCTGTTCACTGAATACGTATTTATGGAACATTAGATAGATTTGGAAATACAATAGCAGAAGAGGCGAGAAGACTGCAAACATTATGTTCTCTCGGCGCTGAAAGGCACGTGGAAACGAAAATAAGAAGAACTGTGCAGTTAAGTTAAAACAATATTCCAAGAGATAATAAATGTATACACTTTGTGAACTCATAAATATGCATTGTAGGGATGATACATGTGAGGATATCAATCTCTTAATGTGACGTCACAATGTTGCTCATTGTCTATGTTGTTTATATAGATGTAACCTCTATTTTATATCTTGATCCCATTATCCCTTAGTATATACCCTCCTCGACTGCGCTCTTCTTTTTTTTTCTTTCAATGCGCTTCCATAGGTCGGATGAAGTCGATATACCTTTGCTAAATTTAATGCATTAGCCAACTGTTGATTATTTTCATTTCTGTTCTGTTAAAGATTCTCTTGTGATTTCAGAATATTTTTAAACATTTCATCACACATTATGACATTCTTCTTCTTCTTCTTCGGGTTTAAGTTTCCTTCGCAGAAAGAAGAGTTAACATCCGTTTTCAAGATGGCGGAATTAAGTCATGTTCTCTCTATCGCTGCGGAAATTGCTTTGGAATCTTATCAATTTAGGGTTTCCGTTACAATTTTATGCATTGCAGTCGAAATGATGTTCTACTTGTCATATCTGCGCCATTGAATTGGCGTTGCACGCACGGCAATACTCCGTTTTGACAAATCAAGTGTTGTGAATGCGCCTTCCACCGTCTAATGTTGATCTGCGTTTTACGTCACATTGAGTGCTGTTCAATGACCGGTTGATGGAGATGTTTGCCGCAAGTTATTTACAATTTCCAACGCATTAATGTGGTAGCCACCGTCAAATCAGCCGAAGTTTTATCTCTTTGGGAAGTTTGCACCATGTTTCGGTCGTTGTAGTTCATTCAATAGAATTATCATGAATCCACGGGCGCAGCCATTTTGTGCGTGCTACGTCATCATAATCGTTCATCGTGTGTCCCAAGACCGACCATGCGCTAATCTTGCGATCTGTTGTTTGGTGTGAAATGGGGATAATCTGACGGCGAACTGTGTTTTGTATGTTCGGAGTTGGAGTCAAACACGATGTCCTAACATCATCAAGCGCTATACATTTAAATACTCTGACGATCATCATTTTCAGGAGGACCTGGACATCCGAGCAATGTGGTGGATAGGCGGCAGGAACCATTGAAGGCTATGTCTGAAAAGTGTTCCTTGTTGCAGTTTCCTCATATTCCGAGTCCGGCTTGTTGCAGGAGCTACTGAGTTAAGTGCTCTGTGCACACCGTGAGCTGTGTGTTTCATCCGTTTTGATCATGTTCCGAGATTCCAATTGCTTACGATGAATGCTGATATCGTATGACAGGGAACAGTTGGCTGTGTTCACTTTCTGTGCGGTTTCTCCTTATGTCTTTTGGCGTGTGCTGAGACTGCTATGATGGGGACTACAGCTACCTTTCTTTGTTTGGGAGATGAGTTCGGATGATCCCACTGGCACGGGCGGTTGAGCAATTATGGATTTTAATTCGTTTGCAATGATACCGAGGCCTTCCATAACCAAATAACCAAATAACCAAATAAGAGTTATCTCCGAGAACTTTGTATGACATTTTCATGAAGGCCTTTGTAAGGACGTCCATGATTTCCATAGGCGTATGCGCTTACAGTTCCATTTCTCGGGCACAACTGCTGCTTCCTCCTCACCCACTCCTGTAGATGCGTTTTCTCACTTCCACTCCCGTAAATCGGATTGGACCCCACAGCCCGGCGCATCACAGGCATGGATCTCTACATAAAGGCCACCTCACGTGAGATACAACAACTGTGCCCTAGAAAACTTCACCGCTCTAATTTAACTCCCCCTGAGTTTCGGGCCCTCTCTAATCTCCGTCGCCGGGAGGACATTGTCATCAAACCGGCAGACAAGGGGGGAGCGGTGGTAGTTTGACGTAAAGGCTTATACATTTTAGAGGACAACAAACAGTTATCGAATACCACGTTTTATAAACTCCGCCCTGACGACGCCACTCTCCTCCACAATAAGCAGGTCCAATCTACCATCAAGGAACTGATCCAAGACAACCTCCTTCCTCCAAGTGCGTCCCGCCTCATTATCCCCAATAATCCTTGGTCTTTCCATCATTCTACATGCTCCCCAAAATTCACAAAATCGACAATCCAGGACGCCCCATCGTGTCAGCGTGTGCTTGCCCGACTGAACACATATCCGACTATCTCGATAGTGTCTTCCAGCCCATGGTAGTTAGTCTTCCCTCATATGTCTAGGACACAAACCATGCCTCGAGTATCTTCTCTTCCATCCCTCTCTCCCGAGGTCGCTCATACCGACTTTTCACCCTTGATGTTTGCTCTCTCTACACCTCTATTCCTCACTCCGACGGCCTACTGCCTCTACGGTTCTTTCTTGACCAGAGGCAACACCCCTCTGTTAATACTGCCACTCTTCTCCGCCTTACTGAGCTTGTACTCAGCCTCAACACCTTTGAGTTCAGTGGTAACTTCTATGACCAAGTTAGTGGAACAGCCATGGGCACCAAGATGGACCCCAGCTATGTTTGCCTATTTATGGGTTACCTTCAACGCCAAATTCTCAATTCATATATCAAGGTCCCCTTTCCATGATATACCTCCGGTACATTGATGACTGCTTCGGACTTACCGATCTACCTGAGGATGACCTCTCCATGTTTATCGACTACATTGGTAGCTATCACAAAGCTATCAAGCTCACATCTTGTATATCCACCTCCTCCTGTTGCCTTCTAGATCTTATTGTTTCCTTGGGTACCTCTGGCCTCCACACCTCAGTTTTCTATAAACCCACAAACGCCCATTGCTATCTCCTCTATACTTCATCACATTCACCTTCTTGTCGTGATTCAATTTCGTTCTCACAGTTATTGCATCTCCGTCGCATCTGCCAGGATGACCAAGATTTCCTCCAACAGGCTCACTTCATTTTAGGTTTCTTCAGCCGCCGGCTGTATCCAGACTCGATCCTCCAGTCTGCCCTCAAACGGGTCCTCCTTATCTCCCGTCCCAAGGCACTCACTCCTTCCAACCGCCCCCCTCTAAGAGAACTATACTCACCCTTACATATCATCCTCACAACTTAGCTGCTGTGAAGATACTCAACCGCTACCGTTCCATTCTTCTCTCTGATCCCACTACCCGTCTACATTTTAGTGATCCCCGATGATCACTTTTAAGCGCGACAAGAATTTGAGAGATATTTTGGTTAGGAGCCATCTCCCTCGCTCCGGCTTCGGTACGGCCCCTTGTGGTCGGAACTGTATCACCTGTGCCTATGTGCTCCCTACTGAATCGGTCATATTCCCTAATGGACGGTTCCAGATCAAGCATGGCTTCACGTGTGTGTCCCAATTTATGCCATCATATGCCAACGATGCCACATGACTTACATTGGTGAGTCTAGTAGACGATTAGCGGTGGGATTTTGTGAACATCTACGAGATTTTCAACAGAATACTGGCACTTCAGTGTCTTCCCATTTCAACTCCCCAGACCACAAGGGCAAAGACGACATCTGTATCACTGGTATTGTCCTTTGTCACTATGGCGACCGCAGCCGATTTGCTTTGGAGAATCGCCTCATAGTCTAGTATGGTTCACTGGCCCCACGAGGCATGAATGTATCACACTCGTACACATTTCGTACAGTTTCCTTTCGGTTACTCCTTCCCTTTTGCACAGCCTTCTGTGCCCGTAGTTGGGCTCTGTAGTCTATCTACTATGCCATGCTATTCATAGTTCGCCTCCACTAGTCCCCATTGAGACACTTCGGTGTTCTCCTAGACCCATTTTTTCTGAGCTACTTACCGCTCATATGTTTTTATTGTACCCCACTCTCAGACATCTCACTCTTTCCGCCTTTTGAGTACCCTTTATTCTACTGTTCTGTTTATTCTCCTTTGTGTTTGCACACTGACCCCGGTGTGAACTCTTCTGGTTATGTGTGCGTTGTGCGCACTTTTCTACACATATATGATTGTCCCCGTATGGGTGTGCACATGCATGTATGTGTTCATATGTATGGGTATTGGTATATATATATATATATATAATGTATATGCATGTATATGGGTGATGTATGTATGCATATATATGTATATGTATGTATAGCTATGTGCAAGTCTTTTTGTACGTGTATATATGTATACACGCATCTGTGTGGGTGTATACATGTATTTATGGTCCTTCATATACTTTTAGACATTGTCAGTGTCTTTGCCTTCGCGGTAACCTAGACAGCGTTCCCCCCACACGTATATTTTTAGACCCCTTCACCTGACCAGAGGGTATAATTACAGCTTTACCCATTGTGTGGCCTTCCTTTCCCATTCTGACCACGGTCTACGACACAGGGAAGTCATTTTTCTTTTCTTTAACCAATTTCGATAATTTTGTTTTGGATGTTTCGTTAGCTATGTATGATTAGTTTTATTTACTTACATATCTGTGTGTGCGTGTTGTTTGTTTGTTCCTGCTGAAGGCCTTTTGGGCCGAAACGTCGTTCAAATCTGTGTCATCTACTAATCACGTAAAGTTTTACCATACCATTTTTTCTATATTTTTTTTCAGTTTTCCCTATGACATTTTCATTCTGACTATTTTGGATTAGCATTCATGTTTTGCATTCGTTTACCTCCTCTATCAATTCTTTACACTTCTCTTATTGTGTTTCACCTCCTCTATCATTTCTTTACACTTCTCTTATTGTGTTTCACCTCCTCTATCATTTCTTTACACTTCTCTTATTGTGTTTTACCTCCTCTATCATTTCTTTACACTTCTCTTATTGTGTTTTACCTCCTTATCATTTCTTTACACTTCTCTTATTGTGTTTCACCTCCTCTATCATTTGTTTAGGAAGAAACAATCATAATTTTTTTGGCCATTTAATGAGAAGAGAACAGCTGGAATATATTGTAACAACTGGAAAAATTGAGGGACGAAGAGATAAAGGGAAGCAAAGAGAAAAAATATCAGACAGCTTAAGAGAATGGCTTGGCAGAAGGTCAACAACATAAATGATAAATAACTGTCGTGATCGAACGTTGTGGAGAGACATGACCACCAACGCCAGCAGGCCCGGTACTTGATGATGATGATGATCATTTCTTTACACTTCTCATCTTGTGTTTCACTTCCTCTATCATGTCTTGGCTCTTCTCTTCTTGTGTTTCACCGCCTTTATCATTTCTTTACTTTTCTTGTCTTTTTTGTCAGCTCCTTTATAATTTATTTACTCTTCATGTCTTTTGTTTCAGCCCCGTCAATTTTTCTTTACTCTTCTCTTATTGTGTTTCATCTCCTCTTTTATTTCTTGACCATTTTCCCCTGTTTGCACATAACAAATTACCTCTCTGCGTGATGACCATGTAGTTTATATTGCACTGAACAAAGAGCTCTCTAAAACCTACTAGATTTTATTTCATTATCTCAGAACACATAAACGCACTATTTGCGCCATCACTGTTCAGCAAATAATTATTGCTCAAGAAACACTAATTCACGGCTAAATAAACAAACATATATGCTGAATGTTTCCTCATCCATTCATTATATCATGAGCAATTTTGTAAGCAGCTGCTAACGTTTTTAAAGATAGCAATATTTCCTCAGGAATGATCCGTCACAAGGAAACCTCCTTTAAAGACACCACAAGAGACGAAACAAAAAAATAAGGTGACGAGGAATAGACCATGTTCTCAGAATGTCTGAGACATCGTTACCGAGAGTAGCTGATGACATGATCCTTGAAGAGGACGGTCTTGTAAGGCATGGCAAAGGTGGTTGCTGAGAAATGGAAAGAAACGGCCTAATTTGGGAAGGTTTGGGAAACCGGCTCAAAGCAAACAGTAGTTGCCCGTTGTCAATGAGTTATACTAACGTAATGTAGGCAAATAGATATCTATCTATTGACCTTTTCGATCCGTCGCCGGCCCATAGGGCGTAGATCAAGATACTCCTTCTCTTATCTAAATTTTTATTCTAGCAATTTTCAATTCTTTTAAAGATATTTGTATCAAATCTCGCCATTTGTCTCTGTTCTGTGCAAGCAGCTCTATCTCATTGAGGGAAGCGATTCCTGCTGCTCTTGCCTCTCTCATCAATGTTCTTCTCAGTGTCTCTCTGGGTCTTCCACTTTTCCTCTTCCCTGTTGTTTCCCACATGAGGGCTTGCTTTGCTATTCGATTACTATCTCTTCTCATCACATGTCCAACATATGACCATCGTCTTTTCTTGCGACCAATATAGTGAAAGAAAATAAGGACTAGAGTAGAAGAGTGATATAACAAACATTGATGAGTCTGAAACAGGGGATAGGAGAGGAGGATGAATGAAACAGAGCATAAATAATAGTGTAGCTGAAACAGACTATATTAGTAGACAGAAGGGGGATGATAAGCAAAACAAAGCATAAATAAGAGTTTAGCTGAAACAGGCTATAGAAGGGGGAGATAAGTAGAGATAAAGAGAAGGGACCAAATAAGCATGATTTGGGGTGAACTGTTTTCAGGAAAGTGGGAAAATGAGAAACAGGAGGTGAGTTTTAAGTCAGTTGCATCTGGGCTGTGGTCCCATGCGGACATCCCATGCGGGCGGCTGAAGAAATTCAGTCGAGACCGTGGACTTAGAGAGAACGAGTTGAATAGTTAGAAGTTAGGTTAGTCTTAGGGCAGTGGCCAGTAGTTAGTTGTAAGAATTCGAGGATTTTGTGTTTGTAAATTAGTGAGTGTTCTGTGTTTAGATGTTAGAATAATATATATGTTGAGAACAGTGAATAAGGTAGATTGCTTGGTCTGCAACACAACTGATTATGAATCAGAGCAGTCAACACAGTAATCTTGTTGGACAATTGTCATTAGCTCCTACCATGAAGAATTAGATGGGTAGAGAGAGCATATGTTGAGTGCAGCGGATGAAGCTAGGGTTGCTTTATCTGAAATAACCTGATTATGAATCAGGGCAGTCAACGCAATGAATCTGGTGGAGAAGTGGAATTTCTCCAACAGTAGACGACTTTGAGGAAGTCGTGGCAGAAAACCTGAGTTTAGCTTCTACTGTGTAAAAGTGACTGTTTTTGTGATCATGTTTGCACACACGTGGAAATCCATATACAGATTTCATAGAGACTTGTTAAGCTAGGAATTAGCTTATACCATGAACAATTGACTTTAATGATCATGATTGATCGCATACACCATAAGGAACGTCGAGAAAGACTTCCATAGAGACTTGTCAAGATATGAATAGCGTTGCTATGAATATTTGATTTATTTAAGTGATCATGAGTGATCGCATACACCATAAGGAACGTCGAGAAAGACTTCCACAGAGACTGGTGAAGTTATGAATAGCGTTGCTATGAATAGTTGATTTTCGGTGGTCAGGTTGATCACTCTCCGGGAACCTCAAGGAAAAGGTCTTCGAAAACCATGAGGATCGCACATATTCTTGATGTTAACGTATGTTTTGTCAAATTGTAAATGTTCTGTATGCTCCGGACATGCGCTTGTAATTAAAGATGTTTTTGTGTTGAATTGAACTGTTGTTAAGTCATTCAAGCAGTTTAATTATGCAATGATCCAGCGAGTGAACGAGCGGGGATGAGTCGCGGAGAAGTAACACAACACAACGTGAAGTACACAATTACAGATCATGACGGCTCGAAGAACGGCGGTAACAGGGCGAGCACACGACAAGTCCGAAGGAGCAACGACACGTCAAAGGGGAAGCGGTCAAGAGAGGGGTTGTTACTCCATCCAGCAGCGAGAAATCTTCAGAGAAGATCCGGGCATTGACAGTATTACGAGTCATGCTCATCGTGCAGATGCACCTGTGGTAACTTCGGACTCGTGATACAAGGAATCCGTGATGATGTCACGGAATGTTATTATTGAATGTTGTCATTCAAGGAAGAGTTACCTCGCGTCGCCATGCATTAGTGTCCGGGTTCACCTTTCCCCGTTCATAAAAGTTTGATTGGTTACAAGTCGAGTAAGCTCCCATTGTTGTTAGCTTTGTGTACGTGTTAAACGTAGGCTAAATATAGAAGCCAACGGAGGAATACAACGGATTATCTTTTTGATCCTTTTGAGAGGTTATCTGCAGAACATATAATGAGGATTTTCAATCGATTCAGCAAACAAATCGACTTCTCCTGTCAGATTTAAAATGAAAATTAGTTAAGTTTAGTTTTAGTTTTAGTTTAGTTTAGCTTTAGTTTTGTTTAGCTTTAGTTTAGTTTAGTTTTAGTTTTAGCTTTAGCTTTAGTTTTAGTTTAGTTTAGTTTAGTTATCTTTAGTTTAGTTTAGCTTTAGTTTAGTTTAGTTTTAGCTTTAACTTTAGTTTTAGCTTTAGTTTTAGTTTTAGTTTAGTTTATCTTTAGTTTAGTTTTAGCTTTAGTTTAGCTTTAGTTTAGTTTAGTTTACTTTAGTTTACTTTAGTTTAGCTTTAGTTTAGTTTTAGTTTATGTTTAGTTTTAGTTTTATGTTTAGCTTTAGTTTTAGTTTTAGTTTAGTTTTAGCTTTAGTTTTAGTTTATAGTTTTAGTTTAGTTTAGTTTATCTTTAGTTTAGTTTAGTTTAGTTCATTTTAGTTTAGTTTAGCTTCGTTTTAGTATAGTTTAGTTTTAGTTTTGTTTAGTTTTAGTTTAGTTTAGTTTTAGTTTGGTTTAGCTTTAGTTTAGTTTAGTTTAATTTAGTTTAGTTTAGTTTAGCTTTAGTTTAACTTTAGTTTAGCTTTAGTTTCGCTTTAGTTTAATTTAGTTTAGTTTAGTTTTAGTTTAGTTTAGTTTAGTTTATCTTTAGTTTAGTTTAGTTTAGTTCATTTTAGTTTAGTTTAGCTTCGTTTTAGTATAGTTTAGTTTTAGTTTTGTTTAGTTTTAGTTTGGTTTAGCTTTAGTTTAGTTTAATTTAGTTTAGTTTAGTTTAGCTTTAGTTTAGCTTTAGTTTAGCGTTAGTTTCGCTTTAATTTAGTTTAGTTCCGCTTTAATTTAGTTTAGTTCAGTGTTAGCTTAGTTTAGTTTAGTTTAGCTTTAGTTTAGTTTAGCTTTAGTTTAGTTTAGTTTAGTTTAGTTTAGTTTTAGCTTTAGTTTTAGTTTTATCTTTAGCTTTAGCTTTAGTTTTAGTTTTAGTTTAGTTTTAGCTTTAGTTTTAGTTTATAGTTTTAGTTTAGTTTAGGTTAGTTTTAGTTTAGTTTAGTTTATCTTTAGTTTCGTTTAGTTTAGTTCATTTTAGTTTAGTTTAGCTTCGTTTCAGTATAGTTTAGTTTTAGTTTTGTTTAGTTTAGTTTAGTTTTAGTTTGGTTTAGCTTTAGTTTAGTTTAGTTTAGTTTAGTTAACTTTAGTTTAGCTGTAGTTTAGCTTTAGTTTAATTTAGTTTAGTTCCGCTTTAACTTAGTTTAGTTCAGTGTTAGTTTAGTTTAGTTTAGTTTAGCTTTAATTTAGTTTAGCTTTAGTTTAGTTTAGTTTAGTTTAGTTTACTTTACTTTACTTTAGTTTAGCTTTAGTTTAGTTTAGTTTAGTTTAGCTTTAGTTTTAGTTTTATCTTTAGCTTTAGCTTTAGTTTTAGTTTTAGTTTAGTTTAGTTTAGTTTTAGTTTTAGCTTTAGTTTTAGTTTATAGTTTTAGTTTAGTTTAGTTTAGTTTATCTTTAGTTTCGTTTAGTTTAGTTCATTTTAGTTTAGTTTAGCTTCGTTTTAGTATAGTTTAGTTTTAGTTTTGTTTAGTTTTAGTTTTGTTTAGATTTAGTTTAGTTTAGTTTTAGTTTAGTTTAGTTTAGCTTTAGTTTAGTTTTGTTTAGTTTAGTTTTAGTTTTGGTTTTAGTTTTAATTTTAGTTTTAGCTTTAGTTTTAGCTTTAGTTTTAGCTTTAGTTTTAGCTTTAGTTTCAGTTTTAGATTTAGTTCAGTTTAGTTTTGCTTCAGTTTAGTTTAGTTTAGCTTAGTTTTGTTTAGTTTAGTTTAGTTTAGTTTAGCTTAGTTTAGCTTTAGTTTAGTTTAGTTTAGTTTAGCTTTAGTTTAGCTTAGTTTATTTTTAGCTTTAGTTTTAGTTTTAGTTTAGTTTAGTTTAGCTTAGCTTAGCTTAGTTTAGTTTAGTTTAGCTTAGCTTAGCTTAGTTTAGTTTAGTTTAGTTTAGTTCAGCTTAGCTTAGTTTAGTTTAGTTTAGTTTAGTTTAGCTTAGCTTAGTTTAGTTTAGTTTAGTTTAGTTTAGTTTATTTTAGTTTAGTTTAGTTTAGTTTAGTTTAGCTTAGTTTAGCTTAGTTTAGCTTAGCTTAGTTTAGCTTAGCTTATTTTAGCTTAGTTCAGTTTAGTTTAATCTAATCGACAGAAACATCAGACTCTTCCAAAAGTGATCAGATCTCCTACGTTTCCCTCTCAACTTGCAGCGACTACCAGCACCAGCTTTGTGTGTGTTGGTTAACATGCCTTCTCTGGCTCTCCGCCTAGCGCTCACGTCTGACTTCTCTCAGCTTGACATGATATTCGAGCAGTCTGTTCATGGTTGCAGATTCACATTCATTTTTTTAGAAGAACTTTTGTCGAACTTCATGAGGGCAATAAGAATATCGTGGATGGCAATTGTGAGATGTAATGAGCATGCAGAGAATATTGCCGGTTTAGCTGATATGGGGTGTCATCCAGGATATTCTTAATGCCCTCCCGCACCCTATATCAGTTAAACTGTCAATCTTGTATGTATGATCATTAAATCACACACCCACGTAGCCCCGCAACAAAAGAGAGCATATTTTTTAGACTTCAACTTCTCAGAGAATTACTACCGTCGAGATCAGCTCGTTGTGATCTACCTGAGCACACTCGTCACTGAGGAAGTCACACCATATACTGTTGTGGCTCAAGCGATACCAATCATTTAGTGAGTCGTGGCTTCCATAGTTAAACTACTTGTAATGCAAATCAAAATATTCAGGACTGCTTGACATACAAATCATAAACAAAATTACATGTAAAACATTATAAGAAAATGCCAGTTGTCATAAGTTCACACACGCTTAGGGGCCTAGATTTTAAAAATAGCAAGTGAGCCGACAACGGATTTAGGGAGGACACTGTCTTATGCTGACGATATTTTGGTCTACTGCCAAGTTAGAGAAAGGGAGTAGGTTGTTCGAGAACTCCAGACTGAACTTACTCGTTTAAGCAGATGGTGCCGTGAGGCAGGAGCGCTGGTAAATCCGGCAAGGGTGACTGTATCGTGGTTCTCTCTGAACAAACGTCAACACAAATGCACCCATTAGTGAACGTGGGTTCAGAGGTTGTTGTGAGGGCCCACCCATGACGGTATTTAAGAATAGCGTTTGATCGAAGTCTTGCTTGTACCCAGCTCACGGATCAAGTTCTAATGAAGATCAGGAAGGGCCTCTTAACAATAAGGATAATAGTGGCAGCGGACTGTGTACAGTGTGTTCTTGCCATGCTATATCAGGAACTAGTGGTTTCGGTTATTGAGTACACACTGGCGATTCTAACTCTCAGCCACACGCAGACAGAAAGACTGGACCGAATACAAAGTGAAGTCTTCGAAGGCTTCCACAGACGAGAGGAGACATGTGCTGCTGCTATAGATCTGGACAATGCATACAACAGGGTGCCACTTGAATACCTCATGCATATGCTCCTCAAATTGGCGGTGCACCCCTTCCTCGTTAGATGGATCGCTGCAGCATTGTTTCAGAGGAAGGTGATACTCAGATGTGGTAGTTGGTCATCAGAGCCAACATCCATTTGTCTAGAGTTGCCACAAGGCTCACCATTGTCACCTGTTCTATTTAACGTATGGGAGATGATGAGGTGACCAGGAACACGTTGATGACATACTTCGGAGTTAAGTTTGATCGCAGCCTGTGTTTTCGGGACCACATCACCCATGTGATAACAAAATCCCGCAAAAGATTAGCCGCCTTGAAGGTCATGGCAGCTGCCAACATCGAGCAGAGGCTACTTACTCTTCTGTTCCAGGAATTAGTCTTCGCACCAATCGAGTATGCCCTGGCAATTCTTACTGTCCTTACGAATCAAATTGATAGGCTGGAGAAAATACAAAATGAAGCCAAGCGCATTATCTTGGGATGTACAAGGGGCACTCCCTGTGTACAATTAGGTATCTTCTTGACATTCCTACCATGGATGACAGAATCAAGATCTGGAGAGCACAAGCATACCTGAAAATTAGTACAGATAAAGAGCATCCATTGCACCACGTGCTAAACACAGGGAAAGGTGCCAGGCTAAAAAGAGGCAAATCATGGGTGGGTCGAGCAGAAGATATAATCAAACAGGTCTGTGGGCTTACCAATATCTGCGTAGGTGTGGAGTGGATACCGGTGCTTGCGTCAATCAAGGGGACTTTCTCGTGTATTGTCACACTTGACAGGAAAAGTAGGGAACAGAACCCGGTCGTGGTTAATGCTGAGGTCAAAGGTCTTATCTGCGATAACACCGATGAGAAAGACGCAGTCATCTATGCAGACGGATCCGTAAGACAACACCACAGAAGTGCATGGGCATTTACAGCACGCTCGACAGGCAGAATAGGAAGATAGTGGTGCATACGTCATGACCACGAGTAGCATGATGATGGAGGTGATGGCAGTGTCCAAGGCATTCAAATGGTTAGAGTCACAAGACTACACCCACGCATGTATACTGAGTGATTCGATGAGTATAATAAAAAAGTGGAGGCAGGCTCTGTACGCATGCAATGGGTAGAGTCTTTGTTGAAGTCTAAAATAGGTAAGGTCACCTTTGTCTATGTCCCTGGACATGTGGGAGTACGGGGAAATGAAAGAGCGGACAGGTTGGCTAGCTGCGCTGTCGTTGCGGTCGGGCAACTAATGGATCGGGCGGACATTATCAATGCCCTCCTAGATGTGGGAAGAGCACAGGACTTCGACAAACACAGATCCACGTCACTTCTTCGAATGATGGAAATGGGAGTTAAGATGTGCACAGCCAGAAATGAGAAACTGAAATGAGTCGTCAGTCTCTGGAAATTACGGGACTTGCTAAGGAGGGGATCTGAACACATGTGGGCATGTTCGGAGTGCAATGATGATGACCCGCAAATAACTCAATAACAACATGAAGCCTTGATCATCAGTCTTGAATGCACGAAAGCTACACCATGCAGGGCAATACGGTATCTTATCGATATCGCAACCATCGCAGACAGAATTCTACTGTCTTTACACGTTCTTATTTCTTAGTCAGTGCTGATGTACATTCTTTGCACACTGTCATTGGGAGGAGATAGGGCAGCAGGCTCAAAAGAGGAAAATCATGGATGGCGCGGGTTGAAGGCATTACTCAACAGATTTGTCCACTGGGGACACTGAGCTTCGAGAGGAGTAGATACGGGTGCTAGCAGAGTATCCTACAAACTTGTGTGTTTACATGGAGATGAACAGAGAAGGCAGGCAACAAAACCCTATGGTTTTCGAAGGGTACAGGCCTTGATCTATGAGAATTCATCTTCGGCAGTCATCTACACTGATGAGTCTGTTATTCTGCAGCTCATTATATTCAGAGCTCATGCGCTTTCACGAACCAGGTCACGGGTAGTACAGTAAAGGAAGAGAGCGGTGCTGTCACGGCAATTACAAGTAGTTTGACCATGGAGATCATAGTAGGTAAATTAATGAGCCCCCGTCACGCCAAGTGGCGTTTTGGGAATATGGTGTTAGTGACCATAAATTTTACAGACCTTCAGCAAATGATTTTTTTGGTAATGTGGTCGGTATTACGCGCGTGCCGCTTTACTTTACCAGAAAAAAATCCGGTACCCATTCAAGGCTGGGTGAACCCGAAAGCCTTCGGTTGGGATCGAACCCTACCCCTGTTCTTTGTAGTGCAGTTCACTAACCACTGAGCTATCGCGGCTCCCATGGAGATCATGGCAGTAACTAAAGTAATGGCCCGGCTAGAGACACTACCTTTTACTCATATGTGTTTTTGACTGACTCGATGAGCATGCGCAGAAATATTGATGGAGGTTGGGTTAGAAAACAGGGTTTGGTGTCACTAAAGATTTCAGGACTGACTGGGGCATGTTTCATTTTCGTTCCTGGACACTCGGGTGAGAATGGAATAGAACTAGCTGAAAGTCTGGCTGGAACGGCTGCCGTGGATGGCGGACGTGCAATAGATCAGGCTGACATTATCCATGCACTGAGGGAGGTAGGCGAGTGAATGATTCAGTCAATAACCATGAATGTACAACCATGTCCAGATTGTGTGAACATGAGGTCAAAACTGGAGACGACAGAAAGAAGCGTTAAGCGGGAAGACGCAGAAGAATAATAAACCAACATAAAGATGGATGGAGTAATTAGTCTCCACATACACAGAGGGACATACTGGGCAGGAAATTCGATGTGCAGTAATGATGATCCGTCAACTAAATAAAACTATGCATGCGGGTTATTTATGGAAATTGCCACTAAAATTAAACATATCTCAGGAATTCTTCATTTGGTGAAAAAAAAATATAAAATTATAACAAGAACCGGCACGCAGTTGAAATCAGTGGATAAGCTAAAACAAAACCTACAAAAGTACAAAAGATAGCGAAGTAAGTTTAGGTAAAGCAGCTCAAGATGAAATTAGGAAATATCAATGTGCAAATTAAACTGGTATATAAGAGAACATGTTGAATAAAAGAATGAGACTGCAAGACTTCCTGGTTCATTCAAGTTGAGTGAACGCTCAAGCCCAAGACACTTCAAACATAAACACGCCAACACAAACAACGGGGTTGGTGTATTTTTATGCGGAAAGAAAATGTCCGTGAAATAAACACAACAGCATCACCGAGTTGTAACTCTCTCGACCCAATGTCCGGGTTCTCTGTCAAGTGTATTTGTATAGTTCATCAGGTAATGTCAGGAGAATTTCATACAGAATATGACAAAGCAAGCAATATTATTTCATGATCCATTGAATTAACGACTACTGCTCTACCTCGTTTACTTTGGCTTTCTCCAGTTATCTGTTTTTCTCTCACTTAAAGGGAAACTTGCGGGCATGTCCAATCGCATCCTGTTTCTTCACATTTTTAGCGTACCAGATTTGGCCCTTCTCTTTTATTGGTAGAACAATTCCGCAATACCAGTTATACAAAAATATTTAGTTATATAAATATAAGTTATAAACAAATATTTATATGTATAAATATAAAAGGGAGCCGCGATAGTGGTTAGTGAACTGGACTACAACGGACAAGGGGTAGGGTTCGATCCCAACCGACGGCTTCCGGGTTCACCCAGCCTTAAATGGGTACCGGATTTTTTTCTGGGAAAGTAAAGCGGCACGGGCGTAATACCGACCACATTACCCCAATAATCATGTGCCGAAGGTCTGTAAAATTTATGGTCACTAACACCATATTCCCTATACTCCGCCACTTGGCGCGACGGGGGTACTTTACTTTTTTTAAAATAAATATAAAGTTATAAAAAAAAATGTTTAAATGTATAAATATAAAGTTGTAAAAAATATTTAATTATATAAATATAAAGTTATAAACAATTCTTAATTATGTAAATATAAAGTTATAAACAAATATTTAAATGTATAAATATAAAGTTATAAACAAATATTTAATTATGTAAATATAAAGTTATAAACAAATATTTAATTATGTAAATATAAAGTTTTGTGGATACAAATAAGAGGTCAGGAGAAACATACAGAAAGAGAAGTAGAAAAAAAAAGGCTGAGATTAACCGCCTGTCTGATAAAGAAATGAAATCTGATCAATTGAGTTGTGATGTTCGGTCAATTGAGTTGTGATGTTCGGTAAATTGAGTTGTGATGTTCGGTAAATTGAGTTGTGATGCTCGGTAAATTGAATTCACTCCTACATAAATGGAATGTCCAAAAGCGGTCTACACGAGCGGTGTCGCGAGGTAAGCGCAGCAGTTGAGGTATTGTGGCACATCAATATGGCTGACAAGTGGCCTGGGAATCTGGCTATTACAGCAACACAGTGTCCATTATACGAATGCATAAAGAAGCAATAGCCATGTTTGTTATACAGAACACGATTACATAAACTCAACATCTCAGGCACAAAATACAACATGAAAATCAACATCAACAAAATAGAAGTCATGAATGTCGTCAAAAATAAACAGAAAATCAACATAACTATAGAAGGCAGGCAACTAAAACAAGTAGAGGAATTCAAATACCTAGGAAGTTTAGTGACAAACGATAATTTTCAAACAGCATATCAAGATGCATCAAAGCTTGTCAAATCATTGGACAGTTATCACCACTATTGTCCAACAAGGAAATAACTCTAGAGACAAAACGAGCACTATACAATATAATCTTCATCCCAACGTTGTGCTACCAATGCCAGTCCTGGACCTTAGATGCAAGAACAATAAGAAAAAAATAACCTCTACTGAGATTAAATGTGTTGGACGAATGACAGGAAACAGTCTGAGACATGAGATCAGAAATGAAGAACTGAAATAAGCTAGGAATAGCCCCCGCCATAGAATATATAAGGAAACAACAGATAAAATGGTTTGGCCACGTGACAAGACAGAAAATCAAAACACAACACAACGAGCCTTCAGCAAACGTTGTGAGAACACCAGACCCAAGGGTCGACCACTAAAAAGATGGATCGATGGAATATTAGAAGCACTAGGAAACATAAAAGCAGCTGAGGCGAACAGAAGATCAAAAGACCGCAAATTATATCCCCTCTCGACGCTGAAAGGCAGATGAAGAAGGAAAGAAGAAGAAGAAGATTACATAGATTTGGCGACAGACCCACAAAGTAGGCTACGGTAGATTGACAGTATCTATGACAGTAGTGGGCACGTTGGGTGCACTGTCCAGGGCACGCTTATGTGCACAGCAATGAAAAGTCGATACGCTCTCTGACAACTTTGGCATTGACTTCAATGAGGACATCGCCAAGTTTGTTCTTTATTCCTTAAGAGTAGAGGGAGAGGATTGGTGGGCCAAGTAAATATTGAGAGATAGGGTCTGGTCGGTAAAGTCTCGTGGAAAAACAGATCAAATCAGCATCTTGCAGGAAAGGTCTGTCTACATACACTTCGAGAAATGCTGGGACGTCTGGTAGAGCGGATATGGGATGCCTCGACTGCAGCGAAACTGTTTCCATAGAGACATATTTTTTTATTTAAACAAATAATTGAATCCGTCAAGACGTACCGTGTTTATTATATACAGGACAAGCGTAGGCGAGGCCAGCAATCACCTCTTTTGTTTCTTGGAATTCCCGCACCACTGAAGCATATAATTGTTGCACAAGACGTTGTTTATTTCCTGAAGTGCTATCTTGGCACGTGAGGCTGCACTTTTGATCTGTGGTGCATCTTTTGTCGGATGTTGTTATTGTGATCAAGTTTTTGACGCTCTGCAATTGTCTCACATTTGTCCCTCTTGTCATATGTTGCATGATGATGATGATTGCTTCCTTAACATGACCATTACTTCTGTATCTTTACTGTTTAGAATACGACCTTTCAGATATGATATAGCAGAATGTGATCAAATAAGTTGGGCAACATAACGATATTCGTATCATCGTGAAGAAAACAAGGACATCATTTAGGAAACTGTATGGGGGTGAAGGTCAACGCCAAGGTTAAAAGCGTTGGTGCCAATATAGGTGAACCAGAACTATCCACACATTACTCCACTTCTTCACTGTGCCTCTAAAAAAAGGACTGTTAAAGTTTGTAGTGTTTGAGAAGGAAGGGAATCTTTACTTAAAAATGCCATTCTGAAGTCGGATGTATCGGACTAAAAAACGTAAATGTGACATTTCTGCAAACAGCAATACAACTCAGCTATGTCTACTTAACGTCCTTTCCAGGACGGACGACCAGAAGGGTTAACTATTCCTTCAGTTGAGTGAAAGCCACAAAGAAAGAGACAAATAAAGAATTAGCTCAAAGGGAAACAGGAAAAACTTGACAAATCACAGACCTTATCGGGACATGGAGAAAACTGGAGGAGAACAACCAAGGTCCCGTGGCGAGGCAGCAGGTCACATCTATTCTTCCTTGAACACACACACACATACATACATACACACATATACACATATACACACTGACATACTGTACTTGACCCGACATGACATACATAAATTAACATACTGTATATGACCTGACATGACATACATAAATTAACATACTGTACATGACCTGACATGACATACATAAATTAACATACTGTACATGACCTTACATGACATACATAAATTAACATACTGTACATGTCCTGACATGACATACATAAATTAACATACTGTACTTGACGTGACATGACATATATAAATTAACAGACTGTACTTGACCCGACATGACATACATAAATTATCATACTGTACATGACCTGGCATGACATACAGAAACAGACATAATGTACTCGACCAGACGACATACAGAAACTGACATACTATACTTGAGTAGACCTGCCATACATAAACTGATATAATGTATTCGATCAGACATGACATACATAAAATAACATAATGTACCTGACCAGACATAAAATACAGAAACTGACATACTGTACTTAACTAGATATAATATACATAAAATGACATACTGTACTTAACTAGATATAATATACATAAAATGACATACTGTACTTAACTAGATATAATATACATAAAATGACATACTGTACTTAACTAGATATAATATACATAAAATGACATACTGTACTTGACCATACATAACATACACAAACTGACATACTGTACTTCACCAGACATAATATACGCATATGAATACACACATACAAGAAGATAATGCTCATGAAATAGTTTATGTTCATGTACGGAGATAAATGCATGTACACACATTTAATGCCAAACCAAGAACAAACGTCTCGACATAAGGGACTTCAACTTGGACGAAAACAAAATGTCACTTTCTTCAAATGTAAAATGATAACACGACTCATGTTTTGTTGATAACAAATTATTTGATTGACAACTTTAAAGCCACAAACATTAGATCCAGTTATTATTTTCAATTATAACGTTTCTTTCTTATTACAATAATAAAATATATATGTATGCGACATGAATATATGTATGCCTGCATGCATGCATAAGTGTGCCAGCACATACATTTCACACACACACATATATATATCTACCTACACATATATAAAAGTGTGTAGCAATACATAAGCACAGAAAGTTACAAACTGACGCAATGTTAGTTGTAAATACTTCCGTTACAAAAAGCAAGTTTATGGATAGTAGTACGACATTGTTAAGTTTCCATCCCTGCCATCACGCTGACGTGGTCCTTCTATAGCTAATACTTCAGTTTTCTTCGTTGTCCATATACATGTCAATAAACACATTCTAGATTCTTCGTCAAGCCTGTTTGATTTGTTGTTTTCTTGTGTGTGTGTTTTTTTTTTTTGCACTTTCCATTTGGATTATGTCTGAAGTGAAAGGAAATGTAAACGGTTGAGGTGAGCAAGTAACTAGCCTATATGTTTACGTCTGAAGCGATTATGTGAGAAGGCAAGGCTGTGTTTAGTTAAATAGTTTAAACGAGTTAAAATCAAAATTGATATTAAAATATAGTTTAAACATGTATGTCGATGAGTAATTGACGTTTCAAACCGGACCTCGCTGCTGAGACCAGGGGTGGCTGCCTCAGAGAGAAATCACAAATAAAAATCCCAACTGGCTTGAACTCACAACATCTCTGTTTCGAGGCCGGCGTCTTGACTAGCGACCAACCAGTCTTTCCTGTGATTTCTTTCTGCAGCAGCCATCCCCGGTCTCAGCAGAGGGACTCAGCCTGAAGTGTCAATTACTCATCGGCGGAAAAAATATGAGTACCTCCAAAGCCGGAGTTATCTGCCTGTGTGGCGAGGGACCCCTGTGCACACTGCTGCCAGGGAAAAACGGATTAACACGCAAAATTATGTTCTTAATCTCTAGGAACTTAGCCAGAGGTGAAAGCTGGCAAACGCAAAAACATGAATGTAATGACCCTTACCATTAAACAAATCGTGTTTAAGAACAGTGTATGTGTAGGTGAGAAGTGATTCTGTAGAATCCTTTCTCGGGACAAATCTTAAAGACTAAATGATATGATAATGTGCTAAATATAGAGACCAATGTCTCAGTTTATAATCCCATAAATAGAAACATCCTGTTTCATATAAAAAACGCTTCAAGTATGCACGTACATCTTTCCTTTCATTAAATCCGTATCATTTCAGGTGTAATCTACTGTACTATGATCGGTAAAGTGTCTGAGATAACTGGGCCGGTTCTCATAAAGAAAAAAATAATGTTGCAAAATATTAATTTGGGACGTCCGGGTTTTTTCTTGAGCTGTGCAGGACATCCGGAATGATGCAATTGAGTGCTTAGTCTTAACAGAAAGGAATTATCAAATTAAATAAATAAAAAAAAAAAACAAGAACTCTTGACAGTTCAGTTACACGATTCAATCGAGGCAAATGTCCAAAAACCAAAATTTCTACCGTAATTCAGTGGCGTAACTTCGGGGGAGGAGCCTACAGGGTTGATGTCCCTGACGCAACATTCTAAGTGGTGTAATATTTAAAAAACAAGAAAAGTAAAAATATTGTTGTTCAATTCTTGAATGTGCTGCTGGTGCCTATCATACTTGTCCAATGTGCGGACAATACATCTTTGTCACCTTCTCTCTCTTTCTATCTCTCTCTCCCTCTCTTTATCTCCCTCTCTTTATCTCTCTTTCTTCTTCTTCCTATTTTCTTCCTTACATGGGAAGTCGAGGGTGCGATAGCATGTTAGTCCTTGTTCCTCTGCCAACCTCAGACAATAACACTTGATTGATGTTGTAGCATTTCTCTGATGTTGACACTCAAGAGTAATGTAGTTCTGCCGCTAGCTCTGTATCTATTTCCTCTATTTGTGTATGTTTTGTATGGTACGCTATCACTGTTCATTCTCTTTAGGTGGACATGTTTATTGTTTTTATAGTAGTAGCCTCCGGCAGTCATAGTTGACTATGAATTTTTCAGCGCCCCTAGAAATGTCCTTTTTTTCTTTTCTTTTCTTTTCTTTCGTCGTGTATTCTCTTTCTCTATGAATCTGTCTGCTTCTTGTTTGAGGTGAACCTTTAGAGTGTGTTTCCAGAGATTGCGGTCTGCAGCTTTGTCTTCCCATGCTGCAGGGTTTATGTTCAGAGTCTTCATTGTTTTTGTATGTAAGTCCAAATTATTTTTAACAGCCTTTCGCATACCTGGACGTGCCGTTTTCGTGATGAAATAATATTAACGATGAGGCGAATAAGTTGGCAAAGGAATTACATCATCAAGATAGAGGTACAACTTATTGTGATATAGGTTTGTCAGGAACAAATACATAACCATGTAGAATACAGAACAATAGAGCTACCAGAAAAATAATGCCTACTACCAATCCAACAGGAAAGAACAGGTAGCAATTTTTAGACTCTGAATAGGCCACAAAAGACTGGAGTATCGCATTTTCACCACCCTAAAACAGGAGTATCACATTTTCAACACCCTAAAACTGGAGTATCGCATTTTCACCACCCTGAAACAGGAGTATCACATTTTCAACACCCTAAAACTGGAGTATCACATTTTCAACACCCTAAAACTGGAGTATCACATTTTCAACACCCTAAAACTGGAGTATCACATTTTCAACACCCTAAAACTAATAACCTCCAATTTTGGATTGTGGCAGTAGCACAGGTAAAATGGCGGCTGAACATCTGCTACAATCATGTCCAACATATGATGAATAGAGTAGGCTCGCATTGATAATCCCATTCAAAAATACAACCTACCACCTAATAACAAGCATTCTTAAGGAAAATTCAAGATTAAAGAAAAAGCTGTATATCCAATTATAATTCTTGTGCAATAAATACTTATATATAAATAATAAAGTTTTGCATTTTTCCAAACATTAAGCAGACACCTTTCACAAAGAGCAGTAGTCATGACAAGCTATAGCTGCAATAAAAATAATTAAAAATTTACCAAACACAGACCACAATAATGACAATATACACTACTGCTAAGTTATGTAGCCACCGGGATATTTTACTAAATTATGTTAACGTAACATTTAGATCCATAGGCACGACTTGAACATGTGTACTGATGACTCATTGGTCCGCTTGGTGAAAAAAAAACACTGAGTAGTGCGACCTGCAGATAAGGTGCGAAAAAGAATATGTAATTATTGTATAGAATAATTATCAGAAACTGCGAGTAATTTAAATGCTTTAAATGAAATAATATGTTAAAGATTTATATATTTTCTCTTACTGTATTATTTTTAATGGTTACTCAGAAGGAGTTAACTTCTTAACATAATATCGTTGATTGTAAACTCTTGATCAATTTAATTGAAAGTTAATTAGTCGCTGGATCATCAGCGTAACCTTCAGCATCATCAGTGTAACCTTCAGCATCATCAGCGTAACCTTCAGCATCATCAGCGTAACCTTCAGTATCATCAGCGTAACCTTCATTATCATCATTGTAACCTCCAGTATCATCAGTGTAACCTTCAGCATCATCAGTGTAACCTTCAGCATCATCAGTGTAACCTTCAGCATCATCAGCGTAACCTTCATTATCATCAGTGTAACCTCCAGTATCATCAGTGTAACCTTCAGCATCATCAGTGTAACCTTCAGCATCATCAGTGTAACCTTCAGCATCATCAGTGTAACCTTCAGTATCATCAGTGTAACCTTCAGATACATCAGAGTAACCTTCAGATACATCAGTGTAACCTTCAGATACATCAGTGTAACCTTCAGCATCATCAGTGTAACCTTCAGCATCATCAGTGTAACCTTCAGCATCATCAGTATAACCTTCAGCATCATCAGTGTAATCTTCAGCATCATCAGTGTAACCTTCAGCATCATCAGAGTAACCTTCAGCATCATCAGTGTAACCTTCAGATACATCAGTGTAACCTTCAGATACATCAATATAACCTTCAGCATCATCAGTGTAACCTTCAGCATCATCAGTGTAACCTTCAGCATCATTAGTGTAACCTTCAGATACATCAGTGTAACCTTCAGCATCATCAGTGTAACCTTCAGCATCATCAGCGTAACCTTCATTATCATCAGTGTAACCATCGGCATCATCAGTGTGACCATCAGCATCATCAGCGTAACCTTCAGTATCATCAGCGTAACCTTCAGCATCATCAGCGTAACCTTCAGCATCATCATCGTAACCTTCAGTATCATCAGCGTAACCTTCATTATCATCAGTGTAACCTCCAGTATCATCAGTGTAACCTTCAGCATCATCAGTGTAACCTTCAGCATCATCAGCGTAACCTCCAGTATCATCAGTGTAACCTCCAGTATCATTAGCGTGACCTCCAGTATCATCAGCGTAACCTCCAGTATCATCAGTGTAACCTTCATTATCATCAGTGTAACCTCCAGTATCATCAGTGTAACCTTCAGCATCATCAGTGTAACCTTCAGCATCATCAGTGTAACCTTCAGCATCATCAGCGTAACTCCAGTATCATCAGTGTAACCTCCAGTATCATCAGCGTAACCTCCAGTATCATCAGCGTAACCTCCAGTATCATCAGTGTAACCTCCAGCATCATCAGTGTAACCTCCAGTATCATCAGTGTAACCACCAGAATCATCAGCGTAACCTTCAGTATCATCAGTATAACCTTCAGCATCATCAGTATAACCTCCAGTATCATCAGTGTAACCTCCAGTATCATCAGCGTAACCTCGAGTATCATCAGTGTAACCTCCAGTATCATCAGCGTAACCTCCAGTATCATCAGTGTAACCCCCAGTATCATCATCGTAACCTCCAGTATCATCAGTGTAACCACCAGTATCATCAGCGTAACCTCCAGTATCATCAGCGTAACCTCCAGTATCATCAGTGTAACCATCGGCATCATCAGTATAACCTTCAACATCATCAGTGTATAAAAGTAGAGACCGGTGGCTTGGTTAGAGCCTGCGCATACAGAGATGAAGGTTCGGAGATCAAATGCCACATGAAGTAAGATCTTTTCCAAACTAAAAGACTCTTGGGGCCAATCTATCTTCTGTAAATTGAAACTAGCGATATTTGTCTGGGATGTAAAGACAGCAGTGAAGAGAATTGCCCAAGCCACTACAAGAAGCTGAGTATTAACACATTGGAATCATCAATTCTTCATAACTCAACGACAGGTTGCTATTTACGATCTTTACCTATGTCTTCAGTAAATCCTGCAACATTATGTGACTGGAGCATCAACTCTTTGTTAGTTTATTAATTAAAATAGAGATCCAAGTCTACACCAGTTTAACTGTTCGTGAATGCCTATAATAACATGTATTTTTTAATTAGTGCAATGGTGGTGAAATTTAATTGATATACATATTCGAACACAAAGGTTAAAAACATCTTGCAGTGGACAAGACCTGTATTCAGCCAATCAAAATAGAGCCAAGTTCAAGTCCTGCGCTTTCAGGGTTGCACAGCTCCTCAATGGATTTGAGCTGAAATAGTCGAGTTGTCAGAATAAATGAACACAATTTGTTTGACAAATCCTATGATTTTAATATTCACAGTTTTTAAAATCCATATCAATACATTTGTACATTCCACGTCATGCAATTTTAATAGTCCAGTTCTCCGTGAAGTGATCATCATATATGTTGATAGTCCAGTTCTCCGTGAAGTGATCATCATATATGTTGATAGTCCAGTTCTCCGTGAAGTGATCATCATATATGTTGATAGCCCAAACTCTGAGACCAATAAAGCTCATTATGAACAACAAAGAGCCGCTATAAGTGTCAATATTTTAACAGTTAAAAGAATGCTGTGAAGCAGGATTGTGCGCTGTCGCTATATTTATGTAATCTATATAGAAGCAGGAAACAAGAAAGTACAGTGTCCCTTACAGTGGATCGGATATGGATACGTGTCAAAATGAAGAACAAATATTTAAATTGTTTGTTTTGGAGAGCAAAAATAGAGGTATTCTCTCTATCAGCAAAAGTTCTACGTTGCATTAAAGAATATTTCGTCTCCAAAATGAACAACCGAAGTAAATGTTAAAAAAAAATTTTTTAAAGGGTCAGTGATTTCAAATACCTGAGATCGAGGTTAACTTCTGATAGTAGATGTACATAAGAGGTGCAGAATAGCTCCGGTAGAGGTTTCATTATAAAGAATAGAACAGGATAGATCGCAATCCCATTTCAGACAATGGAAATATGACACAACTTCTTCAATGTTATGAAGAGTCAGTTTTGACATATGTCGATGAATCCTGGATAATCAGACAACAAGCGAGAAGATCGTCAGAGGACACAAACGATGGTTTTATAGAAGAATGTTTGGAATACCAAGAGTAGCTAAAATCAGTAACGAGGGTGTTCCAAAAGAGACTTCAGTCAAAAGAAAATTGTTGCTAATTTTTGTGAAAGTTATCATTTTTTAAATCAAGTGTTAAAGAGAGAACAGCTGGAAGATATTGTTGCAACCGGAAAAATTGAGGGAAGAAGAAGTAGAGGTGGAACAGAGAGAAAACATACCAGACAGTTTAATGTACGACAGGAACTCAAAACAAGGAAAGGATAAATAACTGAAAAAAAAAATGTAAATAATAAATTGAACTTAAACAGTTTTGCAGTTTCGATTTCTTCATGCCATTATTACTTCCATTTATATTATTTATTTAATTTTCGTGCATAACTTGACAAACTTGCTCCAATTATTACTTCCGTTTATATTATTTATTTAATTTTCGTGCATAACTTGACAAACTTGCTCTAATTATTACTTCCATTTATATTATTTATTTAATTTTCGTGCATAACTTGACAAACTTGCTCTAATTATTACTTCCATTTATATTATTTATTTAATTTTCGTGCATAACTTGACAAACTTGCTCCAATTATTACTTCCGTTTATATTATTTATTTAATTTTCGTGCATAACTTGACAAACTTGCTCTAATTATTACTTCCATTTATATTATTTATTTAATTTTCGTGCATAACTTGACAAACTTGCTCTAATTATTACTTCCGTTTATATTATTTATTTAATTTTCGTGCATAACTTGACAAACTTGCTCTAATTATTACTTCCATTTATATTATTTATTTAATTTTCGTGCATAACTTGACAAACTTGCTCTAATTATTACTTCCGTTTATATTATTTATTTAATTTTCGTGCATAACTTGACAAACTTGCTCCAATTATTACTTCCATTTATATTATTTATTTAATTTTCGTGCATAACTTGACAAACTTGCTCTAATTATTACTTCTCTGTTTAAAGCTGATATGTGTTACTCATAAAACAGTAACACCCTAGTGTCGTACTGTCGTTGTGTGCTATGCGTGTCAAGCATACTCAAGCGAAAGTGCTACCATTAATTTTTGATACTTGTTATTAGTCGAGTATTTTTTTAGCATTGTTATTAACTAAAAGACAAATAATCGTGTAAATGTTGGGAGTAATATTTTAAATACATTATTGGTAATATTGTATGATCGACTGTTGATATACGCAAATGTTAAACTCTCCACGAATATCACGTGGCCTGCTTTATTGTTAATATAAGCATATAAGGTTCTATAGATAGATTTGGTAGTAACCCAAATGTTTTTTTCTAAATTTAGACAAGCCGTATGGGACTATGTGTGATAAAGAGATAGCACACATCTCTTGAAAAAAAGGACGTGCACATTATTATGAAGCAAATCGATTGGTGTGTGTATAGCATATAGTGTTGTGATTTTTTTAAAAGTACAAATTAACTTTTTTTCCCTATTTAATGAAACTATGGTTATACACTCAAGTAAGTATTGGAAGACCTTTTGACAAAAAAATTGTTATTCAGAACTTTACAAGACAGATTACAAATAATAGTGATGATTGGACGACAATGCCCCAAGTTACAGAATCTTCTTACAACACAGAAAAGCAAGAAAGTAGAATATTCTCGACATTTTTCCAGCACACAATATCAGTTAATTCACTGGATCACTGACTGTGGGAAAAAAAAAGTAATTTAAAAAGCTTTTCTGCTGGGACTATGTTCAGGATGGAATGTTGAACACTTTCATGGCCAATTCTCATGTAAATTAAGATTGGCTTATGAAACCACATTTGATGACATCCGATCTAGAAGTGAACTCACATTTATCAAGTCGTGGCAGTCAAAGGTTGCTTACTTGTTGTAAACTTATCAGGCTAATTAAAGTTAATCATGTATATCCTGGTCTGAAAGAAGTGAACAAGTTCATTGAAATTATTATGACCATTCCTTGTGCTGCAAGCTCAGTGGAGCGTTTACTTTTTACTTTGAAAGGGATGCATAGTTACTGTAGGTGCACTCAGAGTCAAGACCGTTTGAGCGGCGTGAGTCTTATATCTATAGAATGGACATGGTTACAAGTCCTACGACTGAAAGACTCATTAAATAAATAGTGATTAAAATGTTTCTGAGTAAATAAAGGAGGCTAGAATTAACAAACAAATGACTAGATGCACACAGTATAAGTAAAGTAAAGTAAGTACTCCCGTCACGCCAAGTGGCGTATAGGGAATATGGTGTTAGTGACCATTAATTTTACAGACCTTCGGCACATGATTTTTGGGGTAATGTGGTCGGTATTACGCCCGTGCCGCTTTACTTTCTCAGGAAAAAATCCGGTACCCATTAAAGACTGGGTGAACCCGGAGCCGTCGGTTGGGATCGAACCCTACCTCTTGTCCTTTGTAGTCCAGTTCACTAACCACTGAGCTATCGCGGCTCCCACACAGTTTAAGGTTTGGGAATATTACAATGGACAATAATGCATAACAACTAAATGCATTAGTCGTTGCAGATGGCAAAAGAACTAAGCAGCATGAAAACTTCGATTTATAGACGTGACATGAATGAAGACTCTGGACATAAACCCTGCAGGCTGGGAAGAAATAACTGCAGACCGCAGTCTTTGGAAACGCACTCTAAAGCTCCAACTCAAGCAAGAAACAGACAGATTCATAGAAAAAGAGAACACACAGCAAACAAAGAAAAAGGAAAAAAAATAACATTTCTAGGGGCGCTGCAAAATCCACAATCAACTGTGACTGACCGAGGCAACTAGTTGATTAAGACTTGAATTTTTCCTGACTATAACCATTTTAATGAAAATAAAACACATTTTATACATACATCATCACCATCAATGTGTGCCGTCTCCGCATGGAAGGTTGGCTACCATGGAGCGAAATTCCGCTCTGTCTCTTGCTTTGATGGTGCAAATTGCCGTAGACTGACTTGTCGATCTTTTGATTTTACTCATCAATGTTAGTCTTGGTCTGCCTCTGCCTATTTTACCGTGTATTTACCCTTCGAAGATTACTTTTAGTAGGCTGCTGTGTCTTTTAAAATGCCCCAAAAATCGAACTTGTCTTGTTTGAATTGTATTTATTAGTTCTCTTTTCATTTTTAGTTGGTTTAGGACTTCATTGTTTGTTTTCTTTCCTTTCCATCCTATTCTTCTATATATCCACATTTTAAAGGCTTCAATTCTCTGTTCCGTTTTCTTGTCAAATGTCCATGTTTCTGGACCATATAGGAATGCTGAGAAGATATAACATTTTGCTATTCTTAGTTTTAGCCCTGATGTTATTTGTTTTGATGATAGTATAAACATATATATGTATATAATCATCATCAAGTACCGGACCTGCTGGCGTAGGTGGTCATGTCTCTCCACAACTTTCGATCTCAACAGTTATTTATCATTTCTGTTGTTGACCTTCTGCCAAGCCATTCTCTTAATCTGTTTGGTATTTTTTTTCTCTTTGCTTCCTTCTATTTCTTCGTCCCCAATTTTCCCTGTTGTTACAATATATTCCAGCTGTTCTCTTCTCATTACATGGCAAAAAATTGTGATTGTTTCTTCCTAATATTGGAAATTAGCTCTCTTTTTGCTTTGGCCTTTTTCAGAATGTTTTCATTACTCTTCTTAGCTGTCCATGTTATTCTCAACATTCTTCTGTAAACCCATATTTCTACAGACTCCAGTGATCTTCTTGTCTGTTGTCCTGTTATCCGTGATTCACATATGTTAAGACTGGCTCTACATAACATTTAAGAACCCTTTTTCTTATTTCTGTTGTCAAAAATGGATTGCATGGTATCTTCCTCATTTTTTTAGAAAGCTGCTTTTGCCTGAGCCATTCTGCATCTCTCCTCTTTTGTACATCTTCCGCCTGAGGTTAACAATGATCCCACATATTTAAATGCATTTACCTGTTTTAATATTGTCCCACTTGTCCTTATTTTGCACTGAGGTGATGTTTTCTCTTTATGTATATAATATATATTTAATAATATTTATCAGTATTGCACATTCATTATAATAATATTAAAGTATTAAAATGAACATAACATGTGTGAAAAGTCAATCTTAATTTTGGTTAAATTGAAACTCTCACACGGTAGCACACCTGGAATCACGAGACACCACTGAAACACACATGGACACATGCACCAGAACATAAACATAATGCGCTAGATTTATAAGCAGCTGCTGCATTGATACTCACGAGGACTGGAATCTGAACACATCCACTGGCAGTTGTTTGATATTAGAGCTTCTGCAGAGAATCTGGGCCAGAGTTACGTTTCTTAGCTGCGCCAGTTGAACTGTAATGTAGGTCAGATAATAGACAATGGCTACAGCAATTGAAGAAACTGGATGTTGGAAAGAGCGACAGGCAAGTGCACACCAAGTGATAAGTTATAAAATGACTACATGAATTTAGAGTTATGAGTTTGCTAACCCGGTGTTCGTGTAAAAACATATTTTACTTCACTCTTTCTACGTCTTTTGCTGTCCAGTTCAGAGTGAATGTTCTGATCTATGTTAGAAGTGACTTATGAAAAAAAGTCGGCAGAAAACGAAAAAAAATGTCCTGACTACAAACAATGAATTATAAATCTGGAATGTGAGGACCATGAACGAGATGTAAAGACTACAATAGACAATAGGGGAAGCAGGATATTATAGTAGGATATAGCAAGAATAAGTAAATCAGAGGAACTTGACGCTAGAAGATAGAAACAAGAAATCGAAATCGAAACACATAGATTGATCTTTATTGTGAGATATGGACGAAGCATTAACAGTTTTAAAAAGGATAGTGGAAACTATTTGAAACCAGGAGTGAAAAAAAGTAAATATTTGAAATCAGGATATAAGAAAACACACAAATTTTGAAATGTTTTTTTCTTGAATTTATAGAAGAAAAAACAGAAAATATTTGAAATTAGTAGAAGAAGAAACATAAATTATTTGAAATCAGCATAGGAAAAAAACAAAATATTTGAAATCAGTTGAAGAAAAACAGAAAATATTTGAAATCAGTTGAAGAAAAAACAGAAAATATTTGAAATCAGGAGATAAGAAAACAACAAATGTTTTAATCAGTAGAAGAGAAAACAGAAAACTAGGCAACTCCAGACATAAAAAAAAAAATAAAGTCTCTGTAAGGGAAGTCCTTTAGACTAAAATAGTAATACAGTGAACATTGGTATTTAGAGCAGTTAAAATCATAGTTCTGCAGACAATCATAGACAAAGTTAGATAAATAAGCTCGCAGAGTTAAAAATGCAGAATAAGAAGAGGAAAACATGAACTTCAGCAAAGCAGGCACATACAATAGCAGGTTACCAGCAAAGGGCGATGTACAAGTATCATCACCATACGTGAAACACATGTCGGAGTAATCAGAAATACATTTGTGTACCGTTTGTGAGAAAAACATTGAATACGAAATAACAGCTGATATTACATAACATTCCTGAACCGGAAATAGATCTACAGGTTAAATATGTTTCACAGAAAGAAAATGTATGAAAGCCACAGTTAATTTTGGAGTTGAGAAAAATACGTGCCAGGACAGCCCATATGCAGAACTTTTAAAGAGTTTATCACAAATTTGCAGCTGATATTATTTTGAGACAACCTCAGAGACATGGTAAACAGATGGCTTGAATGGAAGAAGTAGATAACTGTTTATGGTAGATAACTGTTTATGGTAGCTAACTGTTTACGTGTCAAATAGATATTGAAACCAACAATGTCATCTCAGTATCTAGTGAATAGCCAAGTAATCAGCATGAAAAGATGATTCAACACAGTTGGTTCCAATGTAGAGAAGTTTGAAGAAAAATTTAAACGTAGAGACCCTACATGAATCCAATTTTCAAGCTCTGAAAACCATGAGGGTAGTGTTAGGAGCTTCAGATCTGTGCATGAGATCTCTCCACACACTTTCAATATAGAGAACATCAGATATGTGCATGAGATCTCTCCACACACTTTCAATATAGAAAACTTCAGATGTGAGCATGAGATGTCTTCACACACTTTCAATACAGAGAACATCAGATGTGAGCATGAGATCTCTCCACACACTTTCAATACAGACTCACATTTGGCATTGATCTGTTCCATTATTCAAAGAAAACTAATCCCTCGATGTCATGGTCGGATTGGCACTTGCTCCTGCCTCCATCCACACTTTAATCATTACAGGCGACCTGCCCAATACATCATTATCATTATCATCATCACTGAGTACCGTCACTACATCGAAGGTTGGCTACCATGGAGCGAACATTCTGCTCTGTCTCTTGCTTTGATGGTACAGGTTGCCATAGACTGACTTGTCCATCTTTTGATTTACTCATCCACGTTAGTCTTGGTCTGCCTCTTTTACCTTGTATTTTCCCTTCCAATATTACTTTCAGTGGGCTGTTGTTATCTTTGAACTTGGTCCAAAAATCGCATTTGTCTTTTTTATAATTGTATTTAGTATTCCTCTTTTCATTTTTAGTTGTTTTAGGACTTCATCGTTTGTTTTCTTCTTTCTATCTAATTCTACCTACGCTTCTATACATCCACATTTAAAAGGCTTCCATTCTCAGTTCTGTTTTCTTATCAAATGTTCATGTTTATGCACTATATGTCATATATCATATATACCAATGATGAGAAGAAATAACATTTGCTATTCTTTGTTTTTAGCCCTGGTGTTATTTGTTTTCTTGTTAGTATATTTTTCAAGGCATTAAATTTACTTTTTGCCATACCTGTTCTTTTGTTTATTTCAGCTGTACATTTTCCATCACTGGTTATAGTATGTACAAGGTAGTTTGTAGCTCTGAACTGTCTCCAGGTCTATTCCTTAAATTTTGATATCCACTTGTACGTTTTGAGTATTATCTTTGCTTATGATCATAGTTTAGTCTTCTTGATATTCATATCTAATCCAATATTTTTTGCTTGTCGTGTTTATTTCATTAAGTTATTGTTGTAGATCTTTAGAATTGTCGGATAGTAATACAGTATCATCAGTATATCGTAGGTTATTGATTATCTTTCCATTAATGTTTAGTGCAAGGGAAGTTACCAGAGCACTTATGTGAACAAAATGACCAGCTTAGACCTGCACAACAGTCGCAACCAAGAGGGTTCGCGCTCACGGACTGAGGGCTGCTGTTGAAGTTCTTATCACATGCTAAAGTTATCCAGAATCCACCACAAGAACATTCTTACGGTAGAGAAGCAGACTTAGGACATTGTGGGGAACAGTAACAACTGATTAGACATTTCATGAAATGAGACTTGTATTTTCAAGTGAAATTAATTTGAATAAACAGTTTACAAGCATATTAAAAAAAAAAAACAGATTCTATTAAATGTTTACAGCGGCTTTATAACTAAATTGTTTAAACAGGTGCGTTGTTGTTGTCCTGGTGGTTGTGCCTACTTCTTGGCGAAGTACGATTTGTTCCACCTCTGACTGTCTTATATTAGTCCGCAATTGTCATGCACACATAAAAGTGGAAATCACTTTCTTGGTCTTAAAATGTAGACACAACTCTACAAGAGAGACCCAACTTACCATCTGTGAAGGCACTGGATGGCTCATCCATATCCAAAAAGAACCGATCGCCAAATTTCAATCTGAGGAATTGAATTCCCAAAATACAGCGAATTGTTGGACCTACTAAACCAGTGCCAACTGGTTCGTGGAGCATTCCGGTGTATAGATCGATGTCATTGATGGACCTAGAGTGAGCACACATACACACACATACATATATTATTGATATAACACTTGTTGATTGGCTTGTATGTTTTACATTATATCATCTTCAATTCTAAAACAGCATTCTCACCAACGATTGTCATGTAAGAAACAAATACAACAAGACTGTCACCTTAGCACTTCACAGAGACTGAGATCCTGTTGAACAAAGACTTCAATGAAGTGAACAATCTTCGCTCGTAGAGCTCAAAGACTCGCTTCAGTGCATACATGAAGTCTGCTGGAGTGTTTATTTACCCTCACCTCACCCCCACCCCCCCCCACCCCCCACACACACACATACACAAAGAATACTCTAAGTTGAACATCATCTACTACAAATTCACACCTGGTGTAATGCTGTAGAAGATTGCATTTGTTGACTACAATAGCACATATCTATATTACGATATCACATTTGTTTACTCATCATCATCATTGAGTGCCGTCTCCGCATCGAAGGTAGGCTATCATGGAGCGCCGTTCCACTCTGTCTCTTGCTTTGATGGTGCAGTTTGTCATAGGCTGACTTGTCCATCTTTTGATGTTACTCGTCCATGTTAGTCTTGGTCTGCCTCTGCCTCTTTTACCTTGTATTTTCCCCTCCAGGATTACTTTTAGTAGGCTGTTGTGTCTTTTAACATGGCCCAAAAATCGCATTTGTCTTGTTTGAATTGTGTTTAGTAATTCTCTTTTCATTTTTTGTTGTTTTAAAACTTCCTCGTTTGTTTTCTTTTCTTTCCATCCAATTCTACCTATTCTTCTAAAAATCCATTTTTCAAAGGCTTCAATTTTCTGTTATGTTTTCTGGTCTAATGTCCATGTTTCTGCACCATACAGGAATATTGAGAAGATGTAACATTTTGCTATTCTTAGTTTTAGCCCTGGTGTTATTTGTTTTGATGTTAGTATATTTTTCATGACATTGAAATTACTTTTTGCCATACCTATTCTTTTATTTATTTCAGTTGTACATTTTCCTTCATTGTTTATAGTATGTCCCAGGTAGTTGTAGTTTTGAACCGTCTCTAGATGTATTCCTTTCAATTTGATATTTAATTGTAGGTCTTGAGAATTTTTTTCTTTTATGATCATAGTTTTAGTCTTTTTGATATGCATATCTAGTCCATATTTTTTGCTTGTTATGTTTATTACATTAAGTAATTGTTGTAGATCTTTAGGATTTTCTGCTAGTAGTACAGTACCATCAGCATATCTTAGGTTATTGATTATCTTCTCATTAATATTTAGGTCTTGCATCTCAGTGATGTTTTTAAAGATTTACTCAGTGTATAAATTGAACAAGCTTGGTGATAGGATGCATCCTTGTCTTACTCCTCTTTTTATATAAATGGGTGTAGAGTTCTCCTTGTTATATTTTATTATTGCTGTTTGCTCCCAGTACAAATTACATATCAATCGTATGTATGTTTGTGTCATCCAGATTTATATATTTTAGGTAGTCTATAAGTTGATTATGGTGTATTCTATCAAATGCTTTGGTGTAGTCTATGAAGCAGGCATATATTGGTTTGTTTACTTCTATGTACTTTTCAATCAATGTCTTCATGCTGAATTATTCTAGTGCCTGTATCATCTCTATCTGTATATCGTCAGGTCCTGCTGCTTTTCCCTTTTTCATTGTTTTTATAGCTTTTTCCACTTCAGATTTCAGGATTTTATAGCTGGATGTACATTTTAAAAATGTTTTTTTGTCTCATTCGTCATGAAATAATTTTGTATGTATTCCTTCCATCTGTCGGTTATATCTTTGTTGTCTGTTAGCATTCTTCCCTCTTTGTTTGCAATACATCCGCTTCCTGCAGCTTTTTTGTCTTTTTAGTCATTCTTTTTATTTCCGTGTGCATTCCTCTTAAATTTATCTACATTATATACTACATTACAGCACATATCTATATTACGATATCACATTTGTTGACTACAATAGCACATATCAATATATTACGATATCATATTTGTTTACTACAATAGCACATATATATATATTACGATATCACATTTGCTTACTACAATAGCACATATCTATATTACGATATCACATTTGTTTACTACAATAGCACATATATATATATATATATATATATATTACGATATCACATTTGCTTACTACAATAGCACATATCTATATCACGATATCCCATTTGTTTACTACAGTAGCACATATCTATATTACGATATCATATTTCTTTACTACAGTAGCACATATATATATTACGATATCACATTTGTTTACTACAATAGCACACATATATATATATATATTACGATATCACATTTGTTGACTACAATAGCACATATCTATATTACGATATCACATTTGTTGACTATAGTAGCACATATCTATATTACGATATCACATTTGTTTACTATAGTAGCACATATCTATATTACGATATCCCATTTGTTTACTATAGTAGCACATATCTATATTACGATATCCCATTTGTTTACTACAGTACCACATATCTATATTACGATATCATATTTCTTTACTACAGTAGCACATATCTATATTACGATATCATATTTCTTTACTACAGTAGCACATATCTATATTACGATATCATATTTCTTTACTACAGTAGCACATATCTATATTACGATATCATATTTCTTTACTACAGTAGCACATATCTATATTATGATATCATATTTCTTTACTGCAGTATCACAAACCTATATTACAATACCGCACTTTAAAAAACCACTTCAAATGACCATACTTGTACACTTTTCCAAGTTGGCTGACAAAAGGACCAAGCGCTTCAACATCGTTAAATCCTCGCAGTGGCCGTAGTCCACAGAATGACCTCCACTCAACGTAGGGAGGAAGGCCATGGTCACGTCCTCGTTGAATGTTAATAGTCACAAGGTCAAGACCTTTCCCGTAGCAGCGTTCATGAACAGAAACTTGGAAATATCTGGGACTTCAAGGAGAATAAACAAAATGGCATTCATCAGTACCTCAATGTACGTTTAGTGTATTTATTTTGCAACAAATGGACTTCCTAGTGAAAACTTTCGCCACCGATATCTCTGAGCCTGCCCGCTGTGTGGGGACCGACCAATAGTTGTGACGTTTTCAGCGTTGCGAGCAGGGGCAGTTGTAGTTAAAATGACGTCAGCCGTCTATAGCTCGCATAGCTCAAGACGTCACACGTGTTGGGGTGTTTTCTCTGGAAATCCGCCCGAGCGGGCAGGCTCAGAGATGTCGGTGGCTACGATGAAAATAAAGGTCAATTGAAAGCTAGAGGATATGATGAGGTTGTAGAATTTGTGAGTCTTCAGGAGGTATATAGGATGTGAATGAGAGCTGTAGTCTTCTATCAACTCTTCTTTCCTTCCTCATTTGCCTTTCAGCGTCGAGGGGAGAATTAATTTGTGGTCTTTTGCTCTTCTGTTTGCTCTGCGATTGTTACGTTTCCTAGTGTTTCTAATATTCCATCAATCTATCTTGTTCGTGGTCGGTCCTTGGCTCCGATGTTCTCATGTTTATTGAAGGCTCCTTATGTTTTGTTTTGATCTTCCTGCCTTATCACGCATTTTCTACGACGGGGATTATTCCTTCGTTTTTTTCTCAATTCTTCATTTCTTTTCTTATCTGTCATGCTGCTTCCTGTCATTCATTTTAAACATTTCATCTTGGTAATGGTTATTTTTCCTATGTTTCTTGTATATATGATCAAGGACTGACGTTGTTAGCACAACGTTGGATTGAAGGTTGTATTGTAGAGTGCCCGTTTTGCCTCTAGAGGTGTTTCCTTGCTGGACAATAGTGGTGATGGCTGTCAAATGATTTGACAAGATTTGTTTTATCTTCTTGGGTCTATTTCTGCTGTTTGTGCCATGTCGTTTGTCACTAGACTTCCTTTGTATTTAAATCCCTCTACTTGTTTTAGTTGTTCGCTTTAGTTGACTACGGTTTTGTTGATGTTCCATTTCTCTTTTGCGACAATCATGACTTCTGTTTTGTTGGTGATAGTTCTCATGTTCTATTTTATGCCTGTGCTTTTGAGTCTAATGTACTTGTGTTCTTGTAGAGGTTCCGTACACTGCCGGGGCCCGAAAGGGAAGTAAAGAATTGAAAATAAGAAGAGAATACAGACGGAAGCAGAGATTAAGATGATGGGGAAGACATGGAATGATCTTAAAAGAATGGCAAGAAACAGAACGGCGTGGAAAGTGTTTTTTGAAGACATGTGCTCCACAGGGAGCTGAAAGGTAGAAGTAGGCCTTCTATATTTCCATGAATTAGTGCTTGACCGTCTGCAAATAGAAGCTCGTTAATCTCCTCTGTCTCTGATAGGTTGGCTAACTAGCTATATGCAGTCCATGTATGTAATAAACAATAGGGAAGATAGTACGCACCCCTGTCTTAATCCAGATCTAACTTCGAAGTGGCCTGTGTAACTTGCTGCTGTTCTGGACTTTGTAGCTGTGTTGATGTAGATAATTTCACTATGTTGATTACATGTTGGCTTACTCCGTATGTTGTTAGTATCTCCCACAGTTTGTCTCTATTTACACGGTCCAATGCATTTCTTTGATCAATGAAAGCTATATACACATTTTGATTGTGTTCTCTCGTCTTTTCTGCTAAATTATAAGCACATATATCAAATATAAGAATATGAAATACTATGCTGGCCACGAGAATGGCTGGAGAAAACATACAAAATAAACATACAATGGTATTGAGCAATTAGACAAACAGACAAGACAAACTATAACGTATCTGTAAAATCTGAAATTATAAACATTTCTTAGTACCGTAATGGACGCCTGCTTTCATTTGTTCCAGTTTTCTTGTCATTGGTGGGTTCCTTTGGTCTAATTAAATCCTACCGGTCCTATTGTATTTTAATCTTTTAACCAAACTCGATGTAGAGACTAGCCACCATCTTTTCCCGCCATTTCTTTAAAGCTGTGTCGTTGTGCTTACTTTCATTCGGAGTTGTGTGTATAGTTCGTTTGTTATACATGATAAAGGTTTTTACTGTAACATTGTAGTTCGTCTTGTCTTTCTGTTACTCTAGTTGTCCTATACCACTGAATGTTAATTTTCTTCGTTTCCTGTAGCTATTCACGCGGCCCTACATATTATTTAATATTTGTTATATTTGATATCTCAGATTTATTTCCTGATACGATAAATGCCTGTATTCTGGGGCTTTCTGTTGGTGCCATGGTGCATTGAATATTCAGTGCAGCAATGTATCTCCTATTGCTCCTGCTGCTGCTATTATTTCTACTGGTATGTTATCTATCCCCGGTGTTTTATTTTTAGTGCATGTTTGATTGCTTCTTTGATTTCCTCTTTCATGGTGCTCGGTTTAGTGTTTTTGCATTCTTGTGTGGTTTTTGTTGTGTTATAGTAGGTTGGTGCTATGTTCAATAGGTATTCAAAATATTCCTTTCATTTCTGGTGTCTCTCTGTCTTCCGTCTTTGTCATTTATGAATTCAGTGGGATCGTGGTTTTCTTTTCTCGTTCTTGTTGCTTTTACTGACTTGTAGAAGTCTCTTGTGGCCGTCTTGAAGTCCCTGCTCATATTTTGTCCAAAAATATGTCCAGGTGTTTTGCTTAGCTTTTTTGATCAAAATTTTAACTTTTTTTTCCGGAAAGGCATATTTTTCGTATTATTCTTGGTTGTTCTCCATCCAAACTTTAAATTGCTTCTTCATTTTCTTTAACTGCTTCATGAGTGTGTCGTTTTACCAATAGGTGCGCTTCTTCCCTTCTTTTGTTCTTAGTTTGTTCCACAAAATGCTGTTGCTAGGTTCATTACTGTTTTTTTAATTGCTCCCACTTATTTTCTACTGCGTTTACTTCGCTAGGGAGTCTCTTAATTTTCTCTGTTATTCTTCAGTATTTTTCCAGATTTGTTATCCTTTAATTGTTTTATTTTTATTGTCTATTCTTTTTTACTTCTTTTCTTTTTGTGTACTTTCACTCTGTTTCTGGATGCCTGAGTGTAATCATAACCATTTCGTGGTTCGTGTCGTCTGTTAGGGATAGCTCTGCTGTCGGTTAGTTTTGTCTTGTTCTGCTTTCTTGTTAGTATAAAAATCTGTCTGGCTTCTGCAAGTTGTGTCGGTAATTTCCTAGTTTGATCAGATATATTATTTCAGTTTGGAAGAGTGATGTCCCCTAAAATATGTCTGCCAAAATACAGTGGTTCTACGCATTCTTGGCGTTGGGGTCATTACGCTGGCATGTGTCACTCACACTGGCGCCGCACAATTCCCTTCGATCAGAAGATCATAATTAGGCCGAGTGGCGTCGTTTTTGTCACGCGTTATAATATATTTATAAATATTTAACACTAAAGCTAAACCTAACCCCTGGACCCAACGCCCAATCAACAGATACTCCGAAATGATTACATGCCAGCGTAATGACCCCAACGCCAAGAATGCGTAGAACCACTGTATTTTGGCAGACATATTTTAGGGGACATCACTCTTCCAAACTGAAATAATATATCTGATCAAACTAGGAAATTACCGTTGTGTCATTCCACTTGTACCAGGTGTACATTTGTAACTCTCTGTTTTTGAAGAGTTTTCGTTGATAAACAAATCATTTTGGTTACATAATTCCAGCAGTCTACTTCCATTTTCATGTGGTAAGGTGTCTTTTTTCCAAAGAGTCATAGTCTATCGAGTGTAATCTTGTGTCACTGACAATTGCAATCTTGCTCTCAAGAGATTAACAGATTTGGTTGAATGCGATATGCAGAATTGTTTGATTGCAAACCGCTACCTTGTGTTCATGAATGTTGTAGTGTTGTGTTCATGAATGTTGTAATGTTGTATTCATGAATGTTGTAGTGTTGTGTTCATGAATGTTGTAGTGTTGTGTTCATGAATGTTGTAGTGTTGTGTTCATGAATGTTGTAGTGTTGTATTCATGAATGTTGTAGTGTTGTATTCATGAATGTTGTAGTGTTGTATTCATGAATGTTGTAGTGTTGTATTCATGAATGTTGTAGTGTTGTATTCATGAATGTTGTAGTGTTGTGTTCATGAATGTTGTAGTGTTGTGTTCATGAATGTTGTAGTGTTGTGTTCATGAATGTTGTAGTGTTGTGTTCATGAATGTTGTAGTGTTGTATTCATAAATGTTGTAGTGTTGTGTACATGAATGTTGTAGTGTTGTGTTCATGAATGTTGTAGTGTTGTATTCATGAATGTTGTAGTGTTGTGTTCATGAATGTTGTAGTGTTGTGTTCATGAATGTTGTAGTGTTGTGTTCATGAATATTGTAGCGTTGTGTTCATGAATGTTGTAGCGTTGTATTCATGAATGTTGTAGTGTTGTGTTCATGAATGTTGTAGTGTTGTGTTCATTAATGTTGTAGTGTTGTTTTCATGAATGTTGTAGTGTTGTGTTCATGAATGTTGTAGTGTTGTATTCATGAATGTTGTAGTGTTGTGTTCATGAATGTTGTAGTATTGTGTTCATGAATGTTGCAGTGTTGTGTACATGAATGTTGTAGTGTTGTGTTCATGAATGTTGTAGTGTTGTGTTCATGAATGTTGTAGTGTTGTGTTCATGAATGTTGTAGTGTTGTGTTCATGAATGTTGTAGTGTTGTGTTCATGAATGTTGTAGTGTTGTGTTCATGAATGTTGTAGTGTTGTGTTCATGAATGTTGGAGTGTTGTGTTCATGAATGTTGTAGTGTTGTGTTCATGAATATTGTAGCGTTGTGTTCATGAATGTTGTAGCGTTGTATTCATGAATGTTGTAGTGTTGTGTTCATGAATGTTGTAGTGTTGTGTTCATTAATGTTGTAGTGTTGTTTTCATGAATGTTGTAGTGTTGTGTTCATGAATGTTATAGTGTTGTATTCATGAATGTTGTAGTGTTGTATTCATGAATGTTGTAGTATTGTGTTCATGAATGTTGTAGTGTTGTGTTTATGAATGTTGTAGTGTTGTGTTTATGAATGTTGTAGTGTTGTGTTCATGAATGTTGTAGTGTTGTGTTCATGAATATTGTAGTGTCGTATTCATGAATGTTGTAGTGTCGTGTTCATGAATGTTGTAGTGTTGTGTTCATGAATGTTGTAGTGTTGTGTTCATGAATGTTGTAGTGTTGTGTTCATGAATGTTGTAGTGTTGTGTTCATGAATGTTGTAGTGTTGTGTTCATGAATGTTGTAATGTTGTATTCATGAATGTTGTAGTGTTGTATTCATGAATGTTGTAGTGTTGTGTTCATGAATGTTGTAGTGTTGTGTTCATGAATGTTGTAGTGTTGTATTCATGAATGTTGTAGTGTTGTATTCATGAATGTTGTAGTGTTGTATTCATGAATGTTGTAGTGTTGTATTCATGAATGTTGTAGTGTTGTATTCATGAATGTTGTAGTGTTGTGTTCATGAATGTTGTAGTGTTGTATTCATGAATGTTGTAGTGTTGTGTTCATGAATGTTGTAGTGTTGTGTTCATGAATGTTGTAGTGTTGTATTCATAAATGTTGTAGTGTTGTGTACATGAATGTTGTAGTGTTGTGTTCATGAATGTTGTAGTGTTGTATTCATGAATGTTGTAGTGTTGTGTTCATGAATGTTGTAGTGTTGTGTGTGTTCATGAATGTTGTAGTGTTGTGTTCATGAATGTTGTAGTGTTGTGTTCATGAATGTTGTAGTGTTGTGTTCATGAATGTTGTAGTGTTGTGTTCATGAATGTTGTAGTGTTGTGTTCATGAATGTTGTAGTGTTGTGTTCATGAATGTTGTAGTGTTGTGTTCATGAATGTTGTAGTGTTGTGTTCATGAATGTTGGAGTGTTGTGTTCATGAATGTTGTAGTGTTGTGTTCATGAATATTGTAGCGTTGTGTTCATGAATGTTGTAGCGTTGTATTCATGAATGTTGTAGTGTTGTGTTCATGAATGTTGTAGTGTTGTGTTCATTAATGTTGTAGTGTTGTTTTCATGAATGTTGTAGTGTTGTGTTCATGAATGTTGTAGTGTTGTATTCATGAATGTTGTAGTGTTGTATTCATGAATGTTGTAGTATTGTGTTCATGAATGTTGTAGTGTTTTGTACATGAATGTTGTAGTGTTGTGTTCATGAATGTTGTAGTGTTGTGTTCATGAATATTGTAGTGTTGTATTCATGAATGTTGTAGTGTTGTGTTCATGAATGTTGTAGTGTTGTGTTCATGAATGTTGTAGTGTTGTGTTCATGAATGTTGTAGTGTTGTGTTCATGAATGTTGTAGTGTTGTGTTAATGAATGTTGTAGTGTTGTGTTCATGAATGTTGTAGTGTTGTGTTCATGAATGTTGTAGCGTTGTATTCATGAATGTTGTAGTGTTGTGTTCATGAATGTTGTAGTGTTGTGTTCATGAATGTTGTAGTGTTGTGTTCATGAATGTTGTAGTGTTGTGTTCATGAATGTTGTAGTGTTGTATTCATGAATGTTGTAGTGTTGTATTCATGAATGTTGTAGTGTTGTGTTCATGAATGTTGTAGTGTTGTGTTCATGAATGTTGTAGTGTTGTGTTCATGAATGTTGTAGTGTTGTATTCATGAATGTTGTAGTGTTGTGTTCATGAATGTTTTAGTGTTGTATTAATTAAAAGTGTATTGTAAGAGATGGGATCGTCACTAGATCTATAGATGTGTGCGGTTTGTGATTAGTCAAAGGCCCTGGTATCACTTCAAAACGAATTGAAATCCATAATTGATCAACCGTCCGTGACAGTGGAATCATCCGAATTAACATCTCATCTCATTGAATGATCCAAACAAAGAAAGGCAGCTGGATCATAGCAGGTATGGCACACGTCAAAAGACAAAACCAAGCAGCACCGGAAGTGAACGCAGCTGAACAATCCTTCGTCGTACGATATCATCATTCATCGTAAGCAATCGGAATATCGAAACACGATCGAGATTAAAAACACAGCTCACGGTGTGCACAGAGCACTAAACTCAGTAGCTCATGCAGCAAGCCGGACTTTGGATATGAGGAAACTGCAAAAAGGAACATTTTTCAGACAGATTCTCAACGGTTCCTGCCGCCTGTCCGCCATATTGACCGGAAGTCCTCTATAGATGCGTGTAAACAAATGAAACCCGTTACTTATATCTATAAATTGTGTAAGTTTGTCATTAGTTGTTGTGTCAATGAGAAATAATTAAACATGTGACATTTTCTAATGTAAATCTCAGATTAAATATGAAGTAAGACTAACAATAAATGAGCCAAAGTGTCGTATGTAAAATATTTTCAAACTTAGTAAAACATATCTAGAAGCACTACCTGACATACATCATCATAGGGAACTGATTACCTACCAAAATTTCTGTCTGACATTTGCACACGCCTCTCACTGGCTCCTGATACACCAGTCATACCAGCAATAACGTCATCATAACTATCAATAACATAACCAGGTCTGAAAAAAAAAACCATTTCTTGTCATAAATGAAATAGCAGGAGCGTAAACAAATTCCAGCTCCGGAATATATTCTGCATATTTAAAACAAAATAACTGAAAACTAGATGTTATAGTTTTCTGGATAAGACAGGACTATATGCAAACCAACGATTTGACTCAAAATGTTTTCACTGATGGCACACATACAGACGCGCAGGCATGTGCGCACGCACGCACTCATGGTGATTGTAGCTCCTAAATGTTTCAGAAATGTCTCAATAAATGTTGCCAGAATGAAGAAAGTCTACTACAGGTAATGCAGAAACCTAGTTGTCCAGTATTAACAAATGCTGTGCCATGAGAGAGCAGTTGTAAGAGTGGCTTGTACAGGGCCCAAGACAAGCATAGGAAGGAGGGAAAAATAAGACAAATTTATATGAAAACTCTGTCTGTCTGCGGCAAGGTGGACTACCTAAAATGAAAGACAACAAACGGAATTGTGTTAACGTTTGCGAACAAGACAAGATTACACAAAGAAACAATATTTTGATTGGAAGCTATTCAGCAGGGAAGAAAACTAACATAAACAGAAAATAAATCTGAAACAGAAGAAGACATTTAAGTAAAGAACACATGAGGGGAGAGATCACAAAAAGATGTACAAAGAAACATGAAGTTTTAATTTTCTCGATACTTAATTAAGCTATGAGAGATCGCGGACGACAAAGAGAGAAAATACTGGATAGCTTGGTGTCATGGCATGAAAAACAGTCAACAACAGAACTGATACGATGTACTGTAGATAGAAGATTGTGGAAGGACATGATCGCCTACGCCATCAGGTATGGCACATGATGATGATGATGAATTAAGCTAAAGCTACTAAAACAATATATATTTGCTTGGCATGGTAGACCACAGAATTGATAAGTCGAATCATTTGTTTGGCATGGTAGACCATAGAATTGATAAGTCGAATCATTTGTTTGGCATGGTAGACCATAGAATTGATAAGTCGATTCATTTGCTTGGCATGGTAGACCACAGAATTGATAAGTGTGCCGATAATCTTGGCAAAAACAGAGGAAAAATAACTACACACGCTTCGCGGCCTATACTAACCTACAGTTGTTAACCGCTGGTCTGTTGAAGAAGCAATGTTGGTATTCGGGACAGAAAGTCATGAAAAAATGATCTGAATGAATGGGAATCGGTTATACAGGCAACTGTGACATTCAGTTATGGTTCGTATAACGACTTTCTTCATATTCTAACGTTTTGTTACGGTTATTTAAAAAGTGTGAACCTCATTGACAGCACGAACTGAGCTGACGTTGTGAATTATAGTGAACATTCGGAAAGAATTGGTTAGTTGCCTATATGTGAGAATCAATGTTGACATTCACGACTGATATTGGTTAGTTGCCTATATGTGAGAATCAATGTTGACATTCACCACTGACATTGGTTAGTTGCCTATATGTGAGAATCAATGTTGACATTCACCACTGACATTGGTTAGTTGCCTTTATGTCAGAATCAATGTTGACATTCACGACTGACATTGGTTAGTTGCCTATATGTGAGAATCAATGTTGACATTCACCACTGACATTGGTTAGTTGCCTATATGTGAGAATCAATGTTGACATTCACCACTGACATTGGTTAGTTGCCTATATGTGAGAATCAATGTTGACATTCACGACTGACATTGGTTAGTTGCCTATATGTGAGAATCAATGTTGACATTCACGACTGACATTGGTTAGTTGCCTATATGTCAGAATCAATGTTGACATTCACGACTGACATTGGTTAGTTGCCTATATGTGAGAATCAATGTTGACATTCACGACTGACATTGGTTAGTTGCCTATATGTGAGAATCAATGTTGACATTCAAGACTGACATTGGTTATTTGCCTATATGTGAGAATCAATGTTGACATTCAAGACTGACATTGGTTAGTTGCCTATATGTGAGAATCAATGTTGACATTCACGACTGACATTGGTTAGTTGCCTATATGTCAGAATCAATGTTGACATTCACGACTGACATTGGTTAGTTGCCTATATGTGAGAATCAATGTTGACATTCACGACTGACATTGGTTAGTTGCCTATATGTGAGAATCAATGTTGACATTCAAGACTGACATTGGTTAGTTGCCTATATGTGAGAATCAATGTTGACATTCACCACTGACATTGGTTAGTTGCCTATATGTTAGAATCAATGTTGACATTCACGACTGACATTGGTTAGTTGCCTATATGTGAGAATCAATGTTGACATTCACGACTGACATTGGTTAGTTGCCTATATGTGAGAATCAATGTTGACATTGACGACTGACATTGGTTAGTTGCCTATATGTGAGAATCAATGTTGACATTCACGACTGACATTGGTTAGTTGCCTATATGTCAGAATCAATGTTGACATTCACGACTGACATTGGTTAGTTGCCTATATGTGAGAATCAATGTTGACATTCACCACTGACATTGGTTAGTTGCCTATATGTGAGAATCAATGTTGACATTCACGACTGACATTGGTTAGTTGCCTATGTGTGAGAATCAATGTTGACATTCACGACTGACATTGGTTAGTTGCCTATATGTGAGAATCAATGTTGACATTCACGACTGACATTGGTTAGTTGCCTATATGTGAGAATCAATGTTGACATTCACGACTGACATTGGTTAGTTGCCTATATGTGAGAATCAATGTTGACATTCACGACTGACATTGGTTAGTTGCATATATGTGAGAATCAATGTTGACATTCACGACTGACATTGGTTAGTTGCCTATATGTGAGAATCAATGTTGACATTCACGACTGACATTGGTTAGTTGCCTATATGTGAGAATCAATGTTGACATTCAAGACTGACATTGGTTAGTTGCTTATATGTGAGAATCAATGTTGACATTCACGACTGACATTGGTTAGTTGCCTATATGTGAGAATCAATGTTGACATTCACGACTGACATTGGTTAGTTGCCTATATGTGAGAATCAATGTTGACATTCACAACTGACATTGGTATTTGCCTATATGTGAGAATCAATGTTGACATTCACGACTGACATTGGTTAGTTGCCTATATGTGAGAATCAATGTTGACATTCACGACTGACATTGGTTAGTTGCCTATATGTGAGAATGAATGTTGACATTCAGGACTGACATTGGTTAGTTGCCTATATGTGAGAATCAATGTTGACATTCAAGACTGACATTGGTTATTTGCCTATATGTGAGAATCAATGTTGACATTCAAGACTGACATTGGTTAGTTGCCTATATGTGAGAATCAATGTTGACATTCAAGACTGACATTGGTTAGTTGCCTATATGTCAGAATCAATGTTGACATTCACGACTGACATTGGTTAGTTGCCTATGTGTGAGAATCAATGTTGACATTCACGACTGACATTGGTTAGTTGCCTATATGTCAGAATCAATGTTGACATTCACGACTGACATTGGTTAGTTGCCTATATGTGAGAATCAATGTTGACATTCACCACTGACATTGGTTAGTTGCCTATATGTGAGAATCAATGTTGACATTCACCACTGACATTGGTTAGTTGCCTATATGTCAGAATCAATGTTGACATTCACGACTGACATTGGTTAGTTGCCTATATGTGAGAATCAATGTTGACATTCACGACTGACATTGGTTAGTTGCCTATATGTGAGAATCAATGTTGACATTCACGACTGACATTGGTTAGTTGCCTATATGTGAGAATCAATGTTGACATTCACGACTGACATTGGTTAGTTGCCTATATGTGAGAATCAATGTTGACATTCACGACTGACATTGGTTAGTTGCCTATATGTGAGAATCAATGTTGACATTCACGACTGACATTTGTTAGTTGCCTATATGTGAGAATCAATGTTGACATTCACGACTGACATTGGTTAGTTGCCTATGTGTGAGAATCAATGTTGACATTCACGACTGACATTGGTTAGTTGCCTATGTGTGAGAATCAATGTTGACATTCACGACTGACATTGGTTAGTTGCCTATATGTGAGAATCAATGTTGACATTCACGACTGACATTGGTTAGTTGCCTATATGTGAGAATCAATGTTGACATTCACGACTGACATTGGTTAGTTTCCTATATGTGAGAATCAATGTTGACATTCACGACTGACATTGGTTAGTTGCCTATATGTGAGAATCAATGTTGACATTCACGACTGACATTGGTTAGTTGCCTATATGTGAGAATCAATGTTGACATTCACGACTGACATTGGTTAGTTGCCTATATGTGAGAATCAATGTTGACATTCACGACTGACATTGGTTAGTTGCCTATATGTCAGAATCAATGTTGACATTCACGACTGACATTGGTTAGTTGCCTATATGTGAGAATCAATGTTGACATTCACGACTGACATTGGTTAGTTGCCTATATGTGAGAATCAATGTTGACATTGACGACTGACATTGGTTAGTTGCCTATATGTGAGAATCAATGTTGACATTCACGACTGACATTGGTTAGTTGCCTATATGTCAGAATCAATGTTGACATTCACGACTGACATTGGTTAGTTGCCTATATGTGAGAATCAATGTTGACATTCACCACTGACATTGGTTAGTTGCCTATATGTGAGAATCAATGTTGACATTCACGACTGACATTGGTTAGTTGCCTATGTGTGAGAATCAATGTTGACATTCACGACTGACATTGGTTAGTTGCCTATATGTGAGAATCAATGTTGACATTCACGACTGACATTGGTTAGTTGCCTATATGTGAGAATCAATGTTGACATTCACGACTGACATTGGTTAGTTGCCTATATGTGAGAATCAATGTTGACATTCACGACTGACATTGGTTAGTTGCATATATGTGAGAATCAATGTTGACATTCACGACTGACATTGGTTAGTTGCCTATATGTGAGAATCAATGTTGACATTCACGACTGACATTGGTTAGTTGCCTATATGTGAGAATCAATGTTGACATTCAAGACTGACATTGGTTAGTTGCTTATATGTGAGAATCAATGTTGACATTCACGACTGACATTGGTTAGTTGCCTATATGTGAGAATCAATGTTGACATTCACGACTGACATTGGTTAGTTGCCTATATGTGAGAATCAATGTTGACATTCACAACTGACATTGGTATTTGCCTATATGTGAGAATCAATGTTGACATTCACGACTGACATTGGTTAGTTGCCTATATGTGAGAATCAATGTTGACATTCACGACTGACATTGGTTAGTTGCCTATATGTGAGAATGAATGTTGACATTCAGGACTGACATTGGTTAGTTGCCTATATGTGAGAATCAATGTTGACATTCAAGACTGACATTGGTTATTTGCCTATATGTGAGAATCAATGTTGACATTCAAGACTGACATTGGTTAGTTGCCTATATGTGAGAATCAATGTTGACATTCCAGACTGACATTGGTTAGTTGCCTATATGTCAGAATCAATGTTGACATTCACGACTGACATTGGTTAGTTGCCTATGTGTGAGAATCAATGTTGACATTCACGACTGACATTGGTTAGTTGCCTATATGTCAGAATCAATGTTGACATTCACGACTGACATTGGTTAGTTGCCTATATGTGAGAATCAATGTTGACATTCACCACTGACATTGGTTAGTTGCCTATATGTGAGAATCAATGTTGACATTCACCACTGACATTGGTTAGTTGCCTATATGTCAGAATCAATGTTGACATTCACGACTGACATTGGTTAGTTGCCTATATGTGAGAATCAATGTTGACATTCACGACTGACATTGGTTAGTTGCCTATATGTGAGAATCAATGTTGACATTCACGACTGACATTGGTTAGTTGCCTATATGTGAGAATCAATGTTGACATTCACCACTGACATTGGTTAGTTGCCTATATGTCAGAATCAATGTTGACATTCACGACTGACATTGGTTAGTTGCCTATATGTGAGAATCAATGTTGACATTCACGACTGACATTTGTTAGTTGCCTATATGTGAGAATCAATGTTGACATTCACGACTGACATTGGTTAGTTGCCTATGTGTGAGAATCAATGTTGACATTCACGACTGACATTGGTTAGTTGCCTATGTGTGAGAATCAATGTTGACATTCACGACTGACATTGGTTAGTTGCCTATATGTGAGAATCAATGTTGACATTCACGACTGACATTGGTTAGTTGCCTATATGTGAGAATCAATGTTGACATTCACGACTGACATTGGTTAGTTGCCTATATGTGAGAATCAATGTTGACATTCACGACTGACATTGGTTAGTTGCCTATATGTGAGAATCAATGTTGACATTCACGACTGACATTGGTTAGTTGCCTATATGTGAGAATCAATGTTGACATTCACGACTGACATTTGTTAGTTGCCTATATGTGAGAATCAATGTTGACATTCACGACTGACATTGGTTAGTTGCCTATGTGTGAGAATCAATGTTGACATTCACGACTGACATTGGTTAGTTGCCTATGTGTGAGAATCAATGTTGACATTCACGACTGACATTGGTTAGTTGCCTATATGTGAGAATCAATGTTGACATTCACGACTGACATTGGTTAGTTGCCTATATGTGAGAATCAATGTTGACATTCACGACTGACATTGGTTAGTTGCCTATATGTGAGAATCAATGTTGACATTCACGACTGACATTGGTTAGTTTCCTATATGTGAGAATCAATGTTGACATTCACGACTGACATTGGTTAGTTGCCTATATGTGAGAATCAATGTTGACATTCACGACTGACATTGGTTAGTTGCCTATATGTGAGAATCAATGTTGACATTCACGACTGACATTGGTTAGTTGCCTATATGTGAGAATCAATGTTGACATTCACGACTGACATTGGTTAGTTGCCTATATGTGAGAATCAATGTTGACATTCAAGACTGACATTGGTTAGTTGCCTATATGTGAGAATCAATGTTGACATTCAAGACTGACATTGGTAACACATTCAGTTATTGATCTAATGGGATTGCATATATTACAATCAAACAGCTGACAGCAGACAATGCTTACAAAAAGAAGGAAAAAAAAAACAAAGCAATGAGGCTAAACATATTCTGCTGGCATTAAGTCGAGAATAGCTTCGTTAGACTAGACTCCAGGATACGGCTTGCTGACAGCAACTTTCAGATGAGAATAAAGTCTGACGCACTTGCTGCTGCCTTTAAGATGGTTTCATCAAAATAACTGAATAAACAATAATAAAAGTGACCGACTCACAGTCAAATTGAATGAACAACAATCAAAGTGACCAACTCATAGTCAAATTGAATGAACAACAATCAAAGTGACCAACTCATAGTCAAATTGAATGAACAACAATCAAAGTGACCAACTCATAGTCAAATTGAATGAACAACAATCAAAGTGACCAACTCACAGTCAAATTGAATGAACAACAATCAAAGTGACCAACTCATAGTCAAATTGAATGAACAACAATCAAAGTGACCAACTCACAGTCAAATTGAATGGACAACAATCAAAGTGACCAACTCACAGTCAAATTGAATGAACAACAATCAAAGTGACCAACTCATAGTCAAATTGAATGAACAACAATCAAAGTGACCAACTCACAGTCAAATTGAATGAACAACAATCAAAGTGACCAACTCACAGTCAAATTGAATGAACAACAATCAAAGTGACCAACTCACAGTCAAATTGAATGAACAACAATCAAAGTGACCAACTCATAGTCAAATTGAATGAACAACAATCAAAGTGACCAACTCACAGGCAAATTGAATGAACAACAATCAAAGTGACCAACTCACAGGCAAATTGAATGAACAACAATCAAAGTGACCAACTCACAGTCAAATTGAATGAACAACAATCAAAGTGACCAACTCACAGTCAAATTGAATGAACAACAATCAAAGTGACCAACTCACAGTCAAATTGAATGAACAACAATCAAAGTGACCAACTCATAGTCAAATTGAATGAACAACAATCAAAGTGACCAACTCACAGTCAAATTGAATGAACAACAATCAAAGTGACCAACTCATAGTCAAATTGAATGAACAACAATCAAAGTGACCAACTCACAGTCAAATTGAATGAACAACAATCAAAGTGACCAACTCACAGTCAAATTGAATGAACAACAATCAAAGTGACCAACTCATAGTCAAATTGAATGAACAACAATCAAAGTGACCAACTCACAGTCAAATTGAATGAACAACAATCAAAGTGACCAACTCATAGTCAAATTGAATGAACAACAATCAAAGTGACCAACTCACAGTCAAATTTAATGAACAACAATCAAAGTGACCAACTCATAGTCAAATTGAATGAACAACAATCAAAGTGACCAACTCACAGGCAAATTGAATGAACAACAATCAAAGTGACCAACTCACAGGCAAATTGAATGAACAACAATCAAAGTGACCAACTCACAGTCAAATTGAATGAACAACAATCAAAGTGACCAACTCACAATCAAATTGAATGAACAACAATCAAAGTGACCAACTCATAGTCAAATTAAATGAACAACAATCAAAGTGACCAACTCACAGTCAAATTGAATGAACAACAATTAAAGTGACCAACTCACAGTCAAATTGAATGAACAACAATCAAAGTAACCAACTCACAGTCAAATTGAATGAACAACAATCAAAGTGACCAACTCACAGTTAAATTGAATGAACAACAATTTAAGTGACCAACTCACAGTCAAATTGAATGAACAACAATCAAAGTGACCAACTCACAGTCAAATTGAATGAACAACAATCAAAGTGACCAACTCGTAGTCAATGCTTCGAAATATGCAGTCTGACTTCGCTCTAGAATTTAAAAGAAAAATGTAGAATTTGTTTTAGCGTTTCTAAAATTGTTTTGGAGGGTGACAATTCTATGAAGGTGATTTTCTGGGCGCCACGATGTGTCCCATTCTCAGTTTGATTACAGTGATCTGTTCTGTGAGATATAAACTGAATTAAGCGTCATTAAAATATACCGATTTATGTTAAACATGTGACGTTATAGCACCAAACATATAAATACATTACCGATTGAACAGGTTTCTGAGCTGTTCAAGACTGCGTCCAATGGGAAACACCGTGGGAACAGTAGAGTGTCCGAACCTGAAAGCAGCAGTACTAAAGCCGGTGAAGACGCTGGGGTTGAGGCCTGGATTATAAGCACTTCTGCCAGAAGTTGAAGTGAGCTTATAGCGAATAGCGTCATCACCAAGAATAATAGGAAGATAGACGTTGTGTGTGATCACCTGATGCATCGCTGGAAGTAAACAATCTGTCATTAATGAGTGAAGACAAATATTATAAGAGAGATGATTTTTTTTAATAATTCATTTTCAATCAAATAAAACATATGGATACTATTTTGGTCACTTCAGAGAAATCAAAGACTAAATCTTTCTTTTATCATCATCATCGTCATCGTCATCATCATGGTCGTCGTCGTCGTCATAATCATGTGCCGTATCGGTTGGCGAGGGCGATCATGTCCTTCCACAATCTTCTATACATCGTCCACGGTTTAAGTTCTGGTGTTGACTATTTTCCATGCCATGACACTAAACTATCTAGTATTTTCTCTCTTTGTCGTCCTCGATTCCTCTTTCACTGTATTTTGCCAGTTGTAACCATGTATTTCAACTTTCTTCAGCTCATGATGTGCCCGAAAAATGCTGATTGTTTCTTCCCGATGTTTCTTAGGAGCTCCCTTTTGTGTTGGCCTCTTGAAGAATTTCCTCACTGGTCTAATTAGCTGTCTACTACTACTAAGTAGCTGTCTACTACTACAAAGTAGCTGTCTACTACTACTAATCAGCTGTCTACTACTACTACTAATTAGCTGTCTACTACTACTAAGTAGCTGTCTACTACTACTAAGTAGCTGTCTACTACTACTACTAAGTAGCAGTCTACTACTACTAAGTAGCTGTCTACTACTACTAAGTAGCTGTCTACTACTATTACTACTACTAAGCAGCTGTCTACTACTACTAAGTAGCTGTCTACTACTACTACTACTACTAAGTAGCTGTCTACTACTACTAAGTAGCTGTCTACTACTACTAAGCAGCTGTCAACTACAACTACTAAGTAGCTGACTACTACTACTAATTAGCTATCTACTACTACTAAGTAGCTGTCTACTACTACTAAGTAGCTGTCTACTACTACTAATTAACTGTCTACTACTACTAATTAGCTGTCTACTACTACTACTAAGCAGCTGTCTACTACTACTAATTAGCTGTCTACTACTACTAATTAGTTGTCTACTACTACTAATTAGCTGTCTACTACTACTAAGTAGCTATCTACTACTACTAAGTAGCTATCTACTACTACTAAGTAGATATCTACTACTACTAAGTAGCTATCTACTACTACTAAGTAGCTGTCTACTACTACTAAGTAGCTGTCTACTACTACTAACTAGCTGTCTACTACTACTAAGTAGCTGTCTACTACTACTACTAAGTAGCTGTCTACTACTACTAAGTAGCTGTCTTCTACTACTACTAAGTATCTGTCTACTACTACTAAGTAGCTGTCTACTACTACTAAGTAGCTGTCTACTACTACTAAGTAGCTGTCTACTACTACTAAGTAGCTGTCTACTACTACTAAGTAGCTGTCTACTACTACTAAGTAGCTGTCTACTACTACTACTAAGTAGCTGTCTACTACTACTAAGTAGCTGTCTTCTACTACTACTAAGTATCTGTCTACTACTACTAAGTAGCTGTCTGCTACTACTAAGTAGCTATCTACTACTACTAAGTAGCTGTCTACTACTACTAAGTAGCTGTCTACTACTACTAAGTAGCTGTCTACTACTACAAAGTAGCTGTCTACTACTACTAAGTAGCTGTCTACTACTACTAAGTAGCTATCTACTACTACTAAGTAGCTGTCTACTACTACTAAGTAGCTGTCTACTACTACTAAGTAGCTGTCTACTACTACTACTAAGTAGCTGTCTACTACTACTACTAAGTAGCTGTCTACTACTACAAAGTAGCTGTCTACTACTACTAAGTAGCTGTCTACTACTACTAAGTAGCTATCTACTACTACTAAGTAGCTATCTACTACTACTAAGTAGCTGTCTACTACTACTAAGTAGCTGTCTACTACTACTACTAAGTAGCTGTCTACTACTACTACTAAGTAGCTGTCTACTACTAATAAGTAGCTGTCTACTACTACTAAGTTGCTGTCTACTACTACTACTAAGTAGCTGTCTACTACTACTAAGTAGCTGTCTACTACTACTACTACTACTAAGTAGCTGTCTACTACTACTAAGTAGCTGTCTACTACTATTAAGTAGCTGTCTACTACTACTAAGTAGCTATCTGCTACTACTAAGTAGCTGTCTACTACTACTAAGTAGCTGTCTACTACTACTACTAAGTAGCTGTCTACTACTACTAAGTAGCTGCCTACTACTACTAAGTAGCTGTCTACTACTACTAAGTAGCTGTCTACTACTACTAAGTAGCTGTCTACTACTACTAATTAGCTGTCTACTACTACTAAGTAGCTGTCTACTACTACTAATTAGCTGTCTACTACTACTAAGTAGCTGTCTACTACTACTAAGTAGCTGTCTACTACTACTAAGTAGCTGTCTACTACTACTAAGTAGCTGTCTACTACTACTAAGTAGCTGTCTACTACAACTAAGTAGCTGTCTACTACTACTAAGTAGCTGTCTACTACTACTAAGTAACTGTCTACTACTACTAAGTAGCTGTCTACTACTACTAAGTAGCTGTCTACTACTACTAAGTAGCTGTCTACTACTACTAAGTAGCTGTCTACTACTACTAAGTAGCTGTCTACTACTACTAAGTAGCTGTCTATTACTACTAAGTAGCTGTCTACTACTACTAAGTAGCTATTCTCAAAAGATTTTCCAGGGAACTTTCAACATTCCACTGAGAAATCCCATCTCTGTGGCCTCTAATTGTGTGGCCTCTAGTTGGAGACGTACCCAAGAAATAGAAATAAGCTACACGTATGTAGTATGTCTAAATGAACAACTTATAAATGTAACATATTCACCAATCAACATGAACTGTACAGCTCTCATTTTTCTTACCGATAATAATTTTCCGTGTGCGCTGAAATATTTCCTCATTTGGTAATTTCGGGTTTAACTGCTTGAGTTTTCTAGCAATACGGTTGTGTTCACGCAGCCAGGCTGTGTTTAAAGCTCCAAGATACGGGTGTTGGTTGACACGAATGTCTCCTTGAACACAGTGAAGAGTAGTCACGCAGATTTGGTAATGATGTAACAAGATCATGAGAAACATTGATTTGGTAATGATGTAACAAGATCATGAGAAACATTGATGTGGTAATGATGTAAAAAGATCATGAGAAACATTGATTTGGTAATGATGTAAAAAGATCATGAGAAACATTGATTTAGTAATGATGTAACAAGATCACGAGAAACATTGATTTGGTAATGATGTAACAAGATCATGAGAAACATTGATTTGGTAATGATGTAACAAGATCATGAGAAACATTGGTTTGGTAATCATGTAACAAGATCATGGGACACATTGATTTAGTAATGATGTAACAATATCATGAGCCACATTGATTTGGTAATGATATAACAATATCATGAGAAATATTGATTTGGTAATGATGTAACAAGATCATGAAACACATTGATTTAGTAATGATGTAACAATATCATGAGAATCATTGATTTGGTAATTATGTAACAAGATCATGAAACACATTGATTTAGTAATGATGTAACAATATCATGAGAAACATTGATTAGGTAATCTTCTTCTCTTCCTCTTTTCTCTTTTCACTGATACCTAAAAGGTGTCGTGGTTTATATCATTTGTCGTTCTTGAGCTGCTCGAACTGTCTGAATTAGTGACTTTCCTTTGTTGTTACATGTCTCTGTCACTGCATCTATCCATCTTCTTCTGGGTCTTCCTCTTGGTCTTTTCCCATGCATTCTTGAGAAGAACGCCCTTGATGGTGATTGAAAAGGATTAATTCTGACCAGGTGACCAAACCATTTAAGTTGTTGTTGTTCTATATATTCTATAATTATTGTAATAATTTTCCGTGTGCGCTGAAATATTTCCTCATTTAGTAATCTCGGGTTTAACTGCTTGAGTTTTCTAGCAATACGGTTGTGTTCACGCAGCCAGGCTGTGTTTAAAGCTCCAAGATACGGGTGTTGGTTGACACGAATGTCTCCTTGAACACAGTGAAGAGTAGTCACGCAGATTTGATAATGATGTAACAAGATCATGAGAAACATTGATTTGGTAATGATGTAACAAGATCAAGAGAAACATTGATGTGGTAATGATGTAACAAGATCAAGATAAACATTGATTTGGTAATGATGTAACAGGATCATGACAAACATTGATTTGGTAATGATGTAACAAGATTATGAGAAACATTGATTTGGTAATGATGTAACATGATCATGAGAAACATTGATTTGGTAATGATGTAACATGATCATGAGAAACATTGATTTGGTAATGATGTAACAAGATCATGAGAAACATTGATTTGGTAATGATGTAACATGATCATGAGAAACATTGATTTAGTAATGATGTAACAAGATCATGAGACACATTGATTTGTTGATAATGTAACAAGATCATGAGACTCATTGATTTAGTAATGATGTAACAATATCATGAGAAACATTGATTTGTTGATGATATAACAATATCATGAGACACATTGATTTAGTAATGATGTAACAATATCATGAGACACATTGATTTGTTGATGATGTAACAAGATCATGAGACTCATTGATTTAGTAATGATGTAACAATATCATGAGACACATTGATTTGTTGATGATGTAACAATATCATGAGAGACATTGATTTGTTAATGATATAAAAATATCATCAGAAACATTGATTTGTTAATGATGTAAAAATATAATGAGAGACATTGATTTGTTAATGATGTAAAATATCATGAGAAACATTGATTTGTTAATGATGGAACACTATCATGAAAAACATTGATTTGTTAATGATGTAACAATATCACGAGAATAATTGATTTGTTAATGATGTAACAATATCATGAGAAACATTAATTTGTTAATGACATAACTTCCATAACCGCATTACAAACATGAACATGTATCTGCGATCAATGTGCGCTATATGAAGAACAGTAGACTTATTTCCAACATATATTTTGTTAATACGAGTTCATTGAATAGCCGAATGTATATTCAGCTAATAATATATAATTTATAAATGTTATTGATTTCATTCTCCTATAATATATATATATATATATATATATATATATACATATATATATATATATATAAACTCAAAGTTGTTATTCTTGAGTAATCATCTATTGCTATGTGTTTAAACATTTAGACCAGCTTGGGTCACGAACAACACGGTGTGTTTAAGATGTTTTGCTTTGAGACCACAGTTCTGGCTGAATACCTTGGTCTGCTCATGTCTGCTCAGCTTGTTTTTAAGCTGTTTTGCTCCGGCTCTTATTTTCCTTATAAATCTTACCATTCTGTTTTCCTAACTTTTTTCATTCTTGTCTTTATTTCCTTGAAGGTCGAGGGTTGATTTCACTGTTGAAGGCTCCCACCTTTTGCGAATTCATCTGCTTTCTCGTATCTATGTATGTTACAGCGTGCTGGTTTCCACTGCAGGACTGGTTCTGTCTTTTCTGACAGCGAACATATGTTGTTCTTTATATCCTGAATGAGTTAATTTGTTCAGAAACTATTCCTAGAATTATTTTCGTCTGGTTTCTACGATTGGACCATGGTTCTGGTCTGGGGGGTTTCACATAGATCTTTGTTTGTTACGTGTGCATGTTGTCAAAGTTGTTATCAAATTCAGGGTAATTTATTCACTAAAATGCAATGAAAAAACACCAATCGTGTTCAATAAACATAGATAGTTAAAAATGTGTTTAAAATTATTGTATCCTTAATAAAATTAAATGAAAACCTGTAAGAAATCGTTGTGAGATATTTTGTAAATATAAATTGATATATCATTTATTTAATAAATATATCTTGTACTAAAAGTGAAATATCTTTGCTACACAAACCTTTATTTTTATGGGCCACATTTTAACACACATTATCCCCACTACCATCATCATCATCATTATCGTTATAATCATCAAGAAGCATATAGAAGTTAACATTTCTCATTTGAATGTCAGTGTGAAGGCCTTGCCTAGTAATTTGGCCTGACTCTTTGATTGTACGAGTAATATGTAGGGAAGCCTTCAGCATCGTCGTCTCATCGTCTTATCGGATTCCCAGGGATTAAACCCACCATTATTGTTCTGTAAAGGGCTTTATTGTATTAGATATAGTCTACATAGATCAATGTACTCTTCTACAGTAAACTCACTAAGCAATCGTTTTTTTTATATTCTGTTCTCGTTGACAATTCGCAAGTTCATTTGTCCATCCAGTAAATGTGGGAAATTTTTTCTTAGGCATCTCATATCAAATGGTTAAATTGTCTATACTATAACTATAGTTAACGGTGACATTTGGTATCTGTGTGCTTGATACTCCGGTGTCATGGCGGCTACGTGTAGTCGTTTTTTTTATAATTCGGCTCTTGCTGATATATTTAAATGATTTACGTGACAGTCTAGTTGTGAAATTATGTGTTGCTATTCCCCGTTTGGTGTATGTTTTACTTCTGACGTGTGGATGAACTGTGATTACCGATATTAAAGTGGAATATGATTTATTCTTTTTGTGTCGTGTGTTCGCGGTTCGATAGGCAAGCACATGGTTCGACAAAAATGGCGCCGCCTGGTATGGTCAACCCGAATGTAAAAAGTCTGTGACGGTGAAATGGGCGGATGAATCAGAAATGATCAACGGCCCAGAAAGCGAAAACAGCAAAGTGTGTGGTACACATGAGGCATATTCAGAACACGAAAGACGAATATGGCAGACCACCGTGAAAGAGATTGGAGCTTCATCACGTAAAATTCCAAAGAAAGCCATAGAGAGAAATTCTAACTTTTGTTTTAAGAACGAATTAATACTATAACCAATGATGGAAAATGTAAAATTGAAATAAACAAAAGAATAGGTATGGCAAAAAGTGATTTTAATTCCATGAAAAATATAATTCCATGAAAAATATACTAACAACAAAATAAATATCAGCAGGGCTGAAACTAAGAATAGCAAAATGTTACATCTTCTCAATATTCCTGTATGGTGCAGAAACATGGACATTAGACAAGAAAACAGAACAGAAAATTGAAGCCTTTGAAATGTGGATTTATAGAAGAATAGGTAGAATTGGATAGAAAGAAAAGAAAACAAACGATGAGGTTTTAAAACAACTAAAAATAAAAAGAGAACTACTAATACAAATAAGACTAGACAATTGAAAATTTTGGGGCATGTTAAAAGACACAACAACCTACTAAAGTAATATTGGAAGGGAAAATACAAGGTAAAGAGGCAGAGGCAGACCAAGACTAACATGGACGAGCAACATCAAAAGATGGACAAGTCAATCTATGACAGCCTGCACCATCAAAGCAAGAAACAGAGTAGAATAGCGATCCATGAATCCAACCTTCGTTGCAGAGAAGGCACTCAATGATGATGATGATGCTTGATACTATATACTTAATGTATATATTATATATAGAGTATTTTTCATTTGCTGGATATTGAGCAAGCAGACTAACGATTACATTAAGATGGGGAGACTCAATTATTGGGGAACTAAACGATTTCTTCAATGGCAACATAGAAATAAACGAGAAAAATGTGGGTCGTTAGAGTATAAGAAAGTACATATTCGCAATTGTATTCTCTCTGACTGTGTAACTAATGACTCATTTAAAATCAGTATGGCCATCAACACGTAAGTGCCGTTTTATTTCCAAGTTACGTTCCATTTGTGGAGCGGTAAACCTGTAAGATGTTGAGAGGAATCGAACATGATACATTTCCTCAGCAGCCCAGTTCACTAAATACCGCTCTAACAGGGCTCCAGTTTTTGTGAAAATTTTGGTGTAAAACGAGAACTAATATAATATGTGATGATAGAGCAATTGAGATATAAATGGCATATATAAGATACTTAAACCATGACAGAAGGCCTGCTGTAAAAGTTGGTACAACTGATTGGATAATATCTATCCAATAAATTGTTAAAGGTTGAAGAAATAAACCTGAAAAAAAAACTGAATTTGTCAGCGATGTAAGGGACAGTGTGAGTTGAATATTTCCTGCCAGTCAAACATCTCAACGTAAACACAAATAACATGTCTATCTTCAACTTTTTGTGATAACAACATAACATCAACTATGGACTGCGATGTGCAAGATGTGCCGTACCTCCTTGGAAACAGTAATGATTCGGCTTAGTCTTTATACAGCTTGCATTGGTAGACTCTGGTAGGAAGTTGCCATTCTTGGTGCGAAGTAGAAATCCACCTGCAAAAAATTAAACCACTTTGTAATTCAATTACTATAATGAATATTTCAATAGTGGACAACATGAAACATTGGATTCTGGGCATCCTAAGTTCCATATATGTGAAAGAGCTGGCAAGTTGGTTTCAAAGACACACAAACTAATTTGTCTTTGAAATATCCAATATTCTGCTGTCATAAGTTGTTTTGGAAGATATGTTTTTAATCACATGATTATTTCCTGTCAAATCTTATATTATTTTTAAATTCCCGTGTTTTCTATTGACCATTGAAACTTACCCCACAGACAATCTTCAATACCTCAAACTAATTGCTTGAAATGACTCGTTCTGACACAGTTACTGTTATCGCTTTGCAATGAAGGTCTGTTCTATTCAAGACATCGATCTTGCCTCTGGTTTGTGTAAAATCGTTGAAAATATTTGATTGATTTTGTTTCATATTAATAAACAAGGAAGAGAAATAATCACGACAATGTAAATGAAGAAAGTATAATGAAACTTAATGTTATATCAATTTTTATTTGCGTTTGCACAACACGGATACTTAGTGCAGAGCTACGGAAGAAAGTATAAGCAATGGAGATAACATGTTATAGTAAGGTCTTTGAGCATATTGTAACCTCGTTCGCATCTTGAATGAAAGAGTTCACACAAGAACACAATAAGCAATGAGAGTACATGATCTCTTGTGACTGTTGTGATGAAACTCAAATGAAATGGATTGGTCACTTATCTCGATCTTCTGGCCTGGCAAAGACCATTTTGCGAAGAAGTGAAAGTAAGAAAAAAGAGATGTAGACATAGCAAGTGATGGGAGGATACATTAGAGAACGGTGCTGAAGTCTGTCAATAGTGCCCTAACGATCCCCAGGTTTACGAGATGTAGACATAGCAAGTGATGGGAGGATAACATTAGAGAACGGTGCTGAAGTCTGTCAATAGTGCCCTAACGATCCCCAGGTTTACGAGATGTAGACATAGCAAGTGATGGGAGGATAACATTAGAGAACGGTGCTGAAGTCTGTCAATAGTGCCCTAACGATCCCCAGGTTTACGAGATGTAGACATAGCAAGTGATGGGAGGATAACATTAGAGAACGGTGCTGAAGTCTGTCAATAGTGCCCTAACGATCCCCAGGTTTACGAGATGTAGACATAGCAAGTGATGGGAGGATAACATTAGAGAACGGTGCTGAAGTCTGTCAATAGTGCCCTAACGATCCCCAGGTTTACGAGATGTAGACATAGCAAGTGATGGGAGGATAACATTAGAGAACGGTGCTGAAGTCTGTCAATAGTGCCCTAACGATCCCCAGGTTTACGAGATGTAGACATAGCAAGTGATGGGAGGATAACATTAGAGAACGGTGCTGAAGTCTGTCAATAGTGCCCTAACGATCCCCAGGTTACGAGATGTAGACATAGCAAGTGATGGGAGGATAACATTAGAGAACGGTGCTGAAGTCTGTCAATAGTGCCCTAACGATCCCCAGGTTTACGAGATGTAGACATAGCAAGTGATGGGAGGATAACATTAGAGAACGGTGCTGAAGTCTGTCATAGTGCCCTAACGATCCCCAGGTTTACGAGATGTAGACATAGCAAGTGATGGGAGGATAACATTAGAGAACGGTGCTGAAGTCTGTCAATAGTGCCCTAACGATCCCCAGGTTTACGAGATGTAGACATAGCAAGTGATGGGAGGATAACATTAGAGAACGGTGCTGAAGTCTGTCAATAGTGCCCTAACGATCCCAGGTTTACGAGATGTAGACATAGCAAGTGATGGGAGGATAACATTAGAGAACGGTGCTGAGTCTGTCAATAGTGCCCTAACGATCCCCAGGTTTACGAGATGTAGACATAGCAAGTGATGGGAGGATAACATTAGAGAACGGTGCTGAAGTCTGTCAATAGTGCCCTAACGATCCCCAGGTTTACGAGATGTAGACATAGCAAGTGATGGGAGGATAACATTAGAGAACGGTGCTGAAGTCTGTCAATAGTGCCCTAACGATCCCCAGGTTTACGAGATGTAGACATAGCAAGTGATGGGAGGATAACATTAGAGAACGGTGCTGAAGTCTGTCAATAGTGCCCTAACGATCCCCAGGTTTACGAGATGTAGACATAGCAAGTGATGGGAGGATAACATTAGAGAACGGTGCTGAGTCTGTCAATAGTGCCCTAACGATCCCCAGGTTTACGAGATGTAGACATAGCAAGTGATGGGAGGATAACATTAGAGAACGGTGCTGAAGTCTGTCAATAGTGCCCTAACGATCCCCAGGTTTACGAGATGTAGACATAGCAAGTGATGGAGGATAACATTAGAGAACGGTGCTGAAGTCTGTCAATAGTGCCCTAACGATCCCCAGGTTTACGAGATGTAGACATAGCAAGTGATGGGAGGATAACATTAGAGAACGGTGCTGAAGTCTGTCAATAGTGCCCTAACGATCCCCAGGTTTACGAGATGTAGACATAGCAAGTGATGGGAGGATAACATTAGAGAACGGTGCTGAAGTCTGTCAATAGTGCCCTAACGATCCCCAGGTTTACGAGATGTAGACATAGCAAGTGATGGGAGGATAACATTAGAGAACGGTGCTGAAGTCTGTCAATAGTGCCCTAACGATCCCCAGGTTTACGAGATGTAGACATAGCAAGTGATGGGAGGATAACATTAGAGAACGGTGCTGAAGTCTGTCAATAGTGCCCTAACGATCCCCAGGTTTACGAGATGTAGACATAGCAAGTGATGGGAGGATAACATTAGAGAACGGTGCTGAAGTCTGTCAATAGTGCCCTAACGATCCCCAGGTTTACGAGATGTAGACATAGCAAGTGATGGGAGGATAACATTAGAGAACGGTGCTGAAGTCTGTCAATAGTGCCCTAACGATCCCCAGGTTTACGAGATGTAGACATAGCAAGTGATGGGAGGATAACATTAGAGAACGGTGCTGAAGTCTGTCAATAGTGCCCTAACGATCCCCAGGTTTACGAGATGTAGACATAGCAAGTGATGGGAGGATAACATTAGAGAACGGTGCTGAAGTCTGTCAATAGTGCCCTAACGATCCCCAGGTTTACGAGATGTAGACATAGCAAGTGATGGGAGGATAACATTAGAGAACGGTGCTGAAGTCTGTCAATAGTGCCCTAACGATCCCCAGGTTTACGAGATGTAGACATAGCAAGTGATGGGAGGATAACATTAGAGAACGGTGCTGAAGTCTGTCAATAGTGCCCTAACGATCCCCAGGTTTACGAGATGTAGACATAGCAAGTGATGGGAGGATAACATTAGAGAACGGTGCTGAAGTCTGTCAATGGTGCCCTAACGATCCCCAGGTTTACGAGATGTAGACATAGCAAGTGATGGGAGGAAAACATTAAAGAACGGTGCTGAAGTCTGTCAATAGTGCCCTAACGATCCCCAGGTTTACGAGATGTAGACATAGCAAGTGATGGGAGGATAACATTAGAGAACGGTGCTGAAGTCTGTCAATAGTGCCCTAACGATCCCCAGGTTTACGAGATGTAGACATAGCAAGTGATGGGAGGATAACATTAGAGAACGGTGCTGAAGTCTGTCAATAGTGCCCTAACGATCCCCAGGTTTACGAGATGTAGACATAGCAAGTGATGGAGGATAACATTAGAGAACGGTGCTGAAGTCTGTCAATAGTGCCCTAACGATCCCCAGGTTTACGAGATGTAGACATAGCAAGTGATGGGAGGATAACATTAGAGAACGGTGCTGAAGTCTGTCAATAGTGCCCTAACGATCCCCAGGTTTACGAGATGTAGACATAGCAAGTGATGGGAGGATAACATTAGAGAACGGTGCTGAAGTCTGTCAATGGTGCCCTAACGATCCCCAGGTTTACGAGATGTAGACATAGCAAGTGATGGGAGGAAAACATTAGAGAACGGTGCTGAAGTCTGTCAATAGTGCCCTAACGATCCCCAGGTTTACGAGATGTAGACATAGCAAGTGATGGGAGGATAACATTAGAGAACGGTGCTGAAGTCTGTCAATAGTGCCCTAACGATCCCCAGGTTTACGAGATGTAGACATAGCAAGTGATGGGAGGATAACATTAGAGAACGGTGCTGAAGTCTGTCAATAGTGCCCTAACGATCCCCAGGTATACCAGATGTAGACATAGCAAGTGATGGGAGGATAACATTAGAGAACGGTGCTGAAGTCTGTCAATAGTGCCCTAACGATCCCCAGGTTTACGAGATGTAGACATAGCAAGTGATGGGAGGATAACATTAGAGAACGGTGCTGAAGTCTGTCAATAGTGCCCTAACGATCTCCAGGTTTACGAGATGTAGACATAGCAAGTGATGGGAGGATAACATTAGAGAACGGTGCTGAAGTCTGTCATTAGTGCCCTAACGATCCCCAGGTTTACGAGATGTAGACATAGCAAGTGATGGGAGGATAACATTAGAGAACGGTGCTGAAGTCTGTCAATGGTGCCCTAACGATCCCCAGGTTTACGAGATGTAGACATTGCAAGTGATGGGAGGATAACATTAGAGAACGGTGCTGAAGTCTGTCAATGGTGCCCTAACGATCCCCAGGTTTACGAGATGTAGACATAGCAAGTGATGGGAGGATAACATTAGAGAACGGTGCTGAAGTCTGTCAATGGTGCCCTAACGATCCCCAGGTGTACGAGATGTAGACATAGCAAGTGATGGAGGATAACATTAGAGAACGGTGCTGAAGTCTTTCAATAGTGCCCTAACGATCCCCAGGTTTACGAGATGTAGACATAGCAAGTGATGGGAGGATAACATTAGAGAACGGTGCTGATGTCTGTCAATGGTGCCCTAACGATCCCCAGGTTTACGAGATGTAGACATAGCAAGTGATGGGAGGATAACATTAGAGAACGGTGCTGATGTCTGTCAATGGTGCCCTAACGATCCCCAGGTTTACGAGATGTAGACATAGCAAGTGATGGGAGGATAACATTAGAGAACGGTGCTGAAGTCTTTCAATAGTGCCCTAACGATCCCCAGGTTTACGAGATGTAGACATAGCAAGTGATGGGAGGATAACATTAGAGAACGGTGCTGAAGTCTGTCATTAGTGCCCTAACGATCCCCAGGTTTACGAGATGTAGACATAGCAGTGATGGGAGGATAACATTAGAGAACGGTGCTGAAGTCTGTCAATAGTGCCATAACGATCCCCAGGTTTACGAGATGTAGACATAGCAAGTGATGGGAGGATAACATTAGAGAACGGTGCTGAAGTCTTTCAATAGTGCCCTAACGATCCCCAGGTTTACGAGATGTAGACATAGCAAGTGATGGGAGGATAACATTAGAGAACGGTGCTGAAGTCTGTCATTAGTGCCCTAACGATCCCCAGGTTTACGAGATGTAGACATAGCAAGTGATGGGAGGATAACATTAGAGAACGGTGCTGAAGTCTGTCAATAGTGCCATAACGATCCCCAGGTTTACGAGATGTAGACATAGCAAGTGATGAGAGGATAACATTAGAGAACGGTGCTGAAGTCTGTCAATAGTGCCCTAACGATCCCCAGGTTTACGAGATGTAGACATAGCAAGTGATGGGAGGATAACATTAGAGAACGGTGCTGAAGTCTGTCAATGGTGCCCTAACGATCCCCAGGTTTACGAGATGAAGATGACAAAAAGACAGAATCATTTTCGAAGATTTCAGAATGTTAGAGGTATACATGAAGGCATTCATTGAAGAGAATAAATATCGAATGTATGAAAAGCTGCTGGTTCTTTATCAGTTTAAACAAGGTAGTCACAAAGTGTAATGGCAGATCCGTAGAGATTCATTTCTTCTATGAGAAACACAAAGTATGCACGCTTTTAGCTTATGTAGCTCGCTGTAACACATCCTTCTGGTTAATTGCCTCATTTTATATTTCCTTTGTCTACGTCCCAGGACATGCGGGAGCACGGACAGGTTGGCTAGCTGCACTATTGTTGAAGACGGTCAACCAACGGGTCGGGCTGACATCATCAATACCCTCCGGGAAGTGGGAAGGACACAGGACTTCGACAACCATGAGTCCACGTCACTCCTTCGGATGAAAGAGATGTGAGTTAAGATGGGCACAGCCAGAAACGAGAAATTTAGTGGGCGTGTAAGAAGACTAATCAACCAACAGAGAACTGGAGTCGTCAGTCGCTGGACACTTCGAGACTTGCTGAGGAGGGGATCTGAACACCTATGGACATGTTCGGAGTGCAATGATGATGACCCGCTAAAACTCAATAACCCAATATTACATATTTGGACTTCCGATTCTCTAAGTCTCAGAATAACATTCTTCTTAACCGCCGTATTTACTGATAAATAATAGCTATACATAGATTTTAATATATCTTTTCTGGCAAGTTTGTAAGTGTCCCTTTGAAACAAACATGCCAACCCTTCCACTGATGTGGACCTTAGAGTGCCCCGGGATCCAAGCAAAATCAATAAGTTCTAAGGTGATTCTTGACAGAACAACTAGTTCTGCATCCAACAAAAGACAAGCTTAGAGTGTGATAACATGAATGCTTCTTTCAAAAGGTCTCGGAAATTCACTACAGACATTAATTATTTCAGCTCCTATACTGATGACGGAAGTCTCTTCTTCTTCTACCTTTTTAGCTCCCAGTGGAGAATAGGTGTTCAACAAACACTTTCCAAGTCGTTCTGTTTCTTGCCATTCTTTTAAGATCATTCCATGTCTTCCCCATCATCTTCATCTCTGCTTCTATCTGTCTTCTCCAAGAATGCCTTGGTCTTCCTCTTTGTCTTTTCCCCTGGGGATTCCAAAAAAGGGCCTGTTGTGTAATACTCTCAGTTGGCTTCCGTAGTGTGTGTACTATCCAGCGCCATTGCGTCATATGTCTTTTAGACAGAGAACCCTTCTCTTTCCTGGATGGCAGATTAACTTTTTCTTTCGTTGACTTGTCCATGTTTGTAAAGTTTTTTCGGCTAATTTTTTTACAGTATGGGATAGCCAGTCCCAGTCCCATGACCAACCCTCCTTTCTCGCCTCTTACGAACATGCCTGGTAGGGTACAGCGCCACTATTCTTTACTCCCCTTTCGGGCCCCGGTAGCGCACGGGCTATGACGGAAGTAGTCATTTAATATTTGTTTTGTTCAGCAATAATTGTTGTCTTACCAGTTAGTATATAATTCCAAACCTAATCACATCCATCTTCTCACAGAAAGTCAGCCTCATTTTACTTGAAGATAAATCAATGACAATTATAAAGTTGTGTTAGAGTGAATGACAATACAGATAATGTTTTACCTGGTTCTCTCACTAACGCAGCAGTGTTATCATCTGAACCGTAGATCTGTGAGCCGTCATGGAAAGATGTTACTGTGTTGATTTGTTGTCTTGGTTCTGCATACAGCACGAGAAGAACATTCATATTATCCGCAAAGTTATGACGTTGTAGCACATACATCTAGAACCACCTGTATGTGTGTTTATGTAGAATTGCTCATTTACTCACATCATTATTAAAATAAGTTACTATTAATAACATCCAATCACGTTTTAACATTTTAAAATGTTTTTTTTTTTTCATGAACACGAGGAAAGTTAAACCAATAAGTGTAGCTTACTAGGTGGGCGTCATCTTTACCCGCATTTAGGCAATATTTATAGAATTAGAATTAAAATGTCACTTTGAAACTGAAACAAGCAGCTGTGATTATGACTATTAGAAGCACTTAAGTGGGAACATTGACAATTGGTTGATATTATTAAAATTAAATTACATTTAAATGAAATAAAAATGTATTTTGATATAATATGTTAGACATGTAATGAGGGACTGAACAAACGCTAACTGTAGCGTAACGATTGGAGAGCTATTTCTTTCTTGCTTACTTAATCGAGTTGCATGTATGTTACATTTTCTTATATTTCTTAACTGTTCCATATATTATTGCATTAAAATGAATTTGATACATAACTCATTATGGTGGTAACAACATGAATACAACAGTCTTTATTTATTCAAATTCTACATTATCTTTGGCATGTTACCATGCCAGCTAACCGGCGATGTTGACGTTATCAGTAACTTCGTGATCCTTAGTGGTCTTTACTGATAATCTGATTAGGCAGCTAGTAGATTCCTGTGATCATACTAATAGTTCTTATCGATACCTCTCAAGGTTGTACCTTAGTTATAATTGTGACTCATCTGTAACTCTATGACTTTGGTCCACACAATCTCTTGTATCAGTAGAAGGTTCAGTCTACACAATCTCTTGTATCAGTGGACGGTTCAGTCCACACAATCTCTTGTATCAGCGGACGGTTCAATCCACACAATCTCTTGTATCAGTAGAAGGTTCATTCAGTCCACACAAACTCTAGTTTCAGTAGAAGGTTCAGTCTACACAATCTCTTGTATCTGTAGAAAGTTCAGTCCACATAATCTCTTGTATCAGTAGAAGGTTCAGTCCACACAATCTCTTGTATTAGTGGAAGGTTCAGTCTACACAATCTCTTGCATCAGTGGAAGGTTCAGTCCACACAATCTCTTGTATCAGTGGAAGGTTCAGTCTACACATCTCTTCATCAGTAGAAGCTTCAGTCTACACAATTTCTTGTATCAGTAGAAGGTTCAGTCTACACATCTCTTGTATCAGTAGAAGGTTCAGTCCACACAATCTCTTGCATCAGTGGAAGGTTCAGTCCACACAATTTCTTGTATCAGTAGAAGGTTCAGTCTACACAATCTCTTGTATCAGTAGAAGGTTCAGTCCACACAATCTCTTGCATCAGTAGAAGGTTCAGTCTACACAATCTCTTGTATCAGTAGAATTTACAATCCACACAATCTCTTATGTCCTATGGAAATGCTATGTCTAACTTTAAGTCTCCCAGTTTTGTTGATACTCTAAAAACTTTCTCCTTTTCTAACTTCTAACTTGTCCATTATGTTCCAGAACTGTCTGGGCTATCCACTACCTCAGACTCTCCGCCTTGAGCCAGGTTTCTAATTACGTGTGCTTTACATTGTTGCTGGTGCGTCCAAAATCTTCGAGGACGAGATGAAATGTTAAATCTAACTAACTATCACTAACTCCTAACCTTCTGCCTTGAGGCAGGTTTCTAAATTCCTCTTCTCCATTTTCTCTGGTATGTCCCAAGAGCTTCGTGGGCGATACATGTCCTGTCCAAATGTTTCGTGGGTTTTGTTGATATGTCACTCACTCCCATCTGGCTGAGGATTTTCAGACACGTGACGTGGTCATTCTACCATTCGTCAGTAATTAACCACCACCTCATAACTCTACCTTACAATTCTGTCTCTAATCCTCATTTCTTGAGCAGTTTGACACCATCTGTCAATCACTCCTACTATTTAGACTTCCAGCAAAACAAAGCTGACATTTGGTCCAAATGTGGGAGCTTTCTCTCTCAGACCTTTTCATCTTGAACACATCAGAGGAAATCCGTGTCTCCCATCTGTGGATGTCAAGGCATGTCTACCGCGCTAGAAAATTGCCCGTTCACTCAACATCAAACACCAGTTTTTATCTCAGACCTGCGTTCCGTTGTCTAACATTCCCAGGTGAGTGGACGATCTATCAGGGTTTCGGCATTCAGAATACGTTTAGCGATCTCATGCATCTCTCTCCGCGTCAAATCTCGAATCTGTGACCGCTGACTTTTGGTCTCCTTGAGTTGTCTTCTTCACCTACGACTTATTCACTTCTTTATTCTTCCCTCGTATTCTTATTCTTCTTGATTGGTCACACTGTCATATTTGCCATCTAGCGTGTCATTGAAAGAAATGTGCAATTTTGTAGCCTTGAATAGTTGTGTTGCATTAGTTGTTGTCATGATGAATTTACATAACGTTTCTTTGCTTGGCTTAATCAATTTATTTTAGAATTTTCATCTTACTCTACAGCCGAATGTTTTCATGAAATATGCTCTAGCTGCATGTGGGTTAGGTGTCGTTCTGGTTAGACGTCCAAAACGTTACATTCTTTGTTTTTTTTTATATTGTCAATAGCTAATACCCACCATTTCTCTCAAAGTTTCATATCTTAATGATGTCTCCTAGTTTTGTTTACAAATTTTCACATACGTCGCTGTTTTCACATACATTTCGCTCGTTATTATTTAACGCTTTGTGTCTTTCAAGAATTGTCCATAGCAAACACTAATAGCACAGTGCGAAGATACACAATGTTTTAATGTAATGTTCATTAAAAGAATGATGAGGGATGTTAAATCAATAATTATTGGACAGAAACTAAGCGTACACCTACAATGATACAAGATGAATGGCTTGAATTTAGTCATCGCAATTTATTTAAAAGAATAGTGACACTGTGACCTTCCAGGTATGTCGTAAGAGGCGACTAAGGAGGTTGATCGATGGCTTGACAAGCTGTCATTGTAAAAAGTGGTGTTATGAAACAGCGCCATATATTTTAGAGCAGTGATCTTTGCAAAATGTGCCACTTTAGCACGCAAGGTTTCTGTTTTTGAGATTGTGGTTCTGCCCTATGTGCCGTCTTCGGCTCGAAAGGCCGATAGATAGACAGATAGAATTTTATTTTACTTCAATCCATCATTAGACACATTAAACAAGTGTCTGGAATAACATAAAGGAGGGGGGGGGGAGTATTAACTTAAACAACTTCAGACATGTAGATGATGTGATTCTGATATCCAAGAGTGACAAAGAAGTTTAATCATTACTAGATACAGTTATTGATGAAAGTCAGTAAAATGTGGTGGGGCTCCAGTTTAAATGGAAAGAAAACAGAAGTAAGGATGACCTCAAAAGAAAAGATGTCACCTCGGGTGTAATATATTTGCAAATGGTAAAAAGTTCAGACAAGTAGATTGTTTTTAATTCCTGGGAACAGCGTTAAAGTCTGCATAGAGAGAAAACGCCGGGTAGAATTAGGTGAGATACGGTTTTTTCAAGTTGATGCGAAAGATACCGTGTACTGCCACAAAGAGAATATTGTACCCTAGTCAGATGACAAGATTGTACCCTAGTCTGATGACAAGATTGTACCCTAGTCTGATGACAAGATTTGGATGCTAAAACAATTGGAAACGTAAGAAACAAAATTTTGGGGCATGTGTGGATAAAATGGTGGTTTGAATACAACAACAGGAGAAATAATAGAAGGCAAGAGAGATAGAGCAGACAAAGGGAAAAGCTTCATGGTTTGAAAGCATGGAGCAGGTCGACTGTGGAACTGCTGCCCATGGCAAAACAAGTCAAGTGATACAGAGAAACATGATACCCAACGCCTGTTCAGCCCTGAATAAATTACTGTGATCATTTATTTATTTTTTTTTTCATTTTTGAATTGTATGCAATTGTACTGTACAAAGAAAGGCATAATCATTGAACACGTCAACAGGATAAACACACACACAAACACACGCACACACACACACACACCACAACACACACACACATGCCTGA
>JAVIAB010000125.1:67468907-67508907 GCA_032433765.1 Megaustenia siamemsis | reverse complement strand
ATATGGTTTTCATTTCTATTCTCAACATTTAGTTTACTTAAACCATTATCTAGGTCTAACCACAACACAGCGAGCCTGTAATAAACGTTACGAGAACACCAGAATCACTGGTCGACCACGAAAAAAGGTGGATTGATGGAATATTAGAAACAATAGGAAATATAACGGCACAAGAGTAAAGGTGAAGTACTAGACTTGAATCGTCGTCTTAGCACGTGAGTTTTCGCCCATTTGTGCTCGGCTGCCTATCCAGAAGAGTTCTGAGACTTCTGGATAGTGTCGCTTCAAGCATCGAAACTCACGATGCGAGGCGACATTCCTACCTTCCCAGAGTAATACCCTGGTACCCATTTCTGTCATCGGCTGTGTCGATCGCAGGGTATAATTTCCCCAACCACGAGCACAACCCACACTGCTTCCAGCGGGAATCGAACACGGGTTGTCCGAACGTCGGTATCCCAGCCTGGTGGTTTCCCCAACCACGAGTACAACCCAGACTGCATCCAGCGGGAATCGAACACGGGTTGTCCGAACGTCGGTAGCCCAGTCTGGTAGTTTTTCCAATTACCGAAGCCCCAAAAGAGATTATCGGAAAAGCAAATACCGCAAATTATGATAACCCCTCGACAGTGAAAGGCAAATGACGAAGGAAAGACAAATTAGAAGAATAACTAGGCACAAGTTTAATTGACTTTTAGAAGCATTTATTTAGATTAAAACATTCACTTATCACTTATTCATGAGCTTATCTGTGTGAAATGTTTCATGAGCTTATCTGTGTGAAATGTTTCATGAGCTCATCTGTGTGAAATGTTTCATGAGCTCATCTGTGTGAAATGTTTCATGAGCTTATCTGTGTGAAATGTTTCATGAGCTCATCTGTGTGAAATGTTTCATGAGCTCATCTGTGTGAAATGTTTCATGAGCTTATCTGTGTGAAATGTTTCATGAGCTTATCTGTGTGAAATGTTTCATGAGCTTATCTGTGTGAAATGTTTCATGAGCTTATCTGTGTGAAATGTTTCATGAGCTTATCTGTGTGAAATGTTTCATGAGCTCATCCTACCAACTTTACAAAGGTCTAATGGTTTCTTACCTATGAGTTACAAAAGGTGGACAAGACCCATTTGGTCCACAGCAGTTGATGTTCCCTCCAGTAACTTGCAATTACAAAATAATATTTTCATTTTGTAGATTCTGTTCAACAACAAACTACTCATTTAAACATTAAAATGTAAAATACTTTCCTAATTGAAATCATTTTGTAAACGACATTTGCGCATGTGACGATAGTAATGCAGCATAACTTTGACATCACAACATAACATAAATATTAGCAACAAAACGTGTGGTATCTCTTGCAGCGTAAGTAAGATTCTATGAAGATTCCTGATCATGTTAAGAGCATGTCTCCAAAATTGTTGATCTCAAAGCAGCAAAGAATATAAACGAATATTTTACACAGCGAGCAGGCTAGATCTGCAGACTAGATCTCCGTTCTAAATGCACCTGCCTACATGAGACTGAACATTTCGAACAAAACTCTAGAAACAAATGCTAAAGACAGACAGATTTGGCGGCGTTACTAATGAACACAATGAAGGCTGTGAAGAGCGAATTTGACAAAAAATGACAAAACATATGAAAACAAGAGGACACATGAATGAAGACGCAGCAAAAATACTAAGGTAAAAGCATGTCAGCATTCACCTACATATGTTCTTTATGTCAGTGTGAATGCCACAATGTTTCATGTATTAGGGCTTGACGATATACAGTGAAACATTGCCTTTATGAAGTCATTATATGCTCACATTTTTGCACTGACTTTTGTCATTCGGTGTTACATCATTCCTGCGTGTAAAAAGCATAAGCTTGTCTCTATCTCAAACTATTGTCTTGTCATATTTTCTAGGTGTTCTGTCTAACTGTATTTCCATTTTTTGAAAAAAATGGTTATTCAACATGTATACGGATAATTATAATGGACCAGCATTTGTTCTTAGATCATCGACCAGCAAACTTGTCAGTGTTTCCTATGTCATGTGGGTTTTAACGAGCAATGTTTCATTTCTTCTGCTTCACTGTACTCATCCTATATGCATGGTGGCTTAAGTCTGGCTTACCTATTTATGTTTCCGCATTTGTCTGAGGATGTTTTCTGGTCAAATAGATGAAAGTAAAAAACTGTTCGTGTGGGAACTACCTACCGGTACACAGTAAGGAACCTGATCTGTGACAATGATAAAACGGCTAAGGAGAGATGGGGGACATTAGTAGAAGCAATTAAGTGAGAGTGAGTCTGTTTAAAGATCAGGCAAAGTACAGACAACAACTACAGAGAAAGTTGCAATAGTAAGAGTTTCTCTGACAAAGTACAGACAACAACTACAGAGAAAGTTGCAATAGTAAGAGTTTCTCAGGACAAAGTACAGACAACAACTACAGAGAAAGTTGCAATAGTAAGAGTTTCTCTGACAAAGTACAGACAACAACTACAGAGAAAGTTGCAATAGTAAGAGTTTCTCTGACAAAGTACAGACAACAACTACAGAGAAAGTTGCAATAGTAAGAGTTTCTCTGACAAAGTACAGACAACAACTACAGAGAAAGTTGCAATAGTAAGAGTTTCTCTGACAAAGTACAGACAACAACTACAGAGAAAGTTGCAATAGTAAGAGTTTCTCAGACAAAGTACAGACAACAACTACAGAGAAAGTTGCAATAGTAAGAGTTTCTCTGACAAAGTACAGACAACAACTACAGAGAAAGTTGCAATAGTAAGAGTTTCTCTGACAAAGTACAGACAACAACTACAGAGAAAGTTGCAATAGTAAGAGTTTCTCTGACAAAGTACAGACAACAACTACAGAGAAAGTTGCAATAGTAAGAGTTTCTCTGACAAAGTACAGACAACAACTACAGAGAAAGTTGCAATAGTAAGAGTTTTAGACAAAGTACAGACAACAACTACAGAGAAAGTTTGCAATAGTAAGAGTCTCTTGACAAAGTACAGACAACAACTACAGAGAAAGTTGCAATAGTAAGAGTTTCTCTGACAAAGTAGTGCGTAATGACAATTTGATAGAACAGCAGCAGATGTTTTTTATTTGTATTTTATTCGCTTCTGGTAAATTAACCGTCCTCTTCTTCTTCTGCTGCAGCTATGACGTCATTCACAAAGGTAGTCTGGATTCTCTTTTAAAGTTGGCTCTCTGTTCCAGGGATTCGGCTCCACCAAATAGTTTCCCTTCCCCGGAAGTGGGCGAGAGACGTCTACAACTTTGACGTCATGTCAGCTCTTGTTTAAAGCAGAACACACAAACAAGAATGGAAGATGTTATTTGATTTAGCAAACATGTGAATGCACTTTTGAAAATATCAAGTTTTTTGTTAATCTAAACATGATTAATTTGCATAAATAAATATATGTGCATGATTGCAATATTGTCTCAAAATAAATCTATTATAAGTGGGATTTACCTGCTGTAGCGATGACGTCATGAGCATCCACTGTCCCCATTGCATAAGAATAATAGGAAAATTGATGAGGACGTTAGTTGGTGGATGTACCTTAAGGCTGACATTACGGGCGCTAGGCAGGGGCTCTCCGTTCTCACCTCGCACCGAGGAGTGCCAATACTGACGATAAATTTCCACACGATTCAATACCAATAACACAGTTTCAGCTTTCAATAATTACGTCTGTACATACCGTTTGTAAACTAGTGAGCATGCTTTAGAGGAATCAGACATTTGGAAACATGTTTTCTTTCTTTCGTTTATTTGATCTTCTTCACTCACCTCGTCACAGTAGTAGTAGTAGTAGTAGTAGTAGTAGTAGTAGTAGCTACCTCGTCACAGTAGTAGTAGTAGTAGTAGTAGCTACCTCGTCACAATAGTAGTAGTAGTAGCTACCTCGTCACAGTAGTAGTAGTAGCTACCTCGTCACAGTAGTAGTAGTAGTAGTAGTAGTAGCTACCTCGTCACAGTAGTAGTAGTAGTAGTAGCTACCTCGTCACAGTAGTAGTAGTAGTAGCTACTCGTCACAGTAGTAGTAGTAGTAGTAGCTACCTCGTCACAGTAGTAGTAGTAGTAGTAGTAGTAGTAGTAGTAGCTGCCTCGTCACAGTAGTAGTAGTAGTAGTAGTAGTAGTAGTAGTAGTAGTAGTAGCTACCTCGTCACAGTAGTAGTAGTAGTAGCTACCTCGTGACAGTAGTAGTAGTAGTAGTAGTAGTAGTAGCTACCTCGTCACAATAGTAGTAGTAGTAGTAGCTACCTCGTCACAGTAGTAGTAGTAGTAGTAGCTACCTCGTCACAGTAGTAGTAGTAGTAGCTACCTCGTCACAGTAGTAGTAGTAGTAGCTACCTCGTCACAGTAGTAGTAGTAGTATCTACCTCGTCACAGTAGTAGTAGTAGCTATCTCGTCACAGTAGTAGTAGTAGCTACCTCGTCACAGTAGTAGTAGTAGCTACCTCGTCACAGTAGTAGTAGTAGCTACCTCGTCACAACAGGTATTGAAACCAGATCTATTTTTCATTGAAACCCACTACTCACTTGATAAGATTGAGATCTCATCACTAACGACTGAAGTAGCTAGGGTCTTAGTCAGTTCTGGCTTTCTATATTGTATACTACTATTTCTTTTTATCCTTGTTCTTGTTTGCTTCTTCGTTTTCTAACGTTTCCTGCTATTATCATAGTCAGACTTGCATATATATGTTTTGTTTCCTGCTTATCATAGTCAGACTTGCATAATATGTTTGTTTCCTGCTATTATCATAGTCAGACTTGCATACATATGTTTTGTTTCCTGCTATTATCATAGTCAGACTTGCATACATATGTTTTGTTTCCTGCTATTATCATAGTCAGACTTGCATACATATGTTTTGTTTCCTGCTATTATCATAGTCAGACTTGCATATATATGTTTGTTCCTGCTATTATCATAGTCAGACTTGCATACATATGTTTTGTTTCCTGCTATTATCATAGTCAGACTTGCATACATATGGTTTGTTTCCTGCTATTATCATAGTCAGACTTGCATACATATGGTTTGTTTCCTGCTATTATCATAGTCAGACATGCATATATATGTTTTGTTTCCTGCTATTATCATAGTCAGACTTGCATATATATGTTTTGTTTCCTGCTATTATCATATTCAGACTTGCATACATATGTTTTGTTTCCTGCTATTATCATAGTCAGACTTGCATACATATGTTTTGTTTCCTGCTATTATCATAGTCAGACTTGCATATATATGGTTTGTTTCTTGCTATGATCATAGTCAGACTTGCATATATATGGTTGTTTCTTGCTATTATCATAGTCAGACTTGCATATATGGTTGTTTCCTGCTATTATCATAGTCAGACTTGCATACATATGTTTTGTTTCCTGCTATATCATAGTCAGACTTGCATATATATGGTTTGTTTCCTGCTATTATCATAGTCAGACTTGCATACATATGTTTTGTTTCCTGCTATTATCATAGTCAGACTTGCATACATATGTTTTGTTTCTTGCTATTATCATAGTCAGACTGCATACACATGTTTTGTTTCCTGCTATTATCATAGTCAGACTTGCATACATATGTTTTGTTTCCTGCTATTATCATAGTCAGACTTGCATATTATGGTTTTTTTTCTTGCTATTATCATAGTCAGACTTGCATATATATGGTTTGTTTACTAAACAAAGTTCATGATCCTCTCTCTTTTTCTCCAGCTCTCTCTCTCTCTCTCTCTCTCTCTCTCTCTCTTTTCTATCTCACCTTCTACTTCTCTTTCCATCTCCGATGATCCCTTGAGGTGTCTAGTGATAGTGACAAGTTGATGATAAACCTTTGTGGATATTTTGCTGTAGTTTCTGCTAATGTTGATATATTTATCTCAGCTAATACATGTTGTCGATGTTGTCGATGATTCGTGAAGTTGTCATATTCCACTGTGCTTATTAAATGTTGTTGCTAATGCTAAAAATAGCTGCTGCTGGAAAACCGTTTCATAGAAATAATAATAAATATCCAAACAATCTCATTGATTTCTATTTGAATGTGTCTAGGGAGGTCTAATCTATCAAAAGTCTGCCTTATGCTCATGCCGGGGTAAGAGGGTGTACGAGGTAATAATTGTGCTGACAGACTTGACAGTCTAGCTGATGTTGAGTGCGTAAGGGTAATTGACCACGCTGTCACTCTTAATGAACTTTATGACGCTGAATAAAAAAAACGACTCAAAATATGACCTAATTACACAACATGAACAGACTTGTCAAGTCATCGACAGTTATCACCACTATTGTCCAACAAGGAAATAACTCTGGAGGCAAAACGAGCACTATACAATACAATCTTCATCCCAACGTTGTGCTACCAATGCCAGACCTGGACCCTAGATGCAAGAAAAATAAGAAAAATAACCTCTACAGAGATTAAATATGTTAGACGAATGATATGAAACAGTCTGAGAGATAAGATCAGAAATGAAGAACTGAGAAAAAAGCTAGGAATAGCCCCCGCCATAGAATATATAAAGAAACAACAGATAAAATGGTTTGGCCACGTGACAAGGCAGAAAGAACAAAACACAACATGGCGAGCCTTCAACAAACGTTGTGAGAACACCAGACCCAAGGGTCGACCACGAAAAAGATGGATCGATGGAATATAAGAAGCACTAGGAAACATAACAGCAGCAGAGGCGAACAGAAGAGCAAAAGATCGCAAATTATATCTCCCCTCAACGCTGAAAGGCAGATAAGGAAGGAAAGAAGTAGATGAAGAAGAAGAAGTGAACAGACTCATCTAATATCATGTCAATGTGGAAGATGTCGGACGGCAGATGTAATGTGGGAGATGTCGGACGGCAGATGTAATGTGGGAGATGTCGGACGGCAGATGTAATGTGGGAGATGTCGGACGGCAGATGTAATGTGGGAGATGTCGGACGGCAGATGTAATGTGGGAGATGTCGGACGGCAGATGTAATGTGGGAGATGTCGGACGGCAGATGTAATGTGGGAGATGTCGGACGGCAGATGTAATGTGGGAAATGTCGGACGGCAGATGTAATGTGGGAGATGTCGGACGGCAGATGTAATGTGGGAGATGTCGGACGGCAGATGTAATGTGGGAGATGTCGGACGGCAGATGTAATGTGGGAGATGTCGGACGGCAGATGTAATGTGGGAAATGTCGGACGGCAGATGTAATGTGGGAGATGTCGGACGGCAGATGTAATGTGGGAGATGTCGGACGGCAGATGTAATGTGGGAGATGTCGGACGGCAGATGTAATGTGGGAGATGTCGGACGGCAGATGTAATGTGGGAGATGTCGGACGGCAGATGTAATGTGGGAAATGTCGGACGGCAGATGTAATGTGGGAGATGTCGGACGGCAGATGTAATGTGGGAGATGTCGGACGGCAGATGTAATGTGGGAGAGTCGGACGGCAGATGTAATGTGGGAGATGTCGGACGGCAGATGTAATGTGGGAAATGTCGGACGGCAGATGTAATGTGGGAAATGTCGGACGGCAGATGTAATGTGGGAAATGTCGGACGGCAGATGTAATGTGGGAAATGTCGGACGGCAGATGTAATGTGGGAGATGTCGGACGGCAGATGTAATGTGGGAAATGTCGGACGGCAGATGTAATGTGGGAAATGTCGGACGGCAGATGTAATGTGGGAAATGTCGGACGGCAGATGTACGTAGGAATCTAAAGAAGACTTGTCAACCGACACAACACCGTGGTCGTTTGTCGCTGAACGTTGATGGCTATTCTTCGAAAGAGGTCTGAGTACTTATGAACTTGTCCAATGTGCAATAAGGATGACATGTTGAGGAAACTAAACTAAACTGCACTATTTATATATGCGAATATGGTTCATATGTTACCTCGTAAGAATTACACAATGGTAGCATGAAGCAGTTATTACTCAACAGAGTAAAATAGTTTTTGGTTATTTGCAATACCGGAGATCCTAATGTAATTCCGCTAGAAGGATATGGTACTCACCATCATCATACGCTGGTGGGAGCAAGCTGTCCAAGGGCTTGGATGAAGCTCCGAAATTTCTTGGATGATTGCAGGTTCCATCGATGGTTCTATACTTTTGGTTCATGGGGGTCTGACACCACTGCAATATACACAGTTTACGTTCGGACTGTGCTAACTATTAGCATAAAACAGTGATAGCAGCGTTCACTTTAGGTAAAACAAATAAGGCTTTGTTTGAGAATGTTCTTGCAATTTTAACCATTGTGTTTTATGTATATATATATATATTCTTCTGCTTCTCAACTCCCTGTGGAGCATAAGTCATCAACAACCAATTTTCAAGCCCTCCTTTTTGTTTCCATTCTTTTATTTAATATTGTATACATTTCCTCTTAATATCTGTTTCTACCTTTCTTCTCCAAGTTTATTTTGGTCCTCCTCTTTGTGTTCTCCCCTGAAAATTCCCAAAAAAAATTGCTTGTCGTGTAATATTATCAGTTGGTTTCCTCAGCGTGTGTTCTATCCATCTTCATAACTCTATATACTCGTATTTATTATCAGTTGGCTTCCTCAGCGTGTGTTCTATCCATCTTCATAACTCTATATACTCGTATTTATTATCTGTTGCATCTAAACAGACGATTAGGAACAGGCAGACGTCGACCAGGCGCAGATTTCTCAAGTTACTTCTCTCATGGCTGATGTTGCCAATATTGGAATGACAGGTCCTTTAGCAGAATGAGCAAAGGGGTTTGAAATCACGTATCGTCTCTTTTTTTCTTATGTGTTTCTTCTTTTTAACCTTGACTTCATTTAACTTTTCAATTGTTATCATGCCCATTTATGTATCTATATTCTTCATGTCCTACGATCAATAGTAATCTTTTCCCAGCTTATATCACTATTGACGAATTCACGTAGCGATGCCCAGCAGACCGCTTTCCATCTCCATGCAATATTTTCTTATTGACATGTTTGTTGTTCATTCAATAACATGCCCAAACACCCTGGATTTTCTACACCTGTCTCACAATGGATGAACGCCTAGAACGCTGCAGGGCACTCCTTGAGCTGCTTACTTGGTCCTGCTGTTTGATGTTCATTATTTTCTACGGTAGCGTTAAAGTAGTAGAAACTTGTTAGCAGCATTACTGCTTATATTTAGTTGTTGTTACATACAGTATGCAAGTATTGTAGCAGTATTAGATGTTACAGAAATATACAATGTTTTTATTGTTAGTTTTAGTACCTATAGTAAGTGTAGTAGTTATATTGGCAATAATGATAGTTACCACAATAATTTAGCCCTAATTATATATATATATATATATATATCTATATATATATATATATATATATATATATTATATTACCATATATTACTATATATATATATATATATATATTATATTAGCAATGATTGAGCTGGTGTTGCAGATGTTAATATTGTTAGTTATAAGAAAGTAATGGTGAAAGCGGTGATTGTGGTTAAATCGAGGTTATTTGGATAGTAGTTGAAAGGGAAACCATGCTATCTAAATGTATACTCTATGACTTTGCAATTAAATGTCTATTTATTGAGATGTATGAGTTTACGCAGAACTTTCTGGAGGTAGAGGGTAGCTCTCGTCACCGATATTTCCAGTTGATATCGATTCTAAGCGATCAGATGTTGTGTACATTCTTTGTACTGGAGCTTTACAGTTCGATTCTTCTGAAAAATATCAAATGCTCCTTATAAATGTATACAAATGGGCATCAATGTACATTATTTAATTAGTTTCAAATAGTTAAATTCTCAGGCTGATAATGTAGGAGCGAGTCAACAGAAGAGTTGACGATGAAGGGCTGCAACGATTAGACACAATATTAAAATAAATATAAATGAAAGTGGTAATAACTACTGACATGAATTGCTGGACCTTTGATACAGCGAAGGAAACGATAAAACAATGCCGCAACTGTGATGGAACACAAAGGAAACGATAAAACAATGCCGCAACTGTGATGGAACACAAAGGAAACGATAAAACAATGCTGCAACTATGATGGAACACAAAGGAAACGATAAAACAATGCCGCAACTATGATGGAACACAAAGGAAACGATAAAACAATGCCACAACTATGAACGAACACAAAAGAAACGATAAAACAATGCCGCAGCTATGATCGAATTGCATGCTGACCGTTTTTGTGACATAGTCTGTCACTTTCTTTGGCTCTTTAAAAAGGTGTCAACATTTTTCCCCTATCGTTTTTAATAAACATGTAACCAATTCACTTAAATCGACCGTATAACATAAGAAAGATGTTCAAAGTATCATGACGTTCACAATTTGATGAAACAAACGAAGGGAGTAAGCCTTGGATATACGAAGGGAGTAAGCCTTGGATATACGAAGGGAGTAAGCCTTGGATATACGAAGGGAGTAAGCCTTGGATATACGAAGGGAGTAAGCCTTGGATATACGAAGGGAGTAAGCCTTGGATATACGAAGGGAGTAAGCCTTGGATATACGAAGGGAGTAAGCCTTGGATATACGAAGGGAGTAACCCTTGGATATACGAAGGGAGTAAGCCTTGGATATACGAAGGGAGTAAGCCTTGGATATACGAAGGGAGTAAGCCTTGGATATACGAAGGGAGTAAGCCTTGGATATATTGGGGGATGGGCCAAAAGAAACCTCTGAAACGGATGATGATCTCTGTTGGTTACGTCATGACCTATCACTTTTTTCTAGCATTTGTGGAGCCACGTACTAACCGAAGTGAAGTATGCTCAGATTCTCATCTCTATCTGCAGCAAGGAGAACGTGTTCGGTGTGTGAAATAGTTGAAAGCAACAGATCTATTTATACAAGAACAAGGCTAGACTATCTAGTGTGAAAGCAACAGATCTATTTATACAAGAACAAAGCTAGACTATCTAGTGTGAAAGCAACAGATCTATTTATACAAGAACAAAGCTAGACTATCTAGTGTGAAAGCAACAGATCTATTTATACAAGAACAAGGCTAGACTATCTAGTGTGAAAGCAACAGATCTATTTATACAAGAACAAAGCTAGACTATCTAGTGTGAAAAGCAACAGATCTATTTATACAAGAACAAAGCTAGACTATCTAGTGTGAAAGCAACAGATCTATTTATACAAGAACAAGGCTAGACTATCTAGTGTGAAAGCAACAGATCTATTTATACAAGAACAAGGCTAGACTATCTAGTGTGAAAGCAACAGATCTATTTATACAAGAACAAGGCTAGACTATCTAGTGTGAAAAGCAACAGATCTATTTATCCAAGAACAAGGCTAGACTATCTAGTGTGAAAAGCAACAGATCTATTTATCCAAGAACAAAGCTAGACTATCTAGTGTGAAATCAACAGATCTATTTATACAAGAACAAAGCTAGACTATCTAGTGTGAAATCAACAGATCTATTTATACAAGAACAAAGCTAGACTATCTAGTGTGAAATCAACAGATCTATTTATACAAGAACAAAGCTAGACTATCTAGTGTGAAATCAACAGATCTATTTATACAAGAACAAGGCTAGACTATCTAGTGTGAAAGCAACTGCGACAATTCTGCAAATTTGCAAGTAGAACGACATTTCTACAGAGCGGAAAGTTAGAAAATGAAAAATAATGTCGGGTCAGCAGAGTCGTGATCCTCCCATGACTCAGTGTACGACATGCGCAGAGAAAAGGAAATAATTAATCCGCCTTTTGCAGACATTACAAAATGTAATATAGCTGAAAATAGTGCATTAACAAATAAAACACTAAGATCCCTGAATATAAAGCCATGTTAACACATTGCTATATAGAGTGGAATAGAAACAAAAAATTTGAATGATATCTACAACAGCGGATATATACCAGACGACATGCTCAAATCAATATTCATAGCCCTTACCAAAGAAATCGGGTGCGATTGAATGCCATGATCATCGCACAATAATCCTTATGAGTCACATGACTAAGATATTACTAAGAATCATCATGCAAAGAGTGCGAAACAAAATCAGTCCAGAAATTAGCGATGGACAGTGTGGTTTTGTTAGAGATAAAGGAACAAGCAATGACATTTATATCATTAGATCTTTAGTAGAAAGAGCCATAGAGGTCAGAGCCGTTTTTACACCATTTTGGGCCCCTGGGCATAGAAATAGTGTTCGGCCCCTGGGCATAGAAATAGTGTTGGGCCCCTGGGCATAGAAATAGTGTTGGGCCCCTGGGCAAGGAAAGAGTGCTTCCCCCCCCCCCCCCCCCCCGCAGGAATAAAAAATAAATGGTTGATAATATTAAAAATGATGTATTATTTATGTTATTGTCACTATACTAATTTCAACAAAATTGTTGTTAAAACAAGCTGTACAGCTGCAACTATAATCAACATTAAACATGAAAAACAGAGAAAAGAGAATTAATTTCCATGTTTTAAAGTATTACACATGATATTTACAAAAACAAAAATTTACACACAAAAACAGATATTTACATATGTTTTTTAAAAAATAATAAGCACCATAACATATTACATCTATTACACAAGATCAAACAAAGGTATTACAATTCGTAATGGAAAAAAAATACTTATACTTTATATTATACTTTATATATATACTTTTATAGATTAGACAAATGTCAGTACAGTACTTTATTATAACAAGCGTTTGTGACATTTCTTTTCAGAAAATTATCGTTTTATTATCGGCTTGAAGTCAATGGTCTTCAGGATGTCATTTTCTATGCTCATGAGTGAAAGCCAGTTCAAACGATGCTGTCCCATTGTACTACGAAGCTGATTTTTTATAACTTTAAGTCTTGAAATAGAACGTTCTCATGTACAGTTGCTCACCATCATGCACATGAACACTCTGAGTGCAATTTCAATGTTCGGAAAAACAGATTTTAAATTGTCCGAAATTATTTTTCTGTACAGTGCAGGGAGAGTCTCGCAATTTTCATCAAGAGCCATGTAATGATTGAGATGCTCACATTCATTTAAAAGGTCGTCATAAAGGGCCCGTTCGCATATAAACACAAAATTATGAGATTTTTATAAAATAATACTAAATTTTATACGGGTTTTCCGAAACCCTACAACATATTCGCATGGGGCCCCTATGATTGTGGGCCCCGGGCAAATGCCCAACGGGCCTATGCGTTAAGGCGGCACTGATAGAGGTGAAAACATATCTATACCTATGTTTCATAGATTACACCAAGGCATTTGACAAAGTAAAGCACCAAGAAATAATCAAGATTTTAGAAAGCGTAAACGTAGACAGCAAAGATCTAAGAATAATAAAGAACATGTACTGGCAACAAACAGCGGCCATAAGAACTGGAGTCCAATTGGGAATGTTTCCACAAATAAAAAATGATGTTAGACAAGGTTGTGTGCTGTCACCAGATTTGTTTAATATTTATAGAGTAGTATAGGAAGTGGTTAATTCGCGCAATTCTTAGTTTTTCTGCGTTAAATGCCATGTTTTTTGTCTATATAGAAAGTATGCACGCAGCGGCGTTATGTTAAATGCCCTGTTCTTTTTGTCTATATAGAAAGTATACATCAAGTTGCGTTTTGTCTATATAAAAACTATATACACATAGGTGACCCTGTGATGCACACTTCCTCACGCTATGTGTGTGCTTGTAAATAAATAGTGTGTTGTGATGATTTGAAAAGGGAGGAATGCGGGTGCTATCTCTCGCTTGTTCATCAGTATTAGTGGATCGCTCTCTCTCTCTCTATCCATATCTCTCTCTCTCTCTCTCTCTCTCTCTCTCTCTCTCTCTCTGACAAGTGAATTCACCAAACCAAGTACAATAAACAAATATGATGCTTTCTATATAATTTCATAATAAAAATTGTATTAGTTCATCAGAGAACAGATACTTTATACTTGTACAGTCAAATTTAACATATCTCTCTCTCTCTCTCTCTCTATATATATATATATATATATATATATATATATCTACATATATATATATATGGCTCTCCCATTCTCCTATCCCCCCGCCTAGTATTCTCTCCTACCATGTCACCCTCCCACCTCACGTTCCGCTTTGAACACGCAAGCTCGAAACGCGATAACTAATCACCCGATCGGGAACCCATGAATGCGAAATAAATAAAAACTAGTGGCGGGAACGCTCTCCACCAGTCACTTAGTATCGGGTCTGTTGTGTAGATGCTGTATATCAGTTGTCGATTGTGGTATGATGGCTGTACGTACGTTGTCGAGTGTATCGTAATAGGTGTATGGAGGTCGTCTAGTGTGTCGTGACGATTGTATGGAGGTCGTCTAGTGTGTCGTGATAATTCAGGTGGCGGGTTATTTGAACGCGCTTTAACCCCTGATGAACACCAGAGGAGTTCCATGACAGACATAACAGTTAGACACAACGAGCAGAAAGTTATAGTCAAGGTCCAAAAAGTTAGGCCAAATCGCAAAATTTTAGCACAAAAACACAAACACAAAAAATTTAGGCTCATAAGCAAAAAGTCGACCTAAAAATCCTAAAAAGCTATTCATATAGTCATAATAGTTAGATACAACGAGCAGAAAGTTATAGTAAATATCCAAAAAGTTAGGCCAAATCGCAACATTTTAGCACCAGAACACAAAAATTTAGGCTCATATTCAAAAGTCTATCTCAAAACCCTAAAATGCTATTCTCATTCTCATGCTAGTTAGTTATATCCAAAGTCCCAAAAATTACGCCAAATCGCAAAAATGTTACCCCCCCCCCCCCAGAGCACAAGAATGTAGGCTCATAAGCAAAAAGTCGACCTAAATATCCTAAAAAGCTACTCATATAGTCATAATAGTTAGACACAACGAGCAGGAAGTTATATCTAACGGATTTACCCTCCTGACCCTTTTTTTAGGGATTAACATATGCAACTGTTAAAAAAATAAAATTTACCCTCTATGCTTACCTCAAACTTATTTTAGGTATCCCCGTAGCAAAAATTTACTATAAAATCACTTTTATGAATTTTACCTCCTGACCATTTTTTAGGGATACGCCTATGAAACTGTTTAAAAAATAAAATTTAATCTTTAGGCTTACCTAAAACTTTATTTTAGACATCTCCGTAGCGAGATTTTCAATAAAAATCACTTTTATGAATTTTACCCTCCTGACTATTTTTTAGGCAAACGCCTATGAAACTGCTAAAAATAAAATTTAACCTCTAGGCTTACCTAAAACTTTATTTTAGACATCCCCGTAGCAAAAATTTACTTAAAAATCACTTTTATGATTGTTACACTCCTTACCATTTTTGAGGGATACGCCCATGAATTCGATAAAACATAGTAAATTTACACTCTAGGCTTACCCCATTCTTTACAATAAACATCCCCGTAGCAAAAATTTACTAAAAAACCACTTTTATGAATTTTACAAAAATTGAAAAATTGAAATTTCAAATTGTTAAATTTGAATTTTTTATCGAATTCTTGGCCGTATCCCTCAAAAATGGTAAGGAGGTTAATAATCATAAAAGTGATTTTTAAGTAAATTTTTGGTACGGGGAATTTTAGTGTAATAATTTGGGTAAGCCTAGAGTGTAAATTTTACTATTTTTTATCGAATTCATTGGCGTATCCCTCAAAATGGTGGGGGTGGGGGGTTGGTTACAAACATAAACTGGAATTTAAACTTAAATTTTTGCTACGGGGATGTCTAAAATAAAGCTTTAGGTAAGCTATCTATCTATCTATTGACCTTTCGAGCCGTAACCGGCCCATAGGGCGTAGACCAAGATACACCTTCACCTATATGAATTTTTGTTCTAGCAGTTTTCTTTTAAAGATATTTTATCAAATCTCGCCATCTGTCTTAGGTAAGCATAGAGGTTAAATTTTATTTTTTTAACAGTTTCATAGGCGTATCCCTTAAAATGGTCAGGAGGGTAAAATTCATAAAAGTGATTTTTATTGAAAATCTCGCTACGGAGATGTCTAAAATAAAGTTTTAGGTAAACCTAGAGATTAAATTGTATTTTTTAACAGTTTCATAGACGTACCCCTCAAAAAAATGGTCAGGAGGTAAAATTCATTAAAGTGATTTTTAAGTAAATTTTTGCTACAGCGATACCTAAAATAATGTTTAAGGTAAGCCTAGAGGGTAAATTTTTTTTTACAGTTTCATAGGTGTATCCTTAAAAAACAGGGTCAGGAGGGTAAATCCGTTAGATATAACTAACTGTTCAATGTGTCTAACTATTATGACTATATGAGTTGCTTTTTAGGATTTTTAGGTCGACTTTTTGCTTATGAGCCTAAATTTTTGTGTATTTTGGTGATTTTTAGGTCGACTTTTTGCTTATGAGCCTAAATTTTTGTGTATTTTGAAAATTTTGCGATTTGGCCCAACTTTTTGGACCTTGATTATAACTTTCTACTCGTTGTATCTAACTATTATGATTATGTGCGTAGATTGTTATGCTTTTTAGGTCGACTTTTTTAATATGAGTCTACATTTTTATGTTCTGGGGGGTAAAATTTTTTTCGATTTGTCGTAACTTTAGGGGCTTTGGATATAACTAACTGTTCGATGTGTCTAACTAGCATGAGTATGAGAATAACATTTTAGGATTTTGAGATCGATTTTTTGAATATGAGCCTCAATACTTGTGTTCTGGTGCTAAAATTTGCGATTTGTCCTAACTTTTTGGACCTTGACTATAACTTTCTGCTCGTTATGTCTAACTATTATGACTGTCATGGAACTCCTCTGGTATTGCATCGGGGTCAAAGCGTGTTCAAATAACCCGCCACCTGAATTATCACGACACACTAGACGACCTCCATACAACCGTCATGACCCACTAGACGACCTCCACACACCCTCACACCACACTAGACAACCTCCATACAACCATTATGACACACTAGACGACCTCCATACACCCATCTCAACACACTAGACGACACTTATTACGATACACTCGACATTGTATATACAGCCATAATACCACAATCGACAACCGATATACAGCATCTACACAACAGACCCGATACTAAGTGGCTGGTGGAGAGCATTCCCGCCACTAGTTTTTATTTATTTCGCATTCATGGGTTCCCGATCGGGTGATTTGTCATTGCATTCGAGCTTGCGTGTTCAAAGCGGAACGTGAGGTGGGAGGGTGACATGGTAGGAGAGAAGACTAGGCGGGGGATAGGAGAATGGAGAGCGAGAGAGAGAGATAGATAGATAGATATAGAGAGAGAGGGAGATGTTAAATTTTGCTGTACAAGTATAAAGTATCAGTTCTCTGAAGAATTAATCAAATTTTTATTGTGAAAATTATATAGAAAGCATCATATTTGTTTATTGTATTTGTCTTGTTTGATTCACTTGTCAGAGAGAGAGAGAAAGAGAGAGAGAGAGAGAGAGAGAGAGAGAGAGAGCGAGAGATATGGATAGAGATAGAGAGAGAGAGAGAGAGAGAGAGCGCGAACCAACTAATACTGATGAACAAGCGAGAGATAGCACCCACTTTCCTCCCTTTTCAAATCCTCACAACACACTATTTATTTACAAGCACACGCATAGCGTGAGGAAGTGCGCATCACAGGGTCACCTATGTGTATATAGTTTTTATATAGACAAAACGCAGCTTGATGTATACTTCTATATAGACAAAAAAAAAACAAGGCATTTAACAAAACGCTTCTGCGTTTATACATTCTATATAGACAAAAAACATGGCATTTAACGCAGAAAAACGCAGCAATTGCGGGCAAATTACCCCCACCTATACTACTTCATAGTGAGATTATTTTAAGATCCATAAGGGACATGCCTGGAATAACAATTGGAGGTCATAAAATAAATAATCTAAGGTATGCTGATGATACAGTCTTAATCGCTAAGAGTGAAAATGAGTTACAAGAAATGTTGGACATTATAGTGAAAGAAAGCAAAATAAAGGACTCAGCCTTAATAGCAAAAAGACAGAGGTAATGGTAACAACAAAGAAAAAGACATCATCTCTGTGCAAAATAAAGATAAGTGGAACAATATTAAAACAGGTAAATGAATTTAAATATTTGGGAACTTTGTTAACCTCAGTCGGAAGATATACAAAAGAGGTGAGATGCAAAATCGCTCAGGCAAAAGCAGCTTTCCAAAAAATGAGGAAGATACTATGCAATCCATTTTTTTGACAATAGAAACAAGAAAAAGAGTTCTTAAATGTATTGTAGAGCCAGTCTTAACATATGGATGCGAATCATGGACAATAGGACAACAGACAAGAAAATCCCTGGAGTCTGTAGAAATGTGGTTTTACAGAAGAATGTTGAGAATACCATGGACAGCTAAGAAGAGTAATGAAGATGTTCTGAGAGAGGTCAAAGCAAAAGAGAGCTAATTTCCAGTATTAAGAAGAGACAATCATCATTTTATGGCCATGTAATGAGAAGAGAACAACTGAAATATATTGTAACAACTGGAAAATTTGAGAGACGAAGATATAGAGGGAATCAAAGAGAAAAAATAACAGACAGCTTAAGAGAATGGCTTGGCAGAAGGTCAACAACAGAAATGATAAATAGCTGCCGAGATCGAAAGTTGTTCGAGAGACATGATCACCTACGCCAGTAGGCCCGGTACTTGATGATGATGATATAGTGTGTAGACGTGGAGAGGTTTATGTATATACAGGAACATGTTCTAAATAATCTAACCTTCCTTTTATTACAATAAATAAAGTTCATCTTTTAATACACTCTAATTGAGTAATTCTGTTATTTGAGGGTCATCATCATTGCACTCTGAACATATCCATAGGTGCTCAGATCCCCTCCTCAGCAAGTCTCGCGGTGTCCAGCGACTGACGACTCCAGTTCTATGTTGGTTGATAAGTCTTGTTACACACCCACTAAGTTTCTCGTTTCTGGCTGTGCCCATTTTAACTCCCATCACTTTCATCCGAAGGAGTGACGTGGGCTCGCGGCGTTGAAGTCCTGTGCCCTTCCCACATCACAGGGTGCATTGACTATATCCGTCCGATCCATTGGTTGACCGTTTTCAACGATATCGCAACTAGCCAACCTGTCCGTTCTTTCATTTCCTCGTACTCCCGCATGTCCTGGGACGTAGACAAAGGTGACCTTAGGTATTTTAACTTCTGCAATGACCTACCCATTGCATACGTGTTGGGCCAGCCTCCACTTTCTTTATCCTGCTCATTGAAGCACTCAGTATACAGGCGTGCGTGTAGTCTTTTGACTCTAATCAGATGAATGCCCTAGTCATTGCTATCACCTCCATCGTCATGCTAGTCTTGATCATAGCGTATGCGCCACTATCTTCTTTGATTATTCCGCCTGCCGAGCGTGCTGTTAATGCTCATGCTCTCATTTTGTGTTGTATTACGAATCCGTCTGTATAGATGACTGCAACTTTCTCATCGGTGTTATCCCAGATGAAACTGTTAACCTTTGCATTGACCACGACTGAGTTCTGCTCCATACATGTCCCTTCGAGTGCGACAATGAACATGAATGTCCCCCTGAATGTTGTAGGCGCCGATATAAAATCCTCGCCATCGTTGATATTGGTAACCTCTCATACATGTCTGATGACTTCTTCTGCTCGGCCCTTCCCTCTTTTCAGCTTAACACCTTTCCCTGTGTTGATCTCGTGCTGCAATGAATGCTCTTTATCTGTACTAATCTTCAGGTATGCTCGTGCTCTCCAGATCTTGATCCTGTCATCCATGGTTGGAAAGTCAAGAAGATACCTCATTGCTACACCCCGTGATAATGCGCTTAGCTTCATTCTTTATTTTCTCCAGCTTGTCAATTTGCGTCGTACTGACAGTAACAATTGCTAGGGTATACTCGATTGGTGCGAGGACTAGTCCCTGGAACAGAAGGGCAAGTAGCCTCTGCTCGATGTTGGCAGCTGCCATGACCTACAAGTCGGAATTTTGTTATCACATGGTCGACGTGGTACCGAAAACACAGGCTGCGATCAAACTTAACTCAGAGATACGTCATCAACATCTTATACAAATAAACTCTTAAACAAATTTGAAACTAACGAGATAGAAAATAGAGGCGGTGGAGGAATATCTAATTTATTATATATTTGTTTAAAGTAGAGCACAGAAACGACATTTTGTGACAACAAGAAAGTACTCAAGCAATATCAGCAACAGTAGGTCGGACAAGTGCAGAATAAATCTCTTATCGAAATGCATAGAAGAAAACATGGCTTTCTTCACAAAATCACTGCTACTAGTTACATAACTGAGGAATATTGGAGATCATTAAACGGCAACACTCAATAAGCTGTCAGCGATACAGGGAACTTTGTGTGAGCGGTTGCCACCTCACATCGATTACCTCAGGGTTGACGAATGGACAAGCTGGTACAGGATAGTAGTGCACGATAGCGGCCAGATACAAGTATGAGAAGTTCAAGATGTTGGTCTGGAACAAATACATGACATCTGACCCTTATATATTCTCCTTATATCCTAAATACGAGAGGAATGTGCGATGTATTCTTGGGTATTCGTCATATTTACAGATCACATTTACAAAACAGCTGACACTTGATGATGATGGTACCAGCTTTACTGACAGATAACCAATCAGTAATGCAACAGGTCAGCTAAAACAACAAGTACATAATGAGAGGACAATTTAGAATCAAGTTACGTGACAGAGGCAAGCAAAGGAAGAGAAGAACAAGTCGACATTGAAATAAAAAAAGAACAGCAAGGGAACAATGTAAATTAAATGATTAACAACTTATGAACTTTCTTCATTAAATGTAGAGTAAACAAAGAGTGATAGCAAATGTTGGTAAACAAATTAGGTGGTTGGACAAAGGCTCAAATTGATGGAATAAACATACAACATCAACTATAAATAAAGTACAAACAAGTACTTTAATCATGTAAACACTGATACGAATGTTAGAAATGAGTAAGAAGATGAAAGACTTAGCCATGAAGATATCATGAAAGCGGTTGCGATGACATCAGTGTTGGGTTGTGTGGAGGTATATTTGATCATAAAATGTTGGCACGCAACACGATCATCACATGAGAGCATCATGCGAGAGCTTTAAAGCTCGGAAGGCAGCAACGAGAAGAGAGAGAAAGGGATAAATTAAAAAAAACAACAGAAAAACAACTGATTAATGAAATAGTGGACAACACGATAAGAACAATGCACTACTTATACTAAAAGAGAATCGACTCGACCAAACTTCATTTTCACTCATGCATTACAGGGGAGAGAAGCATAGGAAAGAAAACACAATTAAGTAAGATAGCTTGCCTTTGCTCGTTCTTGACGAGAAATCTGCTAATTCCTGGTTATAACTTGACTTGCTCACCCCACTTGCTGCAATGCTCTTCTCTGTATTAATATATATTCATTCATTTCAACGACTTTACACATCAATTCTTATATTAAAGTCCTTGCTAAGTTAATATAGTTTTGTCTGCTAACACACAGATATACATACACAAACACGCATACACACAATTGATTTGACTTAATGAATGTCACCGTTTTTTAATAAAAAGTCACTGTGTACAACCGTTGTTGAGTAGTGAGTTCTGTCCGAGCAACATAATAAAGACTACTACGACTATGAAGACGATATTTCGACCCTTTGTCTGAGTCTATCTGGGTTGGGCACTCTTGTACTTATGTACTAGTATACACACAGGATGAGAAAGTTAAGAACCATACAGATGTACGCACCAAATATTTCGGTTTGTGCAAAATCTCTGGGATTAATTAATGTCTGCGCTAAAATATCTTTTGGACATTTATCCTACGTCTAGATCTGCTGGGCATCACTTTAGTTTAATTACAGTCGCATGCTCAGTGTGGTAGCCACAAGGTGTCGGGGTCGGATGGTTTATTCCACTCCCACATCTGAGCCTAACATTAATAACAGGGGTGGGAGGACATATGAGTTGTTACATGATTGATGATTGCTATGACGTGCAAGACTGCTTATTATTACACTTGTCTGGTCACATGATTGATGATTGTTATGACATTCAAAACTGCTTGACATTACACTTGTTTTGTTACAGAAGTATAATTATCATGACATTAAATTCTGTCTGACTGATGTTGCCCCTAGATCCAGGAGAAATAGTGAGATCATTGAATAGTGCAATTAAAACACAAGGTAATTCGTTCATTCATCCATCGACTCATGGAAACAAAAATTCATTAACTTTGAGCCACCAGCGAAACGGCAGAGAACAACAAGTTCACAGCCGTAGTTCGGAGTCCTACACTCAACGCCCTCAGACTTTATGGTCAAGTTCACAGCCGGGGTCGAAAACCTACACTCAACGCCCTCAGACTTTATGGTCAAGTTCACAGCCGGGGTCGAAAACCTACACTCAACGCCCTCAGACTTTATGGTCAAGTTCACAGCCGGGGTCGAAAAACTACACTCAACGCCCTCAGACTTTATGGCCATTGGCCACTAATTTGGAACAGCTTTGGGACTCAGCAGCCCTCTTTCACCACCCCCTCCTCACTGAAAAAACTGTGAAACCCTCTCCCACCTCACTCCTTCTTACTGCACGACTGTGAAGCCCTCACCCTGCCTTCCTCACTGAATGACTGTGAATACCTCATCCATTCCCTCTTCACTGAACGACTGTAAAGCCCTCTCTCCCCCTTCTTATCTGAGCGACTCCGAAGCCCTCTCCCACCCCTCCTCACTGAACGACTGGAAATCCCTTTCCCACCCCCTCCTCACTGCACGACTGTGAAGCCAACTCCCACCCCTCCTCACTGAACGACTGTGAAGTCAACTCCCACCCCTCCTCACTGCACGACTGTGAAGCCAACTCCCACCCCCTCCTCACTGAACGACTGTGAAGCCAACTCCCACCAACTTCTCACTGAACGACTGTGAAGCCAACTCCCACCCCTTCCACACTGAGCGACTGTGAAGCCAACTCCCACCCCCTCCTCACTGAACGACTGTGAAGTCAACTCCCACCCCTCCACACTGAGCGCCTGTGCAGCCAACTCCCACCTCCTCCTCACTGAACGACTGTGAAGCCAACTCCCACCCCCTCCACACTGAGCGACTGTGCAGCCAACTCCACTCCCTCCTCACTGAACGACTGTGAAGCCAACTCCCACCCCCTCCACACTGAGCGACTGTGAAGCCTTCTATATAAAAGCTTTGTTCGCGGAATGATGAAAGGGAAAGAAAGGATAACCTAACTATTGGCTGGTCCTGGTAAAGCTGCTGGCACCTAATTCCCGTTGACGTGAATAAAGACGACTTAACTATGTAACATTTATATTGATAGCGTAATAGTTACAATTGTAAAGGAGTGTGAGCATCCACACAGGTGCGTCGGCTTTACAGCCGTCAAGTAACAACTATCGAGTCCTCTCCCATCTATCGTTTAGGGGCAAGATTGTCACCACATCATGCCGAATCATCACACAGCACACACTGATTAAAGTCTTATAATGGTTTCAGAACGTGAACAATCGACATGGTAAAACAAACGTAAAGAGCCCCCGTCAAGCCTCATGGCGTATAGGGAATATGGTGTTAGTCCCCATATTTTGTACAGACATTCGGGTCATGATTTTGGGGTAATGTGGTCGGTATTATGCCCGTGCCGCTTTACTTTCCTTGAAAAAAGTTTGGTACCCATTTACTGGGTGAACCTGGATCGAACCAGTCCTCTTGTTCTTTGTACTCCAAAATGGAATAGTGGTTTCCACAAAACAAATACAAGAAAAATACCAAAAACAGCGCTGTAGTATATTCTCAGCTTTCTACTTAACAAAAGCACTAAACACAGCCTATAGAGGGGTCGGCAACTGGCAAATCATGGGAAAATGCGGCTGTTCTAAATATTTAGCCATAGTCTAGCAACTAAATGAGACTATATTTCACGATAACTAGTGAATACTCTCATGACAAATGAAGTAAGCAGGCACGTTTACTCGCATTGATCTTATTGAGGTCCATGTTTTCTTCAAATTCTGTACATGTCATGCTTGTTTATTTCAAGCAGAAACTAAGGCCAAATTCCACATCATCAGAGAACTTTTGTTTGTTGAAGATAGTGTTCTCAGTGCTGGTTTAAAGTTTTATTTGCAGAACAACATGGGCGGAATCTCTCAAGTTAGTTCCAACTTGTCTCACCATAAACACAGTCAAAGCTGAATCATGCCCCAGCCAGATCCTGGCAAAAGGTTTACTGAGCCGAGGAGATAAACAGCGAGCAACAGAAAGTCGTTAACATATTCACATACAATGGATACAGTGTCATCATTAATAAAGAGATGAATACCAGGATCTCGAAAGCTAATATTAAATTAAACAGACTATAATGCTAACATTAATGTCTTAAATCGTAGTGGTAGCAGCATAGGTTCACAGAACTGCTGCACTCCCAGTCGTGTTGTACGTCACTTGGCTGTGTGTAGACGTCACGCAAAGATCACTTTCACTCAAACTTCCTTAGGAAGTTCATGAACATTAAATACAAGTCAAAATTCCGCATACTGCAATTATGAACAGAGCAGATATTTCAATATTTCTTACTATACTAATAGATACACAAACTCGAACAAAGCTGATATTTCACTTATTGTTACTATTCTGATGCATACACAAACTCGAACAAAGATGATACTTCAATGATTGTTATTATTCTGACGCATGCAGAGACTCGACAAGCTGATATTTCAATCATTGTTACAATTCTAATGGATGCACAAACTCGACAAAGCTGACATGTCAATCATTGTTACTATTCTACTGCATGCAGAAACTCGACAAAGCTGATATTTCAATCATTGTTACAATTCTAATGGATGCACAAACTCGAACAAAGCTTATATTTCAATCATTGTTACTATTCTAATGCATGCAGAAACTCGACAAAGCTGATATTTCAATCAATGTTACTATTCTAATGCATGCACAAACTCGAACAAAGCTGATATTAAAGCATTATTACTATTCTGATGCATTCACAAACTCGAACAAAGCTAATAATTAAAGCATTATTACTATTCCGATGCACGCACAAACTCGAACAAAGCTGATATTCAAGTATTGCTGCTACTACTCTGGTGCTTGCACAAACCATGCAGCCGGACAAACTTTGAGGTGCGGAAATAATATACGACCAGCTTCAGAACAACGTCAGCGCGGTGAACAAAGGAAGCTCTTGAAAGTTACTCTCAATGCCATGTTAAAAGCTGTCAATATTAATACTGGCATGTGGGAATATGTGGCACAGAAAGCATTACCTGGCACAAATCTCATCGACATGGAGCAACACCCTGTGAAAACAAACAGAGACAGACTAGAGAGACTCGCCAAAGAGATTCTCCAAACGGCAGAAACAACTCTGACGTGTCCACATTGTCCATAAGTTATTTGTAGCCCACATCGAACTTAAGAGTGTTTTATTTGCAAACACAACCCAGCTGAATGAAACTATTAGTCGTCATTCCCCAAGTTGAAAGAACAACACACCACATCAGCATTACAGATGTTCAATTATCACTATGTGCAATTCTTTATTAGATTGCTCTTATCATTCTTTCCTTTCACAGTTTCTTCTTCAGCCCCCAAGGGGAGAGACAGTTTCGATCTTCAGCTCTTTGAAGACACCTTCACCGTCATTATTTACGTCACTGAGGCGAAGACGCGCCTACCAGCACCTGAGCTGGAAGTTGTCAGCGACCCACAGCTGATGGCTTGCGCCAGGATCGGTGAAACCAAAACCATCCAGACCCTGCTCCACATCTCCGTTGTGCCTCCAGTAACAGACTAACCTGTTTAGTCTGGCCAAAAGCTGTTGGGCCGAAAGGCGCAAATATAACAGTTATACTGCAAACCACAACACAACGCAGACACGTCCACTACGTCCTTGTAAAGGCGGATGATGAAGAGGAATATTCTAGTCTACCACGATACTATAGAATACTTTAGTCATTGGGCGAACGCACCCAACCAACCAACCACCATTTACGTTATGTTTGAGATAGCTGTGTGGATTGTTTTCAGAACTTTATGTTTTGTAACGTTGTCACAATTAGAAATTAAAAGAATGTGACAACGTTATGGTTATTAAACATAACCATAGCGTTACCACATCATTTTAATTTCTTGCTTCTTGTTATAGTCTACTGTTGTTTTGTTTTGAGCTCCTGATGCAATTGTTCAAGAAAATACTAATTGTGTAACTTGTCCCTGTTCAACATGACTCCCTTGTCGGCTGCTCTGTTCTTTCTGTCCTGCGCCAAAAGTCCAACTTCTACAAAGGACATTCCCAAGCTCATTCGCGGTATAATGCACACATATACTTTTATAGCTTTCCTCAAACTATACCCTCCATAATTATAATCTCTAGGCCATTATGTCGATTGATGTGACTCATTTTTAAAAACAAATTCGTTGTTTTTATATTCCTTATTAACTAGATTCTGAATGTTTACTACATTTTTGCAGATTTGACATGTTCAATCTTCTCTATCCGTGGTATTCCCAGTATTTTTCTGTAAAACTTGCATTCAAATGCGTTGATGTATTCTTCAACAGATCTATCGATTGTCCATTTTTCACAGCCATATGTTAACATAAATCGATAGGCGGTTGGCTTACCACGGCAACAGCCGGGGTTCGTTCCCTGGCAAGGACACCTGGGTTTTACTAATTCCCTAAAAATTAGTGGGAGCCGCGATAGCTCAGTGGTTAGTGAACTGGACTACTACGGACAAGGGGTAGGGTTCGATCCCAACCGACGGCTCCGGGTTCACCCAGCCTTAAATGGGTACCGGATTTTTTCTGGGAAAGTAAAAGCAGCACGGGCGTAATACCGACCACATTACCCCAAAAATCATGTGCTGAAGGTCTGTAAAATATAGGGTCACTAACACCATATTTCCCTATACGCCACTTGGCGTGACGGGGGGTACTTTACTTTTACTTTTACACGCTCTGAGAAATACCTTGACAGGCGGATATGGATGCCCCAACTGCAACGAAACTGATTTCATGAATAGAATGAAATAAAATAACATAAATATAATAGAATATAATAACATAGAATATAATAAAATAGAATATAATAAAATAGAATATAATAGAATATAATAAAATAGAATATAATACTGGCATAAAATATAAGAACTATTTTATTTATTTCTTCCTTGTCAAAAATGTGTTGTATAATTGTGTTGGCTTGTTTATGCAGCCTTTGTATGAACCTATTCTGCACCTCACCTTTGTATGAACCTATTCTGCACCTCACCTTTGTATGAACCTATTCTGCACCTCACCTTTGTATGAACCTATTCTGCACCTCACCTTTGTATGAACCTATTCTGCACCTCACCTTTGTATGAACCTATTCTGCACCTCACCTTTGTATGAACCTATTCTGCACCTCACCTTTGTATGAACCTATTCTGCACCTCACCTTTGTATGAACCTATTCTGCACCTCACCTTTGTATGAACCTATTCTGCACCTCACCTTTGTATGAACCTATTCTGCACCTCACCTTTGTATGAACCTATTCTGCACTCACCTTTGTATGAACCTATTCTGCACCTCACCTTTGTATGAACCTATTCTGCACCTCACCTTTGTTTGGGCACATACCATCCGAAGTTATCATCATTAATAAAACCACACAAATGGAATAGCAAGGTGTTAGTGAGTAAGTTAATCGACGAGCCAGTCAGGCAGTCACTCTGTCAGACAGTCAGTTACCTGAATAGTCAATTAGGTAGTTAGTTATTTAATTTTAGTTAGTTTGTTCGTTAATTAGTTAGTTCGTTAGCAGATTGTTTTTTTTTTTCATTTTAATTAGTTGGTTATTTAATTAATTATTTGGTTAGTTAGCTAGTTAAAATCAGGTCAGAACATTCGAAAATAGAGCTGTTGACATTTGTCCCTCAGTGTAACAATAACGTGGATCGACTTATGAGCCCAATTCTGTGTTGGTTCACTACTCTTCTGTTGCTCTCAGCTTAGAAGAGCCCTTGCGTTGACATCTGCCTCACTGAATACTGTATATTCTGCAGTCTAGTCACGCGTGTGGATTCACGTCGATCGCTTGAATCATTTAATCGTCTAGTATCATTGATAGTTTCTGAAATGTTACTTATCCTGTACTTATCCACTTTATAAAATGCGCCATGCCAGCAGTCTTTCTGTCTATTTCTTTACTTTTACACTTGGATGTACTGGAGCAAAATAATGAAGCATATATTTTGTCAGCATTGATCTCTTCTGAGACTCCAACCATTAACTTCGAGCCCTTCGATATCCTGAGAACATTGATTGAGTCAGAACATGCTTGAGTTAAAGTCTAGTCAGGCTAATGCTTTAGCTACTGCCATGATCTCCAAAGCCAACTTCTTGATTACTTTACTACACACAAAAATATATCAACAAATAATATTGACATGTATATCATACCTCGGCCGCTGCAAATCGCCATAATTGCTACTACCAGCAAAATATGGCTACATCTAAGAAAGACCATTATTTTAGTTGAATATTCCAAAGTAAATAATTTAGTAATACGATCAAACGATGTGCCTACAGACAACACGAATTCAATATGTATGTTGCCTGCACATGCGCGGATATCCAACGATAACGCTGCTTAAGTGGTGACTCTTATATAGAGAGAGCACTAATGAGTAGGATGTCTGATCTTGTTACAGGTCGTTTATGACGTTTCCTGGTATTAAGGAAATGATTTAACCTATGTCAGTGGTCACGACATTATAATAAATTAACCATGAACGCTCTGCAGAAATAACCCGACGTTTATTAATAAATAGTGAAAATGGGTTGGTCCTGTGATCAACTTTCGTGATGCGTGCTGTAATGAGTCTTAGTAATCGCGGATTTTCCTTAGCAATTCTTTCTAGGTCAATTTTAATTATTCAAAAAGAAAAGGTCACTGTACAAATTTCAAATTACGCTTACGTCCGTAGCGTGACGGCTGCCAATCTCTAATTGATAAGGGATTAGAGAAGGTTGTTTCTCCTAACGTCACACTTTCATCAATATATTACAATATGAAATATTACATCGTTCACAGATGTAGATATGTAACTTTTAGCAATAGGATCTATAGCATTTTTGCGCTTCTCTACTCTGTAATCTAAGCAACAATGTTCAGTATAACCGTCTAGATTGTGTTTCATCCTAAAATGAGGATTGAGCAGAGGTCGTCGGTCTTCTAACAGTTAGTCTGATTGTTTCATGTTGTCTGCCTGTGTTGTCTCACTGCGAGTTTAATTTGTTTGGATTTTTTGATAGAGTATCATCATTGTCTTGTAGATTTCCCAAATAACTGATTTCCATACACTATACATTGTGGTATGTGTTTTTGGGATCATTGTGACGTTTCTATTCTATTCTATTCTATTCTATTCTATTCTATTCTATTCTATTCTATTCTATTCTATTCTATTCTATTCTATTCTATTCTATTCTATTCTATTCTATTTGTAGAATCACTCAATGCACTCGGGGCATCTTAATTTCCGCTCAATTGTCCGTGCCAGCATTTCTCGAAGCGTAGACAGACACTATCTATATGATATAGATTTGCTTGTACAGAACAGAGACAGAACAAAAGTAAGAACAGTGTAGGTAGGAGAAGATAAGTAGTTAGAACAAAAGTAAGAACAGTATAGGTAGGAGAAGATAAGTAGTTAGGACAAAAGTAAGAACAGTGAAGGTAGGAGAAGATAAGTAGTTAGGACAAAAGTAAGAACAGTATAGGTAGGAGAAGATAAGTAGTTAGGACAAAGTAAGAACAGTATAGGTAGGAGAAGACAAGTAGTTAGGACAAAAGTAAGAACAGTATAGGTAGGAGAAGTTAAGTAGTTAGAACAAAAGTAAGAACAGTATAAGTAGGAGAAGATAAGTAGTTAGGACAAAATTAAGAACACTAGAGGTAGGAGAAGATAAGTAGTTAGAACAAAAGTAAGAACACTAGAGGTAGGAGAAGATAAGTAGTTAGGACAAAAGTAAGAATACTAGAGGTAGGAGAAGATAAGTAGTTAGAACAAAAGTAAGAACAGTATAGGTAGGAGAAGATAAGTAGTTAGGACAAAAGTAAGAACAGTATAGGTAGGAGAAGATAAGTAGTTAGGACAAAAGTAAGAACAGTATAGGTAGGAGAAGATAAGTAGTTAGGACAAAAGTAAGAACAGTATAGGTAGGAGAAGTTAAGTAGTTAGAACAAAAGTAAGAACAGTATAGGTAGGAGAAGATAAGTAGTTAGGACAAAATTAAGAACACTAGAGGTAGGAGAAGATATGTAGTTAGACAAAAGTAAGAACACTAGAGGTAGGAGAAGATAAGTAGTTAGGACAAAAGTAAGAATACTAGAGGTAGGAGAAGATAAGTAGTTAGGACAAAAGTAGAACAGTATAGGTAGGATAAGATAAGTAGTTAGGACAAAAGTAAGAACAGTATAGGTAGGAGAAGATAAGTAGTTAGAACAAAAGTAAGAACAGTATAGGTAGGAGAAGATAAGTAGTTAGGACAAAAGTAAGAACAGTATAGTAGGAGAAGATAAGTAGTTAGAACAAAAGTAAGAACAGTATAGGTAGGAGAAGATAGGTAGTTAGGACAAAAGTAAGAACAGTATAGGTAGGAGAAGATAAGTAGTTAGGACAAAAGTAAGAACAGTATAGGTAGGAGAAGATATGTAGTTAGGAAAAAAGTAAGAACAGTATAGGTAGGAGAAGATAAGTAGTTAGGACAAAAGTAAGAACACTAGAGTAGGAGAAGATAAGTAGTTAGGACAAAAGTAAGAACACTAGAGGTAGGAGAAGATAAGTAGTTAGGACAAAAGTAAGAACACTAGAGGTAGGAGAAGATAAGTAGTTAGGACAAAAGTAAGAACACTAGAGGTAGGAGAAGATAAGTAGTTAGGACAAAAGTAAGAACCTAGAGGTAGGAGAAGATAAGTAGTTAGGACAAAAGTAAGAACAGTATAGGTAGGAGAAGATAAGTAGTTAGAACAAAAGTAAGAACAGTATAGGTAGGATAAGATAAGTAGTTAGGACAAAAGTAAGATCGGGTATAGGTAGGAGAAGATAAGTAATTAGGACAAAAGTAAGAACAGTATAGGTAGGAGAAGATAAGCGTTTAGTACCAAAATAAAGTACAGGCAATGCAAGGAAGATGCACTTTGAGTTACTGTATGTTGACCAACTTTCAAGGACACAAATAAAAGTCGACACTTCAACGCATCCTTGTTCAGTATGTGGGTCAAGACGCCGCCAAGCCACATATCAAAAGTGTACTTGCACACTTGTATACAAAGTGGGCTGGTTTTAAATATAAGAACCTGTCAACAAAATGTACATTTAGTATTCAGTGAGTCACGTGGCCTCAAATCCGGGTTCTATAGGTTCTTTCAAAGCCATTAATTATTATTTTTCATTAAGTCACGTTCATTTTGAAAATTCATTATAGAAAACGGCTCAATTACTTTGGTTCTCAAATTAATTGATTGAAAGTACTGTATAAACAAGACATTAGTTTACACCCACCTACATTATGGAAAATGCTTAACATCTATGGGTTTCAGAAAAAAAAAACATGTCAGTATTATCCAAATTTGCTGTGTGAGAACAGAAGCTGACAGCACTGACTAGTTCCCAGTGGAAACATGGATGACAAAGGATGCATCATGTCAGCACTTTTATTCAGAATTACAATTGATTGGGTTATGCGAAAATCAAGAGAAGACAGGCAATTATGCATCAAATAAATGTATATTTTTCTTCTTCTGCGACCATGGGTCATTCAGACTAGAACTCCAGACTCTCTTATGAAGAAGGTAGCTGTCTGTTTAAGTGATTCGGTTGCCCGATATAGTTTCTCTTCCAGGGAGGTGGGTGTGGGCCACATTGTCCTTCTCAGGTCTGTGTACTGGGGGCAATCCTGTAGAACATCTTTAGCTGTCATGTTATCCAGGGTACAGTGGCATAGGATGTAAAATTGATATTAAATTCTTGAAAGATCTCGTCTCTTCAGATGTCTCGGAACTCTTGAACTCAACACATCCGGACGATCAAGAACAAAATTAGAACGACTCTACATTTATGGGAAAATAAGCCTTCAGATTAAACAAATAAAAACGAAAGCTCTGGATATTACCAACATAGCCTCTCTGATAAAACACTTACAAATACAATTTTACAAAAATATTGCAAATTTTACCTACCTATGCAGCAAAATGTCCTGAGATGTAGACATAACATTATAAATCATATGACGCATCGCGTTAACATCAAATGCCTTCAAACAAACTGACGAACATCTGGACATGAAAAGTTCTCAGTAAACGACAAAACTTAGACTGTTCAGCTTCTGTGTTATATGAGTGCTAACATATGGATGTGAAAGCTGGAAATTCACCTAGACTTTAGACGGGAAATTAAATGTCTTGGAAAACAATTTCCTACGTAGGATCTCAAACATTAAGTGGAAAGAATACACTTTAAACTAACAGATAAGAGACGAATAGATTTTAAATAACTTATAAGAGACGAATAGATTTTAAACTAACTTATAAGAGACGAATGGATTTTAAACTAACTTATAAGAGACGAATAGATTTTAAACTAACTGATAAGAGACGAATAGATTTTAAACTAACTTATAAGAGACGAATAGATTTTTAACTAACTGATAAGAAACGAATAGATTTTAAACTAACTGATAAGAGACGAATAGATTTTAAACTAACTTATAAGAGACGAATAGATTTTAAACTAACTTATAAGATGCTGATAAGAGGCACTTTGATATCCAGGAAGGTTTCATATTTTTATCCCGTAATCTGATATATGCTAGCATCTGCAAATGCTGTCAAAGACGTATATTGTCCAGACAGGTCGGCGTTTGAGGGAATGAGTCCGTGAACACATTTACAACATCGAATGTGTTTCCGGCAATCCTATATCCTCCCATTTCAGACATTCAGGCCATATAACCTCCGATGACTGTTACTAGTATCGTCTCTTGGTCCAATGACACCTATAGTCGGTTCGCTTTGGAGAATCGGCTCATTGTCCTTTATAAGACTCTCCATCCGAGAGAGTTAAAACTTGTTCACTTTATCTTTAATCACTGACATCCTCTTTCACTCTCTACTATGTTCTATCGTTATTTCTCGCTGTATTATCAATTTTGTCTCTCCTGCTCTTCCTCATTGCCACACTTATTTTCTCTCTTTTACTCTACATCTGCCCTATTGAATTTTATCACATGACAAACTGGCACGTAAATCTGGCCTTTGTTCCCATTCTGCCATCTTGGAATCAGTATTCTACAGTTCACATTTGTTGCTGTAGAGTAGTTGTTTTCGAACTGATAACAGTTCACATTTGTTGCTGTAGAATATTTATTTTGGAGCTGATAACCGTTCACATTTGTTGATGTAGAATATTTATTTTGGAGCTGATAACCGTTCACATTTGTTGCTGTAGAATATTTGTTTTGGAGCTGATAACCGTTCACATTTGTTGCCGTAGAGTATTTGTTTGGAGCTGATAACCGTTCACATTTGTTGCCGTAGAGTATTTGTTTTGGAGCTGATAACCGTTCACATTTGTTGCCGTAGAGTATTTGTTTTGGAGCTGATAACCGTTCACATTTGTTACCGTAGAGTATTTGTTTTCGAGCTGATAACCGTTCACATTTGTTACCGTAGAGTATTTGTTTTCGACCTGATAACCGTTCACATTTATTACCGTAGAATATTTATTTTAGAGCTGATAACCGTTCACATATATTGTTCGTTTTATACCTGATGAAGACTTTTCTCGAAACGTTGTAGTTTGTCTCATGACTCTACTAATTAGCTGCTTAATAACCTTTTGTGTTTATTTTAAATGAAATGCTCATCTAAACAAGAATACGTGACGCGTTTCATAAGAATGAGTTGGAAATATATTGGTTATGTGTTGAGAATGAAGGAAAAAAGACATCCATCGGGCATTCATGAGGAAACCATCTGGCAAAAGAAGATAAGGCAGACCAGATGATCGCTATGCAAAACAATTGGTTGGGAAGGCTCAACCACGGAACTAAGAAACAACCAAGAACTACAAGAACTAGCAGCGAATCGTCAATCATGGAGAATTGTGACTTCTGCCTCGAACCGAGCGAAAAATAAATAAATATGTAAATAAATAAATAAAGGAATAAATATCTCTTTCTCTCTCTCTCTCTCTCTCTCTCTGCGATCAAGATTCAATCAGAGTAGTATTCCAGACTCTCTCATGAAGTCAGTTGTCTGTTTAAGTGATTCGATCGCCCCATATAGATTCTCTTCCAGGGAGGTGGGTGTGGACCACATTGTTTTTCTCAGGTCTGTGCACTGGAGGAAATCTGTAACTGTGTAATTGGTTATGTGTAATATGTGTAACATAACCAATATATTTCCAACTCATTCTTATGAAACTCGTCACGTATTCTTGTCTAGATGTGTATATCATTTAAAATAGCTGTAACTTGGGGTGGACCCCTTCGTGGCACGTGGCCCAGCATTCCACCTGCCTGGGGGGACTCCACAGACAGAACATCATAATTAGAGTCTGTTAAATCCATTCTGATTGAATACCTCAAACGTTGAACTGTGTTTCTGCGCCAGTGGCACAGTGCATCCGATTTCAGCCAGCATTTTATTCAGGTTTACTTTCCTTAGCCTTTAATTGTCCCCAATCTTCCTGAATAAATAAATCTTCTTCCTCTTCTTTCCTTCCTCATCTGCCTTTCAGCGTCGAGGGGAGATATAGTTTGCGGTCTTTTACTGTTCTGTTCGCCTCTGCTGCTGTTATGTTTCCTAGTGTTTCTAATATTCCATCGACCCTTCTTTTTCGTGCGATCCTTGGGTCTGGTGTTCTCATAACGTTTGTTGAAGGCTCGTTGTGTTAGTTTTGATCTTTCTGCCTTGACACGTTGCCAAACCATTTTATCTGTTGTTTCCTTATATATTCTATGGCGGGTGCTATTCCTAGCTTTTTCTCAGTTCTTCATTTCTGATCTTACTCTCAGACTGGTTCCTGTCATTCGACTAACACATTTCATCTCAGTAGAGGTTATTTTTCTTTTAGTTCTTGCATCTAGGGTGCAGGTCTGGCATTGGTAGCACAACGTTGGAATGAAGACTGTATTGTATAGTGCTCATTTTGCCTTTAGAGTTATTTCCTTGTTGGACAATAATGGTGATAACTGTCCAATGATTTGACAAGCTTTGTTGCATCTTGATTCTATCTCTGCTGTTTGAGAATTATCGTTTGTCGCTAAACTTCCTAGGTATTTGAATTCTTCTATTTTGTTTTAATTGCTGCCTTCTATAGTTATGTTGATATTCTGTTTATTTTTGGCGACATTCATGACCTGTTTTGTTGAGGAAATAAATAAATAAATGAATAAATAAATAACAATATGCCATTCACTGACTCGAGACGACGAATTTCCCCAATTAGAACTATTAGCTCCAAGAGAAAATTGTCTGTGAACATATTACAATTAAATAACATCATTCGGCACAGAAGCAAGTAAAGGATTTTCATGTTATAGTTAGTTGAGTTGGCAGTGTTCCCTAGCGTTTGGCTTTCGTGGCTAAGCGCTGTGCCATGGAGTATGGGTTCGATCCTGCTTCGGACCATATATTGTTCTTGTGTTTTTTTTTCTGTTCTGGACTATTTGTCATTTTGTCCGAGTGCTGTAAACATACCTTCTCCTCCTGTGATTGGCTATGTCAAGAACATGAGCTCCAAAACTAGTCCTGTACACTGTCACTTTAGTTGCTTATCTTGTTGGCTAGAACCGATGACGAAAATCTGATGTCGCGGGTCTTGAAAGAACATGCATTTGACGCAGAAAGCGATGTTGTTTCAGTTCTTTCTTTCTTTTTCTCTTCCTCATTGCCTTTCAACGTCGAGGGAAGTTACGGTTCACTGTTTCTTGCTCTTCTATTGTTCTTTTTTTGCTGTTACACCTCCGAGTGTTTCTAATGTTCCGTTTATCCAACTCATTCTTGATCAGTCTTCACTTTACAGAAAAATAATATAAATTCAGCATTTAACCTCAACATTATCTCGTTCCACTTTTTAGCAATTGGTTTGACATCTCTGTTTTATCAACCCTTAAACATTAATTAAAAACAAAAATAATTTTTTCTTCTCACAAATTCAGGCTTGACTTTTGCTTTCATATTTCTCAGTCATCGGTTAACTCCTTGATAATTAGTGAGTGATGAAGCTTGATAAAAACGACTTTCTGTGTTTTGAAATGTAAGCAAACCAATTCCATCTACGGATGTCAAGATGTGTAGTTCATTTAGGAAGAGTGAAGGCATTTGGTGACTTGTGGTTATTGGTCTGTTGTTTAAAGTGAACGTAAGACATTCCTCGAAGCCCTAAGGCGTCAAGAAATTGAATGTTAGCGACCATACATTTAATGACCAGCAGCACATCCTATGATTGATGTGGTCGGTATTACGCAAGAGCGCGTTATTTTACAGAACAAATATCTGGTACCCATTTTCAGAGACTAGGCGAATCCCGAAACCCTTGTACAAATTTAAGGAGGGTAATGGGAAGTAAAGAGATGTAATGTGGTGTAATGAGATGTATGTGGTGTAATGAGATGTAATGTGAGGTACGAAAGTAGGATGTCAGATAATAAATTGACAAGAGAATAATACAATTTGGAGATAAGCACAAATATATTACATACAATATACTATATATCATGCGAGGCCGCGAGTAGAGATTCAGAGAAATATAAATAATATAAAAGGGTATTACGCAACTAAAACCTAAGAAGAGGCGAGACAAACACGCCATTTCGGTAAAAGCCTTCATTGGGTGCAATACAATAAATATAAATGCGAACACACATAAAAATGGCAATGTACTTATCCATCTCAAAAGTGCCATGTAAAACTGTTGACCGTAGTAGGTCTGAATGACAGGAAGAGGAAGTGACCGTGACCAAAGTGCATATTGGTCACATGATAAGTGGTCAATAGGCCAGATAGGATATCGAGGGTCAAGCAAGAGCCAAATAAAGTAAGGATCTCATAAGGATGGATGAAATGAAGGGTTCCATAGGGTAGGCGAAAAAGGATAGAACTGGGATGGCAAGAGTGAAGAAAGAAAAGAGACATGAGAGTAAAGTGGATGCCAGTATTTAAAGGAAAGAGAGAAAAAGTTAAACTCCCTCGGATGGAGAGTGTCTAAGCGGGATATTGGTTGGTTCTCCAAGGCGAACTGACTGGGCGTATCTGAGTAGCAAGGACGATTCCAGTTAGATGGAAGTCCTTAATTGTTGTATGTCCTGGAGATTTGAAATGAGAGGAGACAGAAGTGCCGGAATCGCGTTTGATGTTTGTAAAGGTGTTCGCTGACACTATCTCATAAACGTCTGCCCTTTAGGCCATATATGTTTTGTGATAGCGCTGACAGATAACAGAGTACATGAGATTCCGAGGCGCATATGTGAAGTTTTCCCGACTCTCAAATGTTCCATACGGGAACAGGGCTTGATGAATCTGCAGTACAAACGGACACGTACTGCAAGACCTGTTGTAGCGGGTCGTGCCCCTAAAGCCCTGAGTTAGATTGTGCAGCACAGGCAGCCCCTAACCAAATGTCACACCAGGCTCCAGTCATGCTTGAATGCAACTAGAGAGGGTTCAGAGAAAAGAAGACGACTGGTGCGATCTGAGTGGAGTATAGGTAGGTGTAAAACCCGGAGTGTAGCCAGATTGTGTGGGTTTGTAGATAAGGGAGAGAACAGTTCCGTTAGAAGCGGATGGGTCGTTGACTAAAAGCTTGAGTGTTGGTAACAGAGAGAGATAGTGGAGTGCAGATGTCGGACAGATTCAGGGTAAAGACGCCGGCGAAGAAATGCAACATAATGAGCTACATGGGTGTCATCATCTTGGTTGCATGATGTCTAAGGTGTAGGAATGAGGTAAATAAAATAGATTCGCGACAAGTGCGGTACTGAGAAAGGGAACAGAGTAGGTAGAAGATGGCATCCTTAGATTTATAACATATGGAGGTGTGTAAAACTAATGGGCGGAGAGAGACCGAGATGCCAAAGTAGGTAACAGATGAGGTAGAAGATGGAGTACGACATGCGAATAGAACCATGTAATGATCCTACAACGTTTAGGTCCTCATTTCGCCAAATCACTATGGCACCCCCCCCCTTTTTTTTATCAGTGGGTTGATAATTATAGTATCCCTTTGTCGCAGATTAGCGGAGGGCCAGGAATTCAGCAGAGATTGGAGCAGTGTCACCTCTGTTGGCGCAAACGTGCGATATCCTTGTGGGTTGTAGAAATATATTTGTCAAGTGCAGGGTAGGTACCAGAAGACTAGGGTCCAATATGACATGGAGGCCAGGCAAGGAAGAATTCGTCACCGACGGGAGGCTGAGAGTAAGAACGAGGAGGATAGAGGTGGACATAAAGCTTGAAATGTAATTTCCGGAAGTATAAATGTGTCTTGAAACAGTTGATGGCAGTCAACAGTGTTTCGAAGAGGGCCAAACCTCAAGCTTTTACTGAGGACAGATCTTTCGTCTTCAGAGAAGGTAAGGTCAGGGGGTATGCAAACACCAAGTTTGTGTCAGGAGGACCTGAAGGGATAAGAGGAGAAGGGACCTGTAATTTCACCTTATGGTGGTTGGAGAGGAAGTGGTTGAAGAATTTGTTAAAGACATGGATGATCTGTTGAATTAAAAGATAGACTGGAGGGTTCCCAGATGTAAGGAGGTGAAGTCTGGAAAAAGTGAAAGAAGTTGAGTGTCGAGATAGGAGAGTTGGTGGCTAGTGATGACAACGCAGAAAGGAGAGTTGGTGGCTAGTGATGACAACGCAGATAGGAGAGTTGGTGGCTAGTGATGACAACGCAGATAGGAGAGTTGGTGGCTAGTGATGACAACGAGGATAGGAGAGTTGGTGGCTAGTGATGACAACGCGGATAGGAGAGTTGGTGGCTAGTGATGACAACGCGGATAGGAGAGTTGGTGGCTAGTGATGACAGCGCAGATAGGAGAGTTGGTAGCTAGTGATGAAAGCGCAGATAGGAGAGTTGATGACTAGTGATGACAACGCGGATAGGAGAGTTGGTAGCTAGTGATGACAGCGCAGATAGGAGAGTTGATGACTAGTGATGACAACGCGGATAGGAGAGTTGGTGGCTAGTGATGACAGCGCAGATAGGAGAGTTGGTGGCTAGTGATGACAGCGCAGATAGGAGAGTTGGTAGCTAGTGATGACAGCGCAGATAGGAGAGTTGATGACTAGTGATGACAACGCGGATAGGAGAGTTGGTGGCTAGTGATGACAGCGCAGATAGGAGAGTTGGTGGCTAGGGATGACAACGCAGATAGGAGAGTTGGTGGCTAGTGATGACAGCGCAGATAGGAGATTTGGTGGCTAGTGATGACAGCGCAGATAGGAGAGTTTGTGGCTAGTGATGACAGCGCAGATAGGAGAGTTGGTGGTTAGTTATGACAGCGCAGATAGGAGAGTTAGTGGCTAGTGATGACAGCGCAGATAGGAGAGTTGGTGGCTAATTATGACAGCGCAGATAGGAGAGTTGGTGGCTAGTGATGACAGCGCAGATACGTAGGAGGCTACATCAGAATGTAATTCGCGCAATCTCTTATCGCTGTCTATAACAACTCGCAAGGTCCTTTCTGGGGCTGAAACTTCATCTAAAACATCGAGGCAGGATATGTAGGCGGAGATCGTTGATGAGAAAGTTGAGATGGCAGGATATGTAGGCGGAGACAGTTGATGAGAAAGTTGAGATGGCAGGATATGTAGGCGGAGACAGTTGATGAGAAAGTGAGATGGCAGGATACGTAGGCG